>VZQC01003291.1:1386451-1467386 GCA_009823505.1 Rhizomys pruinosus
GAGCTGTGTACCTGGCCTGGCGCGTTATGGCGTCTCCCCTGCGACCCCGGTTCCCGCCCACAAGTCCAGCTGGGACCAGAGCAGACGGGAACGCGACCCTCCGCTCACCCGAGCGCGGTCCCTCTGGGCCGGGGACCCCGTAGACGGGTTCAGAGCGAGACCCTCTCCCAGCTGCCCCCCGCCAGACCGAGCTGTGGAGCTGTGTACCTGGCCTGGCGCGTTATGGCGTCTCCCCTGCGACCCCGGTTCCCCGTTAAGACAGTATTAAGCCAAGATAGTTAATATAATCTTTTGTATTCTGATCTGTACTGATAGGTTTTCAGTAACTTTTCATTTGTCCATGACCTAGAAGGGCTTCCTGGTCACTTTTCCTCAGTGGCTTCATGACTCTTGGATGGTTTTAATCCATTTGGACAGGATTATTTAAAAGTTAAGGAAGCTAATAACTATCATTCTTTTATTTAGATTAATAATACCTGAGTGTATAAAATTGGAACATAAACATTTTTGCTTTTATTTATATCTCATATAATACTGCTGAGTTTTAACTGCTAAATTCATCTTGTTTGGT
Organism: Rhizomys pruinosus; assembly: GCA_009823505.1. Lineage (NCBI taxonomy): Eukaryota > Metazoa > Chordata > Mammalia > Rodentia > Spalacidae > Rhizomys > Rhizomys pruinosus. The sequence goes on from VZQC01003291.1 coordinate 1,387,023, forward strand.
ACTGGTCAGAGAGTGTGGCGTGCCTCCCCTCTTTTACTCCATACAGTACTGGGCCCATTCTCTTGGCTAAAGTAAACATTCAAATATGTGCAGTTTGTAGAACTAGCTGAGTGAATGAAGAATAGTGGTTTTCATTTTTAAAGGGAATTACGATGGGTCTGAAGTCACAGATGTGTCCTCCACTCCTTTGTGCTCAGTGAGACAGTGTGCTTTCTCCCTATAAACACTGTAGAGCCGTGCAGAGTGCACAGGTGGGCATGACTTTCAGCTAGGCATTCACTTCTGTGGGAGGCGAGCCACTGTGCTGTCTACAGAACTGAGGGGGGCTGTGGCCCAGCCCAGCATGTCGGCCCTGCTGCTCTGGGCATTTGTGCGACCCTTCCGTTGGCTGCCGGGAGACAGCAGGGTCAGGCCTGGGAAGGTAGCATCGGGCTCAAACTGACTGGGTCCCCCTTGGTTTTGAACATGCCTATTACAGACCTGGTTTCTCATTTTAAGAGAAGAGAAACTGAGAATGATTTTGTGGGACACTTTGTGTTCTCACTCGCATGCCTGTGCTAGGGACCATTGCCATTCCAGGGATTTTTAAATGTCACCCTGGGTGAAAGCTCAGAGCCCCACAACAAGAAATGGCAAGCTTTTAGGAAGAAGACCCTAGTTAAGGAAAAATCAGTGACGGGTTTGGCCTTTCGTACACTCACACATGCCACTGAGTCATTTGAAATATTTCGTCTCTCCACATGGATGCGTTTGTAGGATGATTGATTGTAAAGATGTCAGAGAGTGGCCAAGAGGGTTTGAAGCTTAGAAACATGGCAGAAGTGCAGTTCTGTGCCCAACACAAAACTGATCTTGAGGGATAGAGATGTTCATGCCATTAGGAGCTGGACATGGCCTGGGGCAGAGGGGACTTGTGGTTAGCAATGCTAGGTTGAGGAGTTTGCAGGCATGTGTATGTATATATGTGAATGTGGTGTGGGTATGGTCCTGGGGAGCACAAGTGTGTGTACATGTGTGTGTGGCTATGGTGTGGACATGTGCGTGCAGTGCATACATGTGCTGTGAGGGCAGCTCTTGCATGCATGGGTGGGCTGTCTGGAGGGCGGGCTTCTGCCAGCTTTGATGTTGTCCAAAGCTATCATGATGGTGCCTTCTTGGGGCCAGTGTCTTGTATTCAGAGGGGTAACAGGGCTTCCTTGTCATCTTTAGTTCCTGCCTGTGTACAGCCCTTCTGAGGAAGAGAAGAGGAACCCTGCCCTGTATGCCAGCAATGTGCGGCGTGTCATGGCCAAGTGAGTGAGTAGCTGCCAATGGCACTGGGTCTGTATAAAAGTGGACAAACAGGTTCTACACGTGGTGGCAGTAGTGTGCTTGGCCTTTGTTGTGTCTGTTACTTTTATCTGATGGTGTTTTAACTTGTCTAATGTTTAGAAGATAGGTTCATCTTTGCTTCATTTTACAAGTTTCAATGCTGCTGCAACCATCAGCTGTCCTGGTGCTTTGTTCTGGGGCGTGAACCACTGCACCAGCCTGGGCAGGTGTCAGGTATCTGTCACAGCCTCCCGGCCTGCCTGCGGGTTATCTACTGATTGTCTGATTGCTTCTCAGTGGGGGAAGTCTCATGTCTGTTTAATCTCCTAGGACCTAGACTACCACCTAACTTTGGTGCACAGTGGGAACATAAGTTCTGTTTCTGCTCCTGGGCCCTGTTAGTCTGGACAGCAGCCCCATCGCCCTAGTGCCTCCCTCTCTGGTTTCCTTCCACTCTCTGTGCCTGTCTCACATACGTAATCAAAACGGGGTCTTTGGCATTGCTGCCCACTGCAGCCCCAGCTGGCTGTCCCCGTTGCTTCCTCTGCAGGGGCTGTCTTATGACCTTGGCCCTGGTAGAGGCCGTGTGAGGCAGTGCCTGCCATATGGCTCTCCCCAACCCATCAGATCTGAGGCTATGCTGGTTCACCATGTAGGATACACAGACCGCAAGCATATGTGGTTTTGTGGGATGGTGGCAGGAACATCAAGCTGCTGCTGGCTAGGCAGTCTGTGTGCCAGGAAAGGGAAGTTTGAGACAGCCTTTGGCCACATGCTAAGTGCTGATTGTGGACTGTAACTCTGGGGTTCCTGTGGGACTCAGCACCACCACCCAAGGGCTCAAAATTTCCACTGGCCACCAGCATAGTTTCCTCTTCGTTCCTTTTTTTCCAGAGCTCATGTAAAGGGCTCCACCCTTGTTGACCCTGGGGAGCATGCTAGCTGCAAGGGCTGTAGATTAAGGGTATCAGTTCCCGCTGGAGCCTCTCTCCCCTCCCTCCACATTTCCCTTCCCAGACCATGGGAGGGAGCTTCCTGGAAGAAATAGGTTTTCCTTCATCTCCATCCCACCACACAGCTCAGAAATTACATCCACCTCAATTGCAGAGACAGAGCTGCCCACACTTTTAGAGCCAAAGGAGTAAGCTTGGGATCTAGGCCGTGTTCTGGCAAGCTCCTTCCCGCCCCTCCCTAGCTTCATGAGACCCCCCAGGAAAATGCTCCACATTGCCACAGCTCTGAGCCTCTGCTGGACTCCTGGACCTCACCTCTGTTGTACACTGGGAGAGTACCTTGATGCAGGACATGGTGTGACCCCCACAAGGACCAGCATTGGAGGGTTTGCCTGCGTGTCCCAATTCTTCGTGTGACTTAGGATGTGACTTCTCTGGCAGGCCACTGGTTTTCATCTGGCACTTGAACGTTTGGCTTTGGTGCTGGCCTCTTCTGAGCATTCACTGGGGCGCTCGTCCTGTGTGTAAGGACACAGCAAGGCCTGCTGGCCTCAGACGCTCTGTTCCTGGGAAGCGTCTGTGATAGTCACTCCCATTTTGGCTTCTGTCTGTGTTCATAGGAGTTTCTTTTCCCGGTGCTTACGTTAAAAATAATGTTTTAGGGACTGGAGAGATGGCCTAGCGGTTAAGAGTGCCGACCGCTCTTACAGAGGACCCGGGTTCGATCCCCAGCACCCACATGGCGGCCAAGAACCGTCTGAAACTCCAATTCCAGGAGAACTCCAGTTCCAGGGGAATCCGACACCCTCTTCTGACCTCCGCGGCATTGCACAACATGGGTGCACACACCTGCATGCAGACAGTACATTCATACACATACCGAAATAAATAAAAATTAAAAATAATAATAATAATAATAATGTTTTAGGCTGGGTATGGTGGTGCACGCCTTTAATCCCAGCAGTCAGGAGGCAGAGGCAAGTGGATCTTTGTGAGCTCAAGGCCAGCCTGGTCATAGTGAGTTTCAGGCTAGCCAAGGCTGCACAGTAAGACCCTGCCTCAAAAAAATGTTTTAGATAGACTAAAAAATTAAAGCACTGAGTCTTTGGTAAAGCCCTCATCCACACACAGGTGAGCCGGCTTCTATCTAGGTGCCACGTGGAAGGTGCACCCAGCATGGTCTCAGAGAGGGGTATGTAATGGGCAGTTAGTGTGTCTGATGAAGGGAGGCCTGGGCAGAACTGGTGCTTGGGAACTGGGTGCCTGTCCCCTTTATTGCCTCTGGTGAACTCGGAGCTTTCTTCTAGGCATGAGTAGGACAGTTGGAGTCAGTGCTCCCCGCAGGCCATCCATTCTGGCTGCCTTCTTGATACCCAGTCCTTGCCAGCTGTTGCTGCTACTGGGATGTGAAGACAGGTGACATGGGGTTGAAGGGAGGATCCCTCTCTTGCAGGGCCCTGGGTGTGTCAGTAACGGACTACACATTTGAAGACTGCCAGCTGGCTCTAGCAGAAGGACAGCTCCGCTTGCCTGCCGACACCTGCCTGCTGGAGTTTGCCAGACTTGTGCGTGGCCTCGGGTTAGTTTCCTGTGGCTCCTGAGCCCCCATTAGACCTTGACACTGCTGAGGTTGCAGGGAGATCTCTGAGAAACATCAGTTGACATAGAAAGACCTTGAAAATCTTCCTATTGGACACCAGCTTCATACATAATCATTTGGAGCTTCATGCAACTGTACATGTGAATGCTACCCCTGCAATCTGTCCCACAGGCCAAGATATCTATACTTAGACACACAGACAAAAGGCTTGGGACCCTGTGAACTGAGAATGTGTTGGGTTTGGAAACTAACCTGCTGCTTACTTCAAAACATTTTTAATGCATTGATTATTCTCAAGGCCTAATAGCAAGGTACCAGTTTTGGCATCTGTGCTATGATTGTGTGGATATAGAAGATTATCTTTCTGTTTAGGTTGAAACCAGAACAACTCGAAAAAGACTTGGACAAATACTCAGAGAGTGCGAGGATGAAGAGAGGGGAAAAGATCAGGCTTTCAGAGTTCGCAGCATACCTGGAAGTCCCTGTGTCTGACGCGCTGGAGGACATGTTCTCACTATTCGATGAGGTGGGTCCACTAGGGCAAAACCTCTGACTTGTTGGCATGAATGAGTCTGTCACTGTGGGAACAGACCCCAGAATGACACCGACCAGCCTGTTCAGGCCTGGTTTGCCATCTGGAGAAGCTTCGTGTGTTGGTTCCGTACACTTTGAGAATCAACTGGGGGTTTAGCAGGTGTGCCTGGGAATCACCTTGGAAAATCAGTCATCACTTTAGGAATCAGATCTTCCAAGTGCCCTGTTCATAGATGTCACCATGTTATACTGGATGAAGCCTTGAGCTACATGACATGCAGACAACCAAGTCATTATCTGAGCACGTGTTTCTTGCAGAGTGGTGGTGGCGAGATGGACCTGCGTGAGTATGTGGTCGCCCTGTCAGTGGTGTGCAGGCCGTCCCAGACCCTGGCCACGGTGCAGCTGGCATTCAAGGCAAGTAGATTCTTGGAGCAGGATTAGTGTGTGTGTTATTTTTCTCATTGCTGTGACCAGACACATTACAAGATGTGTCTTGGGGAACACGGAGTCTATTTGGGCTCTTGGTTTGAAGAGATACAGCCATGGTAGGGACAGAATGGCAGCTGGGTACAAGCAGCTAGCTGGTCACACTGCGTTGAAGTCATAAAGCTCAGCAGGCTTCTTCTTCCTTTTTATTCAGTGTCTGGGATCCCAGCACATGGGGCGGTGCACTCCACTCGGGGCGTATCTTTCCTGCTCAGTTACATCGTTCTAGAAACACCGTCAGAGGCATGTCCGGAAGCCTGTCTCCTGGATGATGCTAATGCCAGTCACGTTGACAGTGAAAATGAACCATCCCAATTCTACCCCTTGTCAACCGGACACCCAAAAACATCACTTCTCAGCCATAACCTTCCGCCTGCTGGCCTCAGAGACTCGTGGACATCTCATGCAGACACATTTAGTTCATCTGTAAATCCTCAAAATCTTAACAATTTAACATTGTCTAAAGTTCGAAGTCTCTTCTGAGACTCAAAGTCTTAACTGTGAGCCCCTGCAAAGTCAAAGACTACCGCAATACTCGTAGTGTAAAAGGGCACGGAGAGGGCAGGAACAGGAGAGCAGCAGGGAAAGACTCGGCCAGAGCAGGGTAAACACCAAACCCTGCAGCTCTGTGCCCGGCATCTGGCTCCCACAAGGGCATCCTCTGGCTCCTGTGGACCAAACCACTGTCTGTTACTCAGGTGACCTCTCTCAGCTCATTGCACTCAGTGCCTGCAGTAGCTGTCCTGGATGAAGGCCCCACGTTTCTACCGTTGCAGAATCCTGGCATCTCTTCTGCAACTTGGGCTTCACAGCTTCACACTAACTCACTTAGGAGCCCCATGCAGGGAATCCAACCCTGCTGCGTGGTGCCAGGCCTCTGTGGCTTTCTGGAGCCTTGAAGCAAACCACTACGATCCCCTCTTGCAACCTGCATACATGCAAAACCAGCTCCACGTGGCTAATACAGAGTCTGTTGCCAGCTTGAGATGAAGCCTGGCCCCTGGGACCACAGATGCAGAAGCGTCTGTGTGCCTCTGCAGATGAGTCTGCCATACGGGAACGAGATATGCAGAAAGCTCTATCTTTAGACGGTTCCTTTCACATGAATTTTCATGGTTAAACTCTGCAGCTCCCAGTGGGCGGTATAGTCTCCTTTCCTATTGCCCCGATACATAGTTTTCAGTTTCTCCTTAATGGTGTTGATCTCTTTAACAATTATCGCCTCTGTGTTGGAAGCCACTCTGCAGCTTTAGGCCATGTCTGAGCTCCTTCCCTGGACAGAACACTTTCATCTTTCTGCTTCCCTTTTTGGTTCTTTCTTCTTGTAAATCTAGGTAAATGTACTCGAGCAACAACCACTCCACAGTATGGTTGGTAAAGTGTCTTAAAACTTCCTCTGCCAAACAACTTAGTCCATTACTTTGAAATTCAGTCTCAGATTTTACAGGGCACAGACAAAGCACACCCAAGTTCTTTGCCAGAATATGACCTGAATGACCTCCAGCCAGCCGAGTCCATGTTCTCAGAAAGCCGTGTTCACTATTGCATTGCTGTTGGCATCTGAACTTACAGATCCCACTGGATTGGTCCATTAAGCTTGCTGGCAGCGTTCTAAGGCCTCTCCAGCTTGTATCTCCAGATTTCAAAATCCCTCCCACAGAAGTTCTGAAGGTTTAAGAACCATGTGGTCAGGTTTCTCACAGAAGTGACCCCATTTCTTGTACCAAATTTCTATATTCGTGGCCTTCGTCATTACTGTAACCAAGTACTTAACAAGATGCCACCTGAGTAGAGGCTTATTTTGGTTCCGTCATGGTACAGGAATGTGGCAGCAGCAGTGTAGGCAGCTGGCCCTGTGGCATTCAGTCAACAGCAGAAAGAGATGAACGCTGGTACTGAGCTCATGGCTGACACCACATTCAGAATGGGTCCCCCCTCATGTAAGCCTCTCTGGAAACTCCCTCACAAGTATGCCCAGAGATGTATCTCCTCATTCATTCCAAATTCAGTCACTTTGACAATGAAGAGTCACACAGTAGGTCTAGGGCTGTGAGTCATTCAGCAGATTTATTTGCCTTGCCGCTGTTTTTACATAAACCTGTATTGGTCACCATCCGTGCATCCATTCCTACCTACATAAGTGATCGGTGTTCATAAGAAAAGCACAGAGTGAGGCTCTGGGCCTGGATGCTGCCACCACCTGCTCCAGCGTGCCCATCACTTGTAGCTTGTCATCTCTTCCCCAAGGCTCCCTGTCAACAAGGCTTAGGGACAAAGGAGCTCCCACCTCAGCTCAGCCCAGAGTCTGGGTTGCCTGCAGATTCTTTGAAGATCTTCAGGGCTTGCCTGGCCAGATGCTCTTCCTTGGCCTAGAGCCCTGCCAGCTTTGCCTGTGTGGAAACAGAATCTTATCAAAACCTCAAAGTGGGTCCAACTCATATTAGTCAGACTCTTGAGAACCTGGGGTTAGGAACCCTCGTCCCTCAGCAGAAACCTCTCTCCTGACCTGGCGCACCCCCTACAGCAGTACTGAGAGGCACCCCTTTACGCTAAGGTGGCTTCTGTGGGTGATGCTAGAGGGATTCACTGTGTTGTGCTGTCAACATTTCCCAGCTGTCTGGGAAGTCTGTTGTATGTCAACACCATGCCCTGTTCTAGTAGCTCTGTAGTTAGATGGCTTGTCGGTATAAACAGAACATGGAGCCCAGGCAGCCAGCCTTCCCTGGGTCATGCTGGGGCCACGTCCCCACTGCATTGTGATGGTCTGCTCACTTTCTCACGGACAGTCATGTCCCATGGCAGGTTCTTACTCCTTAGGCCAGTTGCTATGTTCTCGACCTGAAGCTGTGCGTTTCCCAGGTCACTGTTTCCTAGCCACAGAGCTCCTGTCCTTGCCCAGGTCACCTCCAGCCCTGAGAACATCAGGCAGAATCAACAGTTTCAGAGCTTCTCTGAGGTGCTCCTTGACAAGAGTAGGTGTTAAATGACTCTGGAAATGTAAAGAAATGTCTGTACAGCTAAATTGAGGGTGTAGACTTACCCAAGAGAGTCTAGCTGGGCAAAGTCAGTGACTTCATGTTACCTGCAAGTGCATGGGAGTCTCAAGCAGTCACACCACTGAAAAGTTATGTTACCCGCAAGTACGTGGGAATCTCAAGCAGTCACCACTGGGAAGTTCCAACCCAGCTTACCAAGCTCCTCTGATTTATTTTCTGTCGCTCTGAGCCTGCTGTTGGGTTTGTACAAACCTGTGTTCTGGGCCACCTAGTATCAAAGCAACAGGGGCAACTGCAGGCTCAGACAAACCAGACTCCAGGCAAGTTCGGCGTTGTGTGCCACATCTGTTATCCGGGATTCTTCTGGCCTCAGCAAACACTGTCCAGGTTGCAAAGACAGCCTGTTGTGTTGTAATCAGGTGACAGAACAGCTAAGTGGGGTCTTGCTGCAATGTGGAGTTATTCTGGCTAGGACTGCAAAGACCAGTCCTACAGTTCTTGGGATGGAGGGTGAGGACACAGACCCCTTCCTCATATCAGTTAGGACTGTGGGGACCTCAACTGGCTTTGTGACAATGCATGGGACCCTCAAGACAATGTGCCCACTCCCAGAGGCGGAGCCATAGGCGTGCTCTTGCCCTTGGAGTTCCTTTGCTTCTTTCCCTGTTGCAATCACTCGCCCAGAACATTTCGACCTGTGGCTTGGCGGACCCTACCAGCACAGGAAGATGGCAAGGAAAATGAAAATGCACAGGCCTGTCAGCCTGTCGTCTGTAGCTCCTACTGTTCAGCATTTTCTCATCTGTATAGACAGCTTTCTGAATAGAAATATAGGCCTTTAGTGCTGGCCTCCTTCAAAACCAAGGCAGCGCCTGCTTGGTCACTATAAGGTGCTGCATTTCATCCTTTGACCACTATGTGGCAGGGAAGGCATGCTGCTCTGTGCCTGGAAACTAGAGCTGGTGCTCTTGCCACCCACGAGCGCTCTCCTGCCTGGACTTCAGCCCCAGAGGTGCATGGAGGAAGCCCTGAAGACCCAGCTTTGACCTGAGTCGCCCCAGGCCCTTCTGTCCTTTCCTTCTGGAGCTCAGTCTCCATTCTGTCCATCTCTCTTGTTGCTTTGCTCCAACAGCTAATCCACAGCATCCAATCCTAGACATGTTTTAAAACGCCTGTGAGGGCCTTGAAGGGGCTGGTGGAGACACAAAGGACCCAAGGCACGGCTTTTTCTGGGAGCTCAGCATTACCTGCTCAAGGCTGCTGGCTGCTGTGATGGGGAGGTCAGGGCCACGGGGACAAACCTACCAGACCCAGGCAAGATGAGAAGAGGCCCCAGGTGATACTTCCCTGTCCTTTCCAGATGTATGGGTCACCCGAGGACGGCAGCATAGATGAAGCCAACCTTTCCTGCATCCTTAAGACTGCACTCGGGGTGGCAGAGCTAACTGTGACCGACTTATTCCAGGCCATCAACCAAGAGGGGAAGGGGAGGATCACATTCGGTAAGTGGGTAGAGTGAGGTCACACACACCCTAGCAGAGGTCGGGTGTTAGCCAGGGCTGTGCTGCCGGTATGCAGGAAGGATGGCCCCGGAGGCCTGGGGGAGTGAGAAGCTCTTGCCCCATTCCCACATTCCGGGATACCCCTACCCCATGGTACTGGACCCTTTGAAGACAGTTCTTCAGGGACCCAGCAGGATATGTGGGTCGCGGATCCCGTTTCTCCCTGTGATTTGTTGAGCCAAGCTCAGAGCTATGGCAGCTGTGGAGGACTGAGCCACAGTCCGCTGTGAGAAGAATGATACCCACCTCCATCCCCTTTGGTCAACTTGCTGTGAGAACTGCACTTCTGAAGGCTTTAGCTATGAAGCTAGCTTGCCCTAGTCTGGTCAGTGTTTCAAAATAACCTGACCTTAAGTCGCTTCCACCTTCCAGGTGTGAAAAGTGGCCATGGGTCCATTTGGGGCTCCCAGTGTAAGCTCCCACTCTGGACCACACCATGGGCTCCTGAGCCATTGTTCTCTTGTATCTTAAAATGAGTATGGCATTGCCAGCCACGAGGTTGCCTTAGGGTAATCAGGACAGTCCAGGAGTGTATGGCAGGGACAGAATCTCAGGAAAACCCTTCTCTGTGTGCAGGGCCCAGAGCCAGGTGCGACAGCCAGAGTCCTCAGGGGCCTCAACAGTAGGGTCCCAGGAGGGGAGGCCTGCTGCTAAAAAAAAAAAAAAAGTGCATTTACTCAGGGGAAAACCAAGGAAATCTCTGAAAGGTCCGTCATTCTTGTTGGTTGTGTAATAATTTTGTTAATTGCATCTAAAGCCACACGTGTGGGTGTCCTGCGTGTGTGACAGTGTGTCCCAGTGTATGTGCTCAGCTGCTCCTGTGAGCACTCATAGCTCCTGTGCTGTGCCATGGCATGCATGGGCTTTCTGAGCAGGGCAGTACAGCTTCACCAGCTTACCCTGAAAACATGTTTGGGTTTCATGAGGTGTTGACAGCTATTTTCATAAGCCGCACAGTCGATAGCATCCCACGCCGTCTTTTGATGCCCCATGTCTCTGGTGCTGTAAGTAGGAGTCAGCACATTATCCCCCGTCTTAGCCCTGGACCCGGGGAAATGCACCCAGGAGGGCCTCTGGGAATGGCCTCCAGCCTTGCCTGGTCCCCAGGTGGAGAAGGCAGTGGCAGTACCACCCTCTGAGCATCAAGTTCCTGCCTAGGCTCAGTTTTGGCCCCAGGCCCGTGCCTGAGCCATAGTCCTCACAGTCCTCTGTGGACTCAAAGTCATGGTGTTTTCTTGGTTTTTTAAACTGAGAATAGCTGAAAGGGACAGGACAGCCCCTTGGTTTCCAGAGCAACGTAGAACAGAGAGAAACCAGGACACAGGTTCTCTCTTCACCTCCAGTGCACCAGCTTTGGTTCTCTGCCCCCAGAAGGCAGAGGAGAAACTCCCAGGGGCCCAGAGAAGAGGCCCCCGAGTCCTCAGCTCTGCTCAGCCCCAGGAACCACAGGTGTCTTTGTCTTTGCAGATGACTTCAGAGGGTTTGCAGAAATGTACCCCGACTTCGCAGAGGACTATTTGTATCCTGATCAGACGCATTTCGACAGCTGTGCACAAACGCCCCCAGCACCAACCCCCAACGGCTTCTGCACTGACTTCAGCCCTGAAAACTCAGACTTTGGGAGGAAAAATTTTTGTAAGAAACTGGACTAGAATGGAGACTCCAGAGGGAGGAGGCCCTCCTGCAACGTGGCCTGCCTCGGTGGCCCGCCTCGTTGCCCTGCCCCGGTGGCCCAGCCCATTTGCGTGTTGCAAGCGCTGCTTGTGTCTCCCTGTCCTCGTTTCGTTCTCCTCTCTCTCTCTCATCTCTCTCTCCTCTCTCCCTCTCTCTCTCTCTCTCTCGCTCTCAATCTCACTCTCTCTCTCCTCTCTCTCTCCCGCTCTCTCTCTCTTCAGGCCCTGAGGTCCAGGAGACTTAGGTGTGTCTGTTGTTTTCTGTGAAGTCTGTCTCAGGGCCCAGCTTGGTGTTTGCAGGAAATGTAGTGAGTACCCCCACCCCCCTTCCCATTGCAGGTGGGCGGGCAGGCAGGGTGCTCAGGGCCTCCCTGTGGGGCAGGACTGCACAGGCATGGTGGGCACAGGCATGGCTGTGTGCTCACCATAATGTGCTGGTCTTGAGTCTGTCAGTCTTTCCCCCTGTCCATCCGCAGGACAAGCACAGTGTAAAGCCACTGTGCACATGACGCCCACACCTACTACAGAACAGGCAGTCACCTCACCCTGACTCAGCCCCTCTGTGCTCACAGCATGGCAGGGCATCACCTGGTTTTAAGTGTCTCTGTGTTTGTTCAGGAGCTTGTGACTATTTTATAAGCTTCACTTAGGTACTTTGGAAAACATTCAACATTTTTTTAAAAAGAGAAAATTGGTTTTCTACTTCATTTTTCGTGTTAACATCAGGATATTTATTTACAGGCCTGTTTTTGATAGATTCTGAGGCTGTCTGGGATGGCCACAGTTTCAAGGGCTTCTCTGCCCTGCCATTTCGGCCCACAAAGGCGTGTTTGGCCACAAAGACTGGCCCTGGGATCCTTTTCTCCTCTCTTTAAACCTTTCTAAATCTCCATCTTTTTTATAAACATTGCCAGTTTGGTATTTCAGTTTCAATATAACGAGATTTACTTCATGTAACTCCGGTCAAAGCATTGAACACAGGTGCGGTGAATTGGGCAGAGAGGAAGAACTGGAAGGCAGGCGCTGGTCTTCGTGCTGTTGTCCTGGTTCTCTGAGCAGACTGACCAAGGCCCACAGCCTCTTCCTCTGCAAGTTACCGTGGTGACCTAGGCAAAGCAGACACCCTCTGAGCACAGCTGACTGTCCCCTGGGGAAGGTCACAGCGGTGGAGGGTACCATCCACATAGAACAGGCCTCCCAAGGTCAGGGAAGGGAGAGCAGGGTCCAGGCTGTCACCTGTGGCATCGCCTTTTCTAATGACTGAAGCCCATCCTTAAAGCACAATGGTGAGTATAGGTTTAGTTGTTTCCTAAGTGTGGGCTCTGGGTTCCTTTGAAGTTTCATTTTTTACTTCTAAGGTAAATTAGATTTTACGTTTGGGACATTGCTGCAGAAGAGATCCAGCAGGCCAGGAAGTGCAGGAACACATTTACTGACTTCCTCAGAGAGTCATAGCGTGTGTTCTCCCCCAGACACATGCAAAAACAAAACCCTTCGACCTCAGTCATCCAGCACCACACTGCCTCGGGACAGGCAACACACAGGCAGCAGAGAGATTTCTGGGCTTGTTAGACCTGGAAGAAATGTGAGCACAGACTTGGTAGGTAACGGTGGTCTAACAGGTTAGGTTTTATAACTGTAGAGTATATACCCATGTTCAGGAGAGAAGCTGCAGAAGGCCAGTGAAGGAGACGAGGGAACTAAGATGTCCTGCGCTGTGGTCTGCTGGTGAAGGGCTCCCATGGAGCGCCCCTGGGCATGTTGAGGAGATCCCCGAGCGCAGACCTGGGATGGATGTTCCTTCCTCCTGATTCCTCTTCTCCAGCTAGTGACCTCGGTCCGCACCTCAGAACTGTGAATGTACATAGCGGGCAGGGGCAGTGCCCACCCACCCGCGGGCTCCTTTGAGGTGGGGTCTTCAGGTTTTCAATGGAATAAATACAACATGAAGTCTTACAGGCTTAGTAGTGTTTTGTCACGTGCCTTTTGTAGCAGGAAGACAACAGACCTTAGCCTGCCAGGAGAGCCCTCGGGATGAGCTGCCCTTCCTGGCAGCTTGGAGAACTCTTGGAGGCCTGGGGGCTTAGAGCTTCACTATGGCAGAGTGTACAAATATGGTTATTAGCGCACAGTGGCCTGATTCTGCAGCTTCTTTGTCATGCACATGTATTTTTTTTTAATTTTTTTTTAATTTAATTTTTTATTTCCGTATGTGTATGAATGTAGTGTCTGCATGCAGGTCTGTGCACCCGTGTCGTGCAATGCCGCGGAGGTCAGAAGAGGGTCTCGGATCCCCTGGAACTGGAGTTCTCCTGGAATGGAGTTTCAGACGGTTTTCTCGGCCGCATGTGGGTGCTGGGGATCGAACCCGGGTCCTCTGCAAGAGCGGTCAGCGCTCTAAACCGCTAGGCCATCTCTCCAGCCCCGCACATGTATTTTAAACACATTAATCAATACCTGTCCTATGAAACCAGTGAAGATGTAGCTCTCAAAAAGTATCCATAAAGTGCTTGCTACAGAAATAGCTTGGTGGGCGAGGTGCTTCCTGCCCGGGCATGAGGACCAGGTTCAGTTCCCAGAGCCTAGCATTAAAAAAGAAGTCACAAGCTTCCACGCACATATCCAGCCAAGCAAATGGACAGTCTGGTGCTGGGGAGGTGGAGGCTGGCAGATTCCCAGGGCTCATTGGCACCCAGCCCAGCCTACAGCAAGTTCCAGGCCATCAAGAGGCTCTTTCTCCAAAAAACAAGGTAGATGGCACCTGAGGATGAGAACTGAAGCTGTCCTCTAGCCTCCACATGTGTGCTTCCCATGTAGAGCTGGCCTGGGAAGTTGTTACCCACATCGGTGCAAAACCCAGGAGCTGTTGGAGCTCCAGGCACAGGGTAAGCACATGGAGTGGTATGGATGTGTGTTAGCACTTGCACACATGTACCACAGCAACCAGGTGAACAACCGGCCCAGCGTTGGGGCCCTGAGCTTGTCCTCAGACAGGACATGTCTCTGCTACTCAGAGCTTCCAGCTCAGACTTAGAACCAATCTATAACAAGCAGTTCACAGGAAGTGAAGCCACTCAAAGCTTTGAGAAAGCCACCTGCCCTGGAGACTCCAGTCGAAGCCCACCCACACCCAGTCCTATCTTTGTATAATTTATTTTTACTTTCTGGGATGTTTTGCTTGCATGTGTGTAAATGCAGCACATGCGGTGCCCAGGGAGGCCAGAAGAGGGTGCGGATCCCCTAGAATGGGAGTTATTGACATTGTTAGCCACCTTGACCCACCCATCTTTGGGGAGCATAAGTTATATGCTTGAGTTTCCCCTTGAGTGATGCTGGACTCATGCCTGTAAACACATCCTTCTACCAGGAAGGTGGCTCCTACCAGCCTCGTCTCCACCCCAGGATGAGCTGATCTCTTCTTACCAGCCCCCCATCTGAACATTTTCTTATGGAAAAAAAGTTGCAAAGTTCACTGCTCACCACCACCAATGTTCTCTGTATAAAACAATAGGGAATACCAAAAAGTGGAAAGAGTGGGTAACCAGTTAACCAGCTAACATGCAGGCTCATAGGCGCACACAGGCACATGCACATGCACTCAGATCTGAATGCGTACACAGGCAGGCAAACGCCCAGTCAAGCAAGTGGGTGTCCTATCCTGCTTCTGTGTCTTGTCATGTGGCGGTGCATGTTCACAGTTTCCAGTATCTGTTCTTTACCTCCCTGACCCCAGGTGTGGTAGCACCCAGGGTTGTCAGGGCTCTCCATTTCATGAGGAGAGGAATCAGAACATCCAGTGGTAGCCAAAGCCCTTACTGTCTTCCTTTATTATTCCAGTGTTATTCATGACAGTTCCCAGGAGCACCCAGAGAGCCACTGCACTCCCAAGGCAATGATGGTACCTCGTTCTGTGCATCCCGTCCAATCCTGTGACTCGTCCTTTCCCATCCATCTTTACTGTCCCATCATCCAGTGTAGTCGCATTCTCTTCCATTAATTCGAGAGAGTCAGCAAAGTAGATTCATTTTTCACCCGGTACTGGCCAGTGGCCATGGCTTGGCCCACTGTCCCTGGGTCCCAGCTGCTCCAGAGACAGCAGCAGTCTATGCTCTGATGTTGGTATTTTGTCAGTCCTGCCCCTGCCTCACTGGCAGAGTGGTCACTTGGTTGCACCTGAGCCCACGGGCAGGAGTGCAGTGCAGAAGGACCTCAAGAAAGAGGAAGGAGCATGTATAACATGACAGTTGGGGCTGGAGAGATGGCCAGCAGTTTAAGAGCGCCAACTGCTCTTGCAGAGGACCGGGTTTATTCCCAGCACCCACATGGCGGCTGAGAACCATCTTTAACTCCGGTTCCAGGAGATCCGACACCTCTTCTGACCTCCGTGGCATTGCATGACACGAGTGACAAACCTACAGTAGACAGTACATCATACACATAATAAATTAGGGGCTGGAGAGATGGTCTAGCGGTTAAGAGCGCCGACCGCTCTTACAGAGGACCTGGGTTCGATCCCCAGCACCCACATGGCGGCTGAGAACTTCTGAAGCTCCAATTCCAGGAGAACTCCAGTTCCAGGGGAATCCGAGACCCTCTCTGACTCCGCGTGTTGCCGACAAGGGTGCACAGACTTGCATGCAGACAGTACATCATACAACAATACAGAAATAAATAAAATAAAATTAAAAAAAATAATAAAAATAAAATTTAAAAATTTTATTTAAAAAAAAAAAAAAAACATTGACAGTCACCAGACTACCACCAGATATGTGAACTGCTGTTAATCCTAAAAGTTGCTCTGCCGTGGTTGATGTGGTGTACTGGCCCTCAAAGCACCATTATGTCTGCAGGGATAGCAGCCCAGTGTTACAGATCCGCCACCAGTGTCAGAGCCCTGTCCTGTTCCTAGCTGCACTGGCTGTGAACTAAGTTCCATCACCATGAGTGACAGATATGTAGTCATAGATGGGTCTCTCACCATGTCCCGGAGAGTACTAGCAGGAAGACCAGGCGCTAAGTTCCTTTCAGGACTACATGGCAAGCAAGAAGCCTTTCCATGATGGAAAGGTCTGAATCGGTTGGCCTGCATGAGGAGCAACAGGCCCCTTCCAGGAGGGGAGGAAGCAGATGGGCCTGGAGGTCAGTAATGTGAAGTCCCAGCAAGCACAGGCAGAAAACAGGAAGTGGGACACAAGCGACATGGTCAGACAGCCCATCAGGGCAGAAGAAATATTTGACAAAATAATAGCCATAATTTTCCTAAATCTATAAACATTCAAGAAGCTCAGTAAACACCAAATCGAATAAATAAAGCCAGGGACGTTCTGGCAGATTCTAAAATGCACTGATAGAAAATGCTAAGGCAGGGTTAGTGAGGTACTTCAGTGGGTGAGGGAGCTTGCCCCAAGCATGATGGGCTTGACCCTGGGACCGGCGCTGCGGGAGAGTAGAGAGACTGACCACCACAAGGTGTCCTTTGACCCTCACATGCATGCCCTGACACATGCTCACACAAATACACAGACAACACACTAGAATTTTTTAAATGCAAAGACAACCAGAGGAAAAGCATGCACTCCTGAGGAGTAGGCACAACAGTCAGCTTCTCAATAACACATCTTTATGACTGACAGCTGACTTCCCAGTGTCAGCCAATTGCTCAGTGACTGACAGCCAGCTTCTCAGGGACTTCAGCCAGCTTCTCAAGGACAGCCAGCTTCTCAATGAGAGTCACATTTTTTGAAGATAGTATTAGTGGAAGTAGCTGTCGGGATTATTTGTGGCATGTCGTGCATGGGAGGTCAAAGATTCGGATACCCCTGGATGGAGTTTTCCTCCTGGAGTGGAGTTTCAGACGGTTCTCGAGCCATGTGGGTGCTTGGGGATCAACCGGGTCCTCGGAAACTCACGTCTCAACCACTAGGCTTTCAGCGAGAGCAATTTAATCACAAGTGATCTTTTAGTGACTGACAGAATACAAATCTTCCCAGTGTCACCTGACAGCCAACCTTACAGTGACAGGCAGCTTCTCAGTGAGTCACATTTTTAATCACGTCTCAGTGACAGCTGACTTCTCAGTGACCCACAACTGATGACTTCTCTGACCAGCCACTCAGTGGTGTTTGACCACATTAGCCTCTGGCTAGTAATATCTTCAAGGCTATAACCTGAAAAGTCCACCCAGGAATTCTGCACTTAGAAATACCTTTCTAAAATCAACCAATAAAGACATTTTTAGTAAGCAAAAGCTGACCAATTCATCATAACAATGGTGTCAACACTAATCAGAGAGAGATAAAGATGCCGTATGGAAGAGCAGTTCTGCACAAAAGGCTTGGTATTATCAGAAGGCAGACAATTTAAAAGGTGTATCACAAGGCTTCCAAAGAGAGCAAAACCAAAGAAGCATAATTTCTATAAGAGTTTCACCCAAACTAGGCAGGACATAGAAAGAAGAACACAAGGGCAGATGACAGAAGTAGAAAAATAGCAAAGTTCAAAACTTAACCTCCATTGTATCAGCCTTTCTGTTAAAATACAGACTAAAATGCCCAGTGACAATTGTCAGGTGTAATGGAAAGTAAAACAGCTAAGGATAAGCAGAGTGAGCAGAGGACAGGAAAGACAAGTACCACATGCAGCAAAATCAGGGGACATCAGCCTGCCAGCTGTCCTGTGATGGTTGGTGGCCTTTAAGACTGAGAATTCCAGACATTTCTTGGTGGGCAAGGCTCCTTCCACGGGAAGATACAGAAGTCCTAAGGAACATGTGGCTTAACTTAGAGTAGGTTAAGCAATATCAATAGGACTAAAGAAATTGTGTCAGTAGACAGGGTTGGAGGCCTTACAATTCTTCCAAAATCGATCCCATCAGGAGAAAGACTATGGCTGGCTCTGGAACTGATCTCAGTAAGTTCTGAAGTGGTTGGGTCAGGCCGAGGATGTCTGCTCATCTTCACCAAGCTGATGACATGAATCCTGCCCACATTTATGGACAGGACTAAGCTGTGAGATCCACACAGCAACAAGGAATACAAGCTGTCTTCTGAGAAAGAAAGGACTGCGGGAGCCTCAGAATGGAGAACAGAGCCTACCTTTCCAGTGCTGTGAGAGCCAGGTGAATGCTGACTCACTCCTAAGCTGTGAAAGGTTGCTTCAGAAGGTCAGAAGGAACAGGGCCTGGACCTGCCTCTCCAGGAAGAAGCCAGGTCATGAGTTTCAGTGAGCTCAGGTGGGTTTGCCTCCTCTGGGAGGAAATAAGTAACCCAGGAATAAGCACTGCTTCGATCTTAGCAAACAAAACTCAAAAAACATGATCCCAACAAGCTACAAGTTCCCCCACAGCTGAGGACACAGTTCCAGACATTCACAGGAAAGCCGAATTACCCATCTGCGACAGGGTGAACCCACGATGCCTGGTGTCCAATCAGAAAGCAGGAGGCAAACAAAGAAAACATAACCTGCAACCAATTGAACTGGCCTCAGAACCAACTCAGATGGTAGAAGAAGTGGATGCCATAGCCATCAACTGCACACCATTACACAGAGAGCAAGCTGGAAAGGACACACAAAAGATGTCCTTAAAGACAGGTCTACATCCAGTGAGAACCACTGTGGTGCCTGTGATTCAGACCATGCTGCTTAGGATTAATGGTGGATAACCACCAAAGAAAAAGCAAATTAGAAGTGAACTGAGAAAACAGAGAACCAAGATTATCCTATCTGTGCACTTGAAGCCACTGAACATATGTGCAGAGGATGAAGGGAAGCAATGTATTTTACAAGAAATCACCATCCCAATTTAATGTAAACTCTAAACTCTCATATGCAAAGTTGCTATATGACAAGAAGAACCATGATAGATGCTCTGCCCAGACCACCACAATGCTCCAAACCAATGCCAAAGGGAAGATGAAGTGTCAACCAGAAGAAGATACTCTCCAGAGGGACAGAGGTATGGACAAGAGTTGGAGAATAAGTGACCATCTGCAAAACACTGAAAGAAAAGAAACTGCTGAGCAGTCAGCTCTCCCAGCAAAATACCTTACAACAATGAGAAGTGAAGAGTTCCAGACACAGGATGCTGGAAGAACTCACCCCAGGAGACCCTCAGTGCAAGTCCTTCAAATGCAAGGCAGAGGCCAGCACGGCAACATCTGGGTTCACACCGAGCACTAAGGAGCACTAGAAACATCAGTTGTGAAGATAATGGAAACATCTTTTCCTCACCACACAGGTCTCTATCTAGTGCAAACTTGGTCAAACGCTCTGGGTTTCATAACATGTATGGGGAAGTATTTGAGCTAAAGGAGGCAACCGAGGTTAGGTGCCCATGCTACATGCGAGGCTGAGGCACAATGTCACTAAAGGCAGGTGGGGTGAGGGGATGCACACAGGCAGAACAGCAGCGGCGAGACAGCTGATCAGCCAGCAAACGAGAAGCAGCATAAAACCAAAGGTACTCAATCCAGACGAGGATGAGAACACAGCAGAAAAAATAGAAACAAATACAAACGGGTAGACAGAAGTCCAACCAAACCAATCTTCACGGGTGTACTTGGTGTGAACCTCTCAAAAAGCAGAAACTGTCAAATTGGATGTGAAAGGCACCATGCCCACAAAACTGCAAATCATATGTGAAGACAGGGTACGAGGAAACGGACAGGGACGGATGCACTGGCCTGGCTCAGCACTGGCCTGTTGGGGGTCACACGATGGTGATACATCACAATACATGAGCAGTTGCAACAGAGTCCAGAATAAACCTACACCGTCTCCCTGAGGAAAGCACAAAGATAATTGGGTGGAAGATGTCTTTCCAACCAGTGGTGCTGGGACTGTGGGAAGCTGTATGAGAAACAGTGGCCTCAGACCAACTTCCTGCCACACTGACTTCGAATGGACCCTGGTCATGAATACGCAATCTTTATTTTTAAGTTTGCTTTGGGGGGACCTTTCTGATCTTGGGAATGGTAAAANGACATTGCCCCTTCTAGACATCATACACTAACAAAAGAAAACCTCAATATTAGGAATGGACTCCCTCTCTACAACCTATTGAAGAGGGGTCCCATAGACCTTCAAACAGTACTGGCCACTGCCCCTGCTCTTGATTACCCATTAGAAGCTGAAGGCAAGACTCTTTTACTGAAGACACTACGTGAAGCGAGAAGAACAAATAAGAAATCAGCTAGTGTTGACTTCAGAGCCTCATCTCTACTGGGTAAATTTCATAGTGCTGGAGGTGTTACCCATGTTTCCTGAGGAGAAAATTAATCATCAGTTTTACCCAACTATGAGTCTTGTGAGCTACAACAACACTGGCCTGGCAAGATATGCCCACTTATAAAATAATGGCATGATTATTATGGGAATAAACAACCATTTTCTAATTGGATTGAAGGTCCACTTCATACGTTGAAACCCATACCTGATAGTCAGGATTAGGAACCTGAGGCTAGACAGTCATGGGACATAGGGGAGAGCCATATGGCACTTTTCTATTAAGTAATTAAAGTATTTAACTGACTCCTAATGACTTATTTTTATACCCATAGATCAATGTACCAATCAGCTCTCATCATGAAGTTCCTTATGTAGCAGATGACTATTAACACAGAAACCCACAACTGGTGAATGTGCAGAGAACTAGAGACTGTGGAGTGCTTCTCTCTGAATAGGACACCTATATCCAACTTCTGCCTCTCAAGACTCAGGTATAATTGCAGATGATGAGGCGGAAAGACTGTAAGAGCCAGAAGTGATGAATGACCACAAGGAGACAGTTTTCTAGACAGCTAGACAGTTACTCATATGAACTCACAACAATGGTGGCAGCATGCACAAGTCCCATGCAAGCTCAAATGACATAAAATTCCCAAAACAGAAGTGGGGAAGTGGGGAAGAAACCCCAATCAATATAACCTAAGGACGTTTTGGCAATGGATAGCTGCTGGGAGGAAAAGAGACAGTCTCTTACAAGGATACTACTCTTGGTAGGTTAACCAGGCTCCAGTGGACGGACCCACACCAAAAGACATTTGGGTCACAAATAAGACTCTCTCTCTGTCTCTGTCTCTGTCTCTCTCTCTCTCTCTCTCTTCAGGCCTGAGGTCCAGGAGACTTAGGTGTGTCTGTTGTTTTCTGTGAAGTCTGTCTCAGGGCCCAGCTTGGTGTTTGCAGGAAAGCTGTATGTGTACCCCACCCCCCTTCCCATTGCAGGTGGGCGGGCAGGCAGGTGCTCAGGGCCTCCCTGTGGGGCAGGACTGCACAGGCATGGTGGGCACAGGCATGGCTGTGTGCTCACCATAATGTGCTGGTCTTGAGTCTGTCAGTCTTTCCCCCTGTCCATCCGCAGGACAAGCACAGTGTAAAGCCACTGTGCACATGACGCCCACACCTACTACAGAACAGGCAGTCACCTCACCCTGACTCAGCCCCTCTGTGCTCACAGCATGGCAGGGCATCACCTGGTTTTAAGTGTCTCTGTGTTTGTTCAGGAGCTTGTGACTATTTTATAAGCTTCACTTAGGTACTTTGGAAAACATTCAACATTTTTTTAAAAAGAGAAAATTGGTTTTCTACTTCATTTTTCGTGTTAACATCAGGATATTTATTTACAGGCCTGTTTTTGATAGATTCTGAGGCTGTCTGGGATGGCCACAGTTTCAAGGGCTTCTCTGCCCTGCCATTTCGGCCCACAAAGGCGTGTTTGGCCACAAAGACTGGCCCTGGGATCCTTTTCTCCTCTCTTTAAACCTTTCTAAATCTCCATCTTTTTTATAAACATTGCCAGTTTGGTATTTCAGTTTCAATATAACGAGATTTACTTCATGTAACTCCGGTCAAAGCATTGAACACAGGTGCGGTGAATTGGGCAGAGAGGAAGAACTGGAAGGCAGGCGCTGGTCTTCGTGCTGTTGTCCTGGTTCTCTGAGCAGACTGACCAAGGCCCACAGCCTCTTCCTCTGCAAGTTACCGTGGTGACCTAGGCAAAGCAGACACCCTCTGAGCACAGCTGACTGTCCCCTGGGGAAGGTCACAGCGGTGGAGGGTACCATCCACATAGAACAGGCCTCCCAAGGTCAGGGAAGGGAGAGCAGGGTCCAGGCTGTCACCTGTGGCATCGCCTTTTCTAATGACTGAAGCCCATCCTTAAAGCACAATGGTGAGTATAGGTTTAGTTGTTTCCTAAGTGTGGGCTCTGGGTTCCTTTGAAGTTTCATTTTTTACTTCTAAGGTAAATTAGATTTTACGTTTGGGACATTGCTGCAGAAGAGATCCAGCAGGCCAGGAAGTGCAGGAACACATTTACTGACTTCCTCAGAGAGTCATAGCGTGTGTTCTCCCCCAGACACATGCAAAAACAAAACCCTTCGACCTCAGTCATCCAGCACCACACTGCCTCGGGACAGGCAACACACAGGCAGCAGAGAGATTTCTGGGCTTGTTAGACCTGGAAGAAATGTGAGCACAGCCTTGGTAGGTAACGGTGGTCTAACAGGTTAGGTTTTATAACTGTAGAGTATATACCCATGTTCAGGAGAGAAGCTGTCAGAAGGCCAGTGAAGGAGACGAGGGAACTAAGATGTCCTGCGCTGTGGTCTGCTGGTGAAGGGCTCCCATGGAGCGCCCCTGGGCATGTTGAGGAGATCCCCGAGCGCAGACCTGGGATGGATGTTCCTTCCTCCTG
Organism: Rhizomys pruinosus; assembly: GCA_009823505.1. Lineage (NCBI taxonomy): Eukaryota > Metazoa > Chordata > Mammalia > Rodentia > Spalacidae > Rhizomys > Rhizomys pruinosus. The sequence goes on from VZQC01003291.1 coordinate 1,409,833, forward strand.
ATTCCTCTTCTCCAGCTAGTGACCTCGGTCCGCACCTCAGAACTGTGAATGTACATAGCGGGCAGGGGCAGTGCCCACCCACCCGCGGGCTCCTTTGAGGTGGGGTCTTCAGGTTTTCAATGGAATAAATACAACATGAAGTCTTACAGGCTTAGTAGTGTTTTGTCACGTGCCTTTTGTAGCAGGAAGACAACAGACCTTAGCCTGCCAGGAGAGCCCTCGGGATGAGCTGCCCTTCCTGGCAGCTTGGAGAACTCTTGGAGGCCTGGGGGCTTAGAGCTTCACTATGGCAGAGTGTACAAATATGGTTATTAGCGCACAGTGGCCTGATTCTGCAGCTTCTTTGTCATGCACATGTATTTTTTTTTTAATTTTTTTTTAATTTAATTTTTTATTTATTTCCGTATGTGTATGAATGTAGTGTCTGCATGCAGGTCTGTGCACCCGTGTCGTGCAATGCCGCGGAGGTCAGAAGAGGGTCTCGGATTCCCCTGGAACTGGAGTTCTCCTGGAATTGGAGTTTCAGACGGTTTTCGGCCGCCATGTGGGTGCTGGGGATCGAACCCGGGTCCTCTGCAAGAGCGGTCAGCGCTCTTAACCGCTAGGCCATCTCTCCAGCCCCGCACATGTATTTTAAACACATTAATCAATACCTGTCCTATGAAACCAGTGAAGATGTAGCTCTCAAAAAGTATCCATAAAGTGCTTGCTACAGAAATAGCTTGGTGGGCGAGGTGCTTCCTGCCCGGGCATGAGGACCAGGTTCAGTTCCCAGAGCCTAGCATTAAAAAAGAAGTCACAAGCTTCCACGCACATATCCAGCCAAGCAAATGGACAGTCTGGTGCTGGGGAGGTGGAGGCTGGCAGATTCCCAGGGCTCATTGGCACCCAGCCCAGCCTACTAGCAAGTTCCAGGCCATCAAGAGGCTCTTTCTCAAAAAAACAAGGTAGATGGCACCTGAGGAATGAGAACTGAAGCTGTCCTCTAGCCTCCACATGTGTGCTTCCCATGTAGAGCTGGCCTGGGAAGTTGTTACCCACATCGGTGCAAAACCCAGGAGCTGTTGGAGCTCCAGGCACAGGGTAAGCACATGGAGTGGTATGGATGTGTGTTAGCACTTGCACACATGTACCACAGCAACCAGGTGAACAACCGGCCCAGCGTTGGGGCCCTGAGCTTGTCCTCAGACAGGACATGTCTCTGCTACTCAGAGCTTCCAGCTCAGACTTAGAACCAATCTATAACAAGCAGTTCACAGGAAGTGAAGCCACTCAAAGCTTTGAGAAAGCCACCTGCCCTGGAGACTCCAGTCGAAGCCCACCCACACCCAGTCCTATCTTTGTATAATTTATTTTTACTTTCTGGGTATGTTTTGCTTGCATGTGTGTAAATGCAGCACATGCATGCAGTGCCCATGGAGGCCAGAAGAGGGTGTCGGATCCCCTAGAATTGGAGTTATTGACAGTTGTTAGCCACCTTGACCCACCCATCTTTGGGGAGCATAAGTTATATGCTTGAGTTTCCCCTTGAGTGATGCTGGACTCATGCCTGTAAACACATCCTTCTACCAGGAAGGTGGCTCCTACCAGCCTCGTCTCCACCCCAGGATGAGCTGATCTCTTCTTACCAGCCCCCCATCTGAACATTTTCTTATGGAAAAAAAGTTGCAAAGTTCACTGCTCACCACCACCAATGTTCTCTGTATAAAACAATAGGGAATACCAAAAAGTGGAAAGAGTGGGTAACCAGTTAACCAGCTAACATGCAGGCTCATAGGCGCACACAGGCACATGCACATGCACTCAGATCTGAATGCGTACACAGGCAGGCAAACGCCCAGTCAAGCAAGTGGGTGTCCTATCCTGCTTCTGTGTCTTGTCATGTGGCGGTGCATGTTCACAGTTTCCAGTATCTGTTCTTTACCTCCCTGACCCCAGGTGTGGTAGCACCCAGGGTTGTCAGGGCTCTCCATTTCATGAGGAGATGAATCAGAACATCCAGTGGTAGCCAAAGCCCTTACTGTCTTCCTTTATTATTCCAGTGTTATTCATGACAGTTCCCAGGAGCACCCAGAGAGCCACTGCACTCCCAAGGCAATGATGGTACCTCGTTCTGTGCATCCCGTCCAATCCTGTGACTCGTCCTTTCCCATCCATCTTTACTGTCCCATCATCCAGTGTAGTCGCATTCTCTTCCATTAATTCGAGAGAGTCAGCAAAGTAGATTCATTTTTCACCCGGTACTGGCCAGTGGCCATGGCTTGGCCCACTGTCCCTGGGTCCCAGCTGCTCCAGAGACAGCAGCAGTCTATGCTCTGATGTTGGTATTTTGTCAGTCCTGCCCCTGCCTCACTGGCAGAGTGGTCACTTGGTTGCATCTGAGCCCACGGGCAGGAGTGCAGTGCAGAAGGACCTCAAGAAAGAGGAAGGAGCATGTATAACATTGACAGTTGGGGCTGGAGAGATGGCCTAGCAGTTAAGAGCGCCAACTGCTCTTGCAGAGGACCCGGGTTCAATTCCCAGCACCCACATGGCGGCTGAGAACCATCTTTAACTCCGGTTCCAGGAGAATCCGACACCCTCTTCTGACCTCCGTGGCATTGCATGACACGAGTGCACAAACCTACATGTAGACAGTACATTCATACACATAATAAAATTAGGGGCTGGAGAGATGGTCTAGCGGTTAAGAGCGCCGACCGCTCTTACAGAGGACCTGGGTTCGATCCCCAGCACCCACATGGCGGCTGAGAACTGTCTGAAGCTCCAATTCCAGGAGAACTCCAGTTCCAGGGGAATCCGAGACCCTCTTCTGAACTCCGCGGTGTTGCCCGACACGGGTGCACAGACTTGCATGCAGACAGTACATTCATACACATACAGAAATAAATAAAATTAAAAAAAATAAATAATAAAATAAAATTTAAAAAATTTTTATTTAAAAAAAAAAAAAAAACATTGACAGTCACCAGACTACCACCAGATATGTGAACTGCTGTTAATCCTAAAAGTTGCTCTGCCGTGGTTGATGTGGTGTACTGGCCCTCAAAGCACCATTATGTCTGCAGGGATAGCAGCCCAGTGTTACAGATCCGCCACCAGTGTCAGAGCCCTGTCCTGTTCCTAGCTGCACTGGCTGTGAACTAAGTTCCATCACCATGAGTGACAGATATGTAGTCATAGATGGGTCTCTCACCATGTCCCGGAGAGTACTAGCAGGAAGACCAGGCGCTAAGTTCCTTTCAGGACTACATGGCAAGCAAGAAGCCTTTCCATGATGGAAAGGTCTGAATCGGTTGGCCTGCATGAGGAGCAACAGGCCCCTTCCAGGAGGGGAGGAAGCAGATGGGCCTGGAGGTCAGTAATGTGAAGTCCCAGCAAGCACAGGCAGAAAACAGGAAGTGGGACACAAGCGACATGGTCAGACAGCCCATCAGGGCAGAAGAAATATTTGACAAAATAATAGCCATAATTTTCCTAAATCTATAAACATTCAAGAAGCTCAGTAAACACCAAATCGAATAAATAAAGCCAGGGACGTTCTGGCAGATTCTAAAATGCACTGATAGAAAATGCTAAGGCAGGGTTAGTGAGGTACTTCAGTGGGTGAGGGAGCTTGCCCCAAGCATGATGGGCTTGACCCTGGGACCGGCGCTGCGGGAGAGTAGAGAGACTGACCACCACAAGGTGTCCTTTGACCCTCACATGCATGCCCTGACACATGCTCACACAAATACACAGACAACACACTAGAATTTTTTAAATGCAAAGACAACCAGAGGAAAAGCATGCACTCCTGAGGAGTAGGCACAACAGTCAGCTTCTCAATAACACATCTTTATGACTGACAGCTGACTTCCCAGTGTCAGCCAATTGCTCAGTGACTGACAGCCAGCTTCTCAGGGACTTCAGCCAGCTTCTCAAGGACAGCCAGCTTCTCAAATGAGAGTCACATTTTTAATCACATCTCAGTGACAGCTGGCTTCTTACAGCTGAATTCTCAGTGACAGTGATTTTTGTGACTGACAAATAACTTCCCAGTGTCACCTGACAGCCAACCTTACAGTGACAGGCAGCTTCTCAGTGAGTCACATTTTTAATCACGTCTCAGTGACAGCTGACTTCTCAGTGACCCACAACTGATGACTTCTCTGACCAGCCACTCAGTGGTGTTTGACCACATTAGCCTCTGGCTAGTAATATCTTCAAGGCTATAACCTGAAAAGTCCACCCAGGAATTCTGCACTTAGAAATACCTTTCTAAAATCAAACCAAATAAAGACATTTTTAGTAAGCAAAAGCTGAGCCAATTCATCATTAACAATGGTGTCAACACTAATCAGAGAGAGATATAAGATGCCGTATGGAAGAGCAGTTCTGCACAAAAGGCTTGGTATTATCAGAAGGCAGACAATTTAAAAGGTGTATCACAAGGCTTCCAAAGAGAGCAAAACCAAAGAAGCATAATTTCTATAAGAGTTTCACCCAAACTAGGCAGGACATAGAAAGAAGAACACAAGGGCAGATGACAGAAGTAGAAAAATAGCAAAGTTCAAAACTTAACCTCCATTGTATCAGCCTTTCTGTTAAAATACAGACTAAAATGCCCAGTGACAATTGTCAGGTGTAATGGAAAGTAAAACAGCTAAGGATAAGCAGAGTGAGCAGAGGACAGGAAAGACAAGTACCACATGCAGCAAAATCAGGGGACGTCAGCCTGCCAGCTGTCCTGTGATGGTTGGTGGCCTTTAAGACTGAGAATTCCAGACATTTCTTGGTGGGCAAGGCTCCTTCCACGGGAAGATACAGAAGTCCTAAGAAACATGTGGCTTAACTTAGAGTAGGTTAAGCAATATCAATAGGACTAAAGAAATTGTGTCAGTAGACAGGGTTGGAGGCCTTACAATTCTTCCAAAATCGATCCCATCAGGAGAAAGACTATGGCTGGCTCTGGAACTGATCTCAGTAAGTTCTGAAGTGGTTGGGTCAGGCCGAGGATGTCTGCTCATCTTCACCAAGCTGATGACATGAATCCTGCCCACATTTATGGACAGGACTAAGCTGTGAGATCCACACAGCAACAAGGAATACAAGCTGTCTTCTGAGAAAGAAAGGACTGCGGGAGCCTCAGAATGGAGAACAGAGCCTACCTTTCCAGTGCTGTGAGAGCCAGGTGAATGCTGACTCACTCCTAAGCTGTGAAAGGTTGCTTCAGAAGGTCAGAAGGAACAGGGCCTGGACCTGCCTCTCCAGGAAGAAGCCAGGTCATGAGTTTCAGTGAGCTCAGGTGGGTTTGCCTCCTCTGGGAGGAAATAAGTAACCCAGGAATAAGCACTGCTTCGATCTTAGCAAACAAAACTCAAAAAACATGATCCCAACAAGCTACAAGTTCCCCCACAGCTGAGGACACAGTTCCAGACATTCACAGGAAAGCCGAATTACCCATCTGCGACAGGGTGAACCCACGATGCCTGGTGTCCAATCAGAAAGCAGGAGGCAAACAAAGAAAACATAACCTGCAACCAATTGAACTGGCCTCAGAACCAACTCAGATGGTAGAAGAAGTGGATGCCATAGCCATCAACTGCACACCATTACACAGAGAGCAAGCTGGAAAGGACACACAAAAGATGTCCTTAAAGACAGGTCTACATCCAGTGAGAACCACTGTGGTGCCTGTGATTCAGACCATGCTGCTTAGGATTAATGGTGGATAACCACCAAAGAAAAAGCAAATTAGAAGTGAACTGAGAAAACAGAGAACCAAGATTATCCTATCTGTGCACTTGAAGCCACTGAACATATGTGCAGAGGATGAAGGGAAGCAATGTATTTTACAAGAAATCACCATCCCAATTTAATGTAAACTCTAAACTCTCATATGCAAAGTTGCTATATGACAAGAAGAACCATGATAGATGCTCTGCCCAGACCACCACAATGCTCCAAACCAATGCCAAAGGGAAGATGAAGTGTCAACCAGAAGATACTCTCCAGAGGGACAGAGGTATGGACAAGAGTTGGAGAATAAGTGACCATCTGCAAAACACTGAAAGAAAAGAAACTGCTGAGCAGTCAGCTCTCCCAGCAAAATACCTTACAACAATGAGAAGTGAAGAGTTCCAGACACAGGATGCTGGAAGAACTCACCCCAGGAGACCCTCAGTGCAAGTCCTTCAAATGCAAGGCAGAGGCCAGCACGGCAACATCTGGGTTCACACCGAGCACTAAGGAGCACTAGAAACATCAGTTGTGAAGATAATGGAAACATCTTTTCCTCACCACACAGGTCTCTATCTAGTGCAAACTTGGTCAAACGCTCTGGGTTTCATAACATGTATGGGGAAGTATTTGAGCTAAAGGAGGCAACCGAGGTTAGGTGCCCATGCTACATGCGAGGCTGAGGCACAATGTCACTAAAGGCAGGTGGGGTGAGGGGATGCACACAGGCAGAACAGCAGCGGCGAGACAGCTGATCAGCCAGCAAACGAGAAGCAGCATAAAACCAAAGGTACTCAATCCAGACGAGGATGAGAACACAGCAGAAAAAATAGAAACAAATACAAACGGGTAGACAGAAGTCCAACCAAACCAATCTTCACGGGTGTACTTGGTGTGAACCTCTCAAAAAGCAGAAACTGTCAAATTGGATGTGAAAGGCACCATGCCCACAAAACTGCAAATCATATGTGAAGACAGGGTACGAGGAAACGGACAGGGACGGATGCACTGGCCTGGCTCAGCACTGGCCTGTTGGGGGTCACACGATGGTGATACATCACAATACATGAGCAGTTGCAACAGAGTCCAGAATAAACCTACACCGTCTCCCTGAGGAAAGCACAAAGATAATTGGGTGGAAGATGTCTTTCCAACCAGTGGTGCTGGGACTGTGGGAAGCTGTATGAGAAACAGTGGCCTCAGACCAACTTCCTGCCACACTGACTTCGAATGGACCCTGGTCATGAATACGCAATCTTTATTTTTAAGTTTGCTTTGGGGGGACCTTTCTGATCTTGGGAATGGTAAAAATTTCTTCAATATAACACTAAAGCGGATTTGGAAAAAAAAAATTAAAAACCTGAAAACCTGGATATAGCAAGTAACTTACACTCTCTGAAAGACCCTGAGAGAAAGAGAAGACAATCCAAGATTGGGGTCAATTTTGGCAAAGCTCTACACAGAACTTGTACTCTGGTAGGAGCGCAGCTCAGTGGTGAGTGCCACCCGAATGAATATCCAAGGCCCTGAGTTCCATCCCCAGCACCGCAAATACATAAAAAAATTAATAAACAAACAAGCTTTTGTCTCCAGAAGATATAAAAGGGGCTTTTCAAATTCAACCATAGCAGTAAAAATCCAAATATGATAAAGGTTTACACAGATACCCGGGGGCTGGAGAGATAGCCTAGCGGTTAAGAGCACCGACGCTCTTGCAGAGGACCCGGGTTCGATCCCCAGCACCCACATGGAGGCTAAGAACCGTCTGTAACTCCAATTCCAGGAGAACTCCAGTTCCAGGGGAATCCGAGACCCTCTTCTGACCTCCGCGGCATTGCACGACACGGGTGCACAGACCTGCATGCAGACAGTACATTCATACACATACAAAAATAAATAAATTAATTAATTAAAAAACAAACAAACAAACAAAAAAAAAACAGATACCCGACAAGAAGTCACAGCGGTGACACAGCACATGAAGAGTCACCCAAACATCTCGGTCATGAGAGAAATGAATTCAGATTGTAATGAAACACCATATGAATGTCTGGGATTAAAAGGATGAACAATGAAGTGTGTGCTGAGGACACAGGATGAGGGACATTTTCACAAGCTGTAGAAATGCCAGTGGCAGGATAACTTTGCAAAACATCAACAGTTTTTTTTTAAAAACACTCCCATGTCCACCGACAGATGACCAGTTGTTCTAGCAGCTCACTCAAGAAAAGTGGCAGCATGTATCTACACAAAGGTACATTGTAAGCTCTATCCTGGGAGCTGCTGACATGGACAGTTGTCTGTAGCTATGGAGAAGTCACACTGCACACATACACTGGAGTACCCAGCCATGGGTGCAAGGAACAGACACAAAACAGAATTCACTATAGCACTCCTTTTGGATGAAAGTCTGAGAGAACAAGTGATCATGGTGAGTGAACCAGTAGTTTCCTGGGTAGGGGCAGGATAAAGAGGCCAGGAGGGGGTGAAGGAACCCTGGAGAGCCAGGAGTTCGCACCTCTCCACTGTGGAGGCATCTCCACATTTTACCCTCCAAATGCGCATGTTACACTCCAAGAACACTGGGTTTTTTAACTGATTTATTTATTTTTTTATTTTATGTGTATGAATGTATTACCTGCATGTAGTCAGGTGCACCTGTGTCATGCAATGCCCACAGAGGTCAGAAGAGGGTGTTGGATACTGTAGAACTGGAGTTATAGACAGTTGTTGTCCGCCATGAGGGTGCTGGGATTCAAACCTTGGTCCTCTGCAAGAACAGCCAGTGCTCTTAACAGCTCAGCCATCTTTACATCCCAATTTCTTAGTTTATTTTTATTTTATGAGTATGAGTGTTATGCTTGCATGTGCGTAAGTGCAGCCATATTGTGCAGGGCCTGTGGAGGACAGAAGAGGTCATCAGACCCCCTGGAACTGGAGTTACAGTTGGGTCATGAGCCACCTTGACTGCTGGGAATTGAATCTGGATGTTCTCAGCCAGTGCTTCAACCACTGAGCCATCTTTCTGGCCCCAAGAACATGGCCAAGGGCTGGAGAGATGGCTTACAGTTAAGAGCACCAGCTGCTCTTGCAGAGGACCCAGATTCAATTCTCAGTACCCACATGGTAGCTGACAACCATCCATAACTCCAGTTCCAGGGAAATCCAAGGCCCTCTTCTGACTCTGGGGGTGGCGGGGTACACTCATACACATAAAATAAAAATAATAAATAAATTTTTAAGAAAAGAGGACATGAGCGAGAAGATAGCCCAGTCACTAGAGTACTGGTCTTATAAGCATGACTGCACAAGTTTAATCCCTGTGGGGGGAAAAGAAAGCAGTCTTTCGGACAACAGCTTTCAGGTCAATAATCTTGCTCTTCTCTGTTCAAAACTTAAGAGCAATGGAAACTGTGGTAAATGCGTGACATTCATGCCCACCTATGCTCTTTTCTGCATCAGAAATCCACAGATGCCCCTGGAGACACATAGCATGTCCTGATAGGCTAACTCCAGGCTAATGAGAGACGGTCTCAAAATACAAGGTGGAAGGCTCCTGAAGAGTGACACCAGGAGTTGACCTTGGCCTCCATGAATTCACCCACACTCCCCCATGCACCCCTCCCACCTGCACATACCCTCCCTCCTGTACACACACACAGACTAATTCCCTCAGATTCCCCCAGTACTTCCCTCTCCCACATCCATGTCCTCTTTCTCTTAAATAGCCAAGTCCAGTTAGTGCTAACCCACGTGCGCCTGGTTGTGGGGTTATCCACTGGGCCATGGCCACCCTACCAGGAGCATACACCCCAAGAACTATGAGTCGCCTCCCCAGCACGGTCAGTTGGCAATGTCTTCTCAGCTGGGGTAGTCTCCCTGTCTCCCCCACACTAGAATTCCTTCTTGGCCTTGGGCTGGTCTTCTGCAGGTGACCACAGCTGCTGTGAGCTCAGGAGGGCAGCAGCCATGCGGGTCCAGAAGACAGGACTTCGAAGCCCTCTCCCCACCCTCTGGCTCTTACATTCTTGCCGCCCCACTTCTGTGATGTTCCCGGAGTCTTGGGAGAAGGGAGTCAATACAAATGGCCCATTTAAGGTTGGGCACACAACTGTCACTCAGTCTTTGCACTGTCCACTGCCCACCACAAAAAGAAGCTTCTCTGACCAAAGTTAAGAGCAGCACTCATCTCTGGTTATAAAAAACAAACAAACAAAAACAACAACAAAAAAACAACAGAGATTGAAAGGCACTTTGACTCCAAGTGTGGTAGCACACACCTTTAATCCCAGCATTCGGGAGGCAGGTGGATCTCTGTGAGTTCATGGCCAGCCTGGTCTACATAACGAGTTCCATGCCAGCTGGGGCTACAGGGAGACCCTGTCTCAAAAAAGACCAAAATAAATAAATAAAAGGCAGTTTAGCAAAACAACAGTAGCTTCCACTCACGGGCCTGTGACCTCAGCTGTGACCTTTTGCCAAAGTTTCCAGGAATTAATTCTTTCCTGTGAAGCAGGCTTCAAATCTAATCAGAAAGTAGTTACTCTCCTAGCAATCAGGCCACCATTGCACCAGTAAGCACATCTTTCCCGGCAGGTGGATAATGTAACATTCAGGGTCCACTCCTGGGTAAGACCAGTAATGTCTTTTCTCCTCTCGTGCCTGTATGGCACTTTTGACACTATGAAGTGTCCTAGCAGGGAGGAGCTGCCAGGTCAGGTCCAGCTGATTTCTCTATGCCCTGAAATGAAAGTGTGTGGTGTCTTCAGCAATGGGGTCTTACCATCCAGTCATGGTGAGCATCCAATGGCAATAGCTTGTGCTGGTTGGGGGCTCTAGAGCCTCTCTGACCAATAACTCATAGAGGTTTTCTATGCCTGGCACTGAGATGTTCATTTAATAACCCATGTCTTCTGGGAGATGTTCATTTAATAACCCATGTCTTCTGGGGGATGCATTATCTACCCCTGCAGAGCAGCTACATTCCAACTCCATTTTGCTAATTACATTTTTAATTAACTTACAAAGCAGCAGGTTTCCAGGGGCCTTTTCTTTTTGAAGTTTGCTTTTGGCTACTCTAGGCCCTTTGTATTCCTAATACAGTTTACAACTAACTGATCAATTTCTTTAAAAATAAAAGCATGTGTACTTTTAACTGGGTTGATTTGAACTGGCTGTGTATCTTTCCACTCAGGGCTTTTTTTTTTTTTTAAGTTTCTCTCAGCCTGGCATGGTGGCACATGCCTTTAGTCCCAGCATTCAAGCAGATCTCTGTGAGTTCAAGGCCAGCCTAGTCTACAGAACGAGTTCCAGGCCATCTGGGACTAAAGGGAGACCCTGTCTCAAAAAGACAAAAAACAAAAACAAAAAAAAAAAAAAAAAAGAAAAGAAAAGAAAAGAAAAGAAAGAAAGTTTCTCTCAGCAACAGGAAACTAGGTTGGGGTTTTTAAGAATCATAATTTATATTTTATGTGCATGAGAGTTTGCTTACATGTATGTAAGTGTGTGGCAAGAATGCAGTTCCTGTGAAGGCCAGAAGAAGATGACAGATCCCCTAGAACTGGAGTCACTGAGGGGTGTAAGCCACAGTATGGATGCTGGAATTGAACCTATGTTCTCCAAAAGTGCACCAAGACCTCTTAAGTGTGGAGCCCTCCTTCCAGCTCCTAGACACAATTTGTATTTATGCATTTTGTTCTGAGTGCTATTACAAATGAAATTGTTTTTCATTTTATTTTCTAATTGCTGTTGGTATATAGAATATAACTGATTTGGGGGGCTGGAGAGATGGCTCAGCGGTTAAGAGCGCCGACTGCTCTTGCAGAGGACCCAGGTTCAATTCCCAGCACCCATATGGCAGCTAAGAACCATCTTTAACTCCTCCAGTTCCAGAGAAATCCAACACCCTCTTCTGACCTCCACGGCATTGCACGACACGGGTGCACAAATCTACATGCAGACAGTACATTCATACACATAAAAAATAATAAAATAAAATTTAGAATATAACTGATTTTTAAATTTTATTTATTTTCTATGTGTATGAATGTACTGTCTGCATGCAGGTTTATGCACCCGTGTCGTGCAATGCTGCGGAGGTCAGAAGAGGGTGTCGGATTCCTCTGGAACTGGAGTTCTCCTGGAATTGGAGTTACAGACGGTTCTCGGCCGCCATGTGGGTGGTGGGGATCAAACCCGGGTTCTCTGCAAGAGCAGTCGGCGCTCTTAACTGCTAAGCCATCTCTCCAGCCCCAGAATATAACTGATTTTTATCACACCCTGTGACATTGATAAATTCCCTTATTCTGGTAGTTATTTTGTAGATTCTTCAAGATTTTCTGCCGAATTCATCATGAAACTTCCCAGAAAGACCTGGCTGCCTCTTCTAGGTTTTCCTTGCCATCTCTGCAGTGGAGCCATCCGATAGTCAAGGTCTGAGCATCACTAAGGCCCATGACTTGATCAGCTGCCCTCATCCCAGGCATGTGTCTATGCAGGATGGCTTCAGCTTCCTAGGGACCCTGCAGCCACAACTCTGAAGCCTGGTTGAGTATCTTCCCACCTCCAAGAGTGGCTTCCTAGTGTGTACAAATGTATGATGTAGTGCCCTTTTGTACCAAACTTGATGAGTTTGTGGGTCGGAGCACAGAGCATAGTGGGCTGTTGGGGTGAGGCTGTGACTCGGAGCTCCTCAGTTCCAGCTAGATCTCAGCAGCACACTTAGAAGTAGAAAAGTGTTTCTATAAGTCTACTGGGTATCGTTCCAACTCCCAACCACATGTGCCCTGTGTCACCTGTAAAGGGCACCTGAGATCTCTGGAGTACCACTGGTTGTGCCCAATGAGTGCCTCTCACAGCCAGGCATCACCAGCTGCCCAGGCAACATGGGAGAAATCCACATCCGACCATGAACCTACTAAGTGTGTGTCTCAGAGGTGAGGCCTAGCCATCCCCTGTGCTTCTTGTGAAAGCCAAAATATATCTGGGAGAGCATGACGCACAGTGAAGTTTGAGAATCTCACTAGGTCAATATGATCTTTCGTACAGCAGGTCTAGAACCCATCTTGCTCTGGTCTGTTCAAAACTGAACAGCAAATGGAAACCCTACAAATGGCTTACAGCCATGTATACCTATGATGCTCTTTGCCGCATCAGAAATGCACAGATGCCCCTGGGGACACACTTCCTCCTGAGCTGCTGGACCACTAGGTGGAAAGGGTTATCTTTTCTTTTCATGAACATCCCGGCTCATCCCAAACCCACCAGCACACAGAAACCATCAAAGGGCAAATGTTGATCTTTTCTTTCTTTCCAGCCTTCTGCAAGTACAAGTCTTATCAAATGAGGTAGCAACAGGCATGGTCTTTACCATCTTAATCAGAGCAGCTGTGATTACCCACAGCAAATTCTCCATAAAAAGGGCTTATCGATGATGTTTTCATAAAAGAAGGGTGAGGGGAGGCTTATAACGTGCTCACCGGAGATTACAGCCACTCCCACCTGTGGCGTCCCATCCCAGTTGTATGTGACTATGTGCCAGTTCATAGGAGACTGGAGGGGAACGACTGGAGAGGGAGGACTGAAGGGGGATAGCTGAAGGGGAAGGACTGAAGGGGGAGCCCCTGTTATGCTCCTTTCAGGAGGCTGTCACCCAGGTCAGGTGGGATTTTTCGAGGATGCAGCTGTTTGGGGGGTCGCTCACGCTCTTGTTAATTGGGTTCTGCAAGGGGACCTAATGAACCCATTGGTTGCCAAGCTGGGCTTGGGTGGAGCCATTTCTTTAGTCTAGCGTCAGCACCCTGTTTATTCACATCGCCCAAGGGAAAGTCACATGACATCAAGGCATCCTGACAAAAGGGCATTGCTGAGGAAAACCGTTCACCCAGAAAGCAGAGATGCTGCCTGCACTGGGTGGGCTCTGTGTTTCCTCGTGTATCTGCATGATGTTTGCCCCCCGTGTTTGGGCAGTTTTCCCCCATTAGTTAAGCCTTTCTGTAAACACCTGCACAGACAACCAAATACACACAGTCCTGATCTCCTGGGCACTCCTCAATCCACTCCAGCTGATAGCTGGATAGAATCTAGGTTTATACATCTCAGCCTTGGCTTTTTGTTGAGCATCCTGCAGCCACAACCTTGCCACAATATAGGACCCTTGCCCTCTGGCAGACACAAAGGAGCCACATGCTACCTTCTGAGTATGTCAGAAGTGAAGCAAGCTCCCAGACAGGATGCCAGGGCAGAGCAATGCCAGCACAGATGTTGTAATGGCAATCAGTAGCTACGGGCTCTCCGTGGCCTCTGTGGTTGTCACTGGTCTCCAGGGAATGAGAGCCTGGACCAAGGACAGCAAGAAGCAGATTACACTGTGTAGCCCACCTGTTTCCATCCAGTGCTCTGCGTCAACAGCTGCAGTAAGAGAGAAAGTGAGCTCCATGCTCAGGCCAGAGTGCCAGCATGCAAAGGTCAGCCATTCCATCAGGTTTAATCAACTCAGAGCCCACCACACTACAACTAGCTGTGCATGCCCAGAAAGTGTTGCTGTGGCTGAGGGTGGAGACGAAGGCACTCTTAGCTCTCTGCCATTTGTGGCAAGACTGTAGGTCCAGTCCCCACAGCTCTCTTCTATGAGAACAGGCAAAGTCCTTGGGTCCTCGCTGCATGATTAGGAATCAGGTGTGATCGAGTGGAGAGCTCCTGGATATAGGATATTGAGCCAGTGCAGGTGATGTGATCACTCTGTGTCACTCTGAGCTGCACACTACTGACCTGGTATATTTTGTCTGCAAGCCACTTTCCCTGTGGTGGTCCTTTTCTCACACCAAGGGTGTTATAGGCTATGATTTTGTGTTCTCAGGGCTTATAATTCCTTCCTCATGGCTTTTTATCTGTTTTACCCACTATTTGAGCCTGGGTTCTGCCTTGTGTCCCTATACTTGAATGGCGTCCTTAGTTATTTCAGTTATGTTCCTTACTCAGCCACCCTTTTTCCCTGACGGCTTCAGTTGGGCCCACAGTAGTCTCTTTCACCACTCTTGACACTGGAATACTGAGTAGGGTCAAGGACATGGTCCTTGGTTCATTTTCAGTTTAGAGGCAGCACATCACCATCTCCGGAAATCCCTGTCACCAGCCAAGTGTTGAGGACTAACCCCCCCCCACCTGTTGGAATACCCCATGTGATGCACTTGGGAGGAAGGTCTGGGGAGGTAAGCAGGTCTCAAAGACTCCACTTCAGAAATGTGACTTGTTCCCTTATAAAACAGCCCCAGAGGCTCCATCCACCTCCTGCGCTGGGAAGACTCTGGAGAACTTTTCCATTTGCCACCTGGGAACAGCTCTCCCCAAATACCTGAGGCCCTGGGGATCTGAGACTTCCTAGCTTCTGGAGAAATAAATGTTTGCTGACAGAGCCTAACCCTGTGGTGTTTCCTTGCAGCAGCCCTAGTGAACAATTCTAACTCTGCCTTTAAGAGAAGCTTCTGGAAGCTTCCTGTCTGGCACTAGCCCCATGGTTGGGGGGCTGAGGGGAAGTGAGGCCACAGGATCCGTGCAGGACAGAGCAAAGCTGTGGACCAGGAGCCAGACCAAACTGGTGTTACAAGTGAACAGAGACACTGCTAGAGACTTGGACTAGCAGGGCCTGCAACCCCACTGCTCTGTCGACACCTCTCTCTCAGCTACCCTCAGGGAAAGCAGAAGTCAAGGACAAGTGGTGGGAAGGGAAGGGTGCAAGGAAAGGAGCAGTGTGGAGAAGAGAAAGGGGTTCTGGGACTGAATACTGAGATGCCACTTACCCCAGGATCTCCTCACACTCGGATGGCCTGGACCTTCCTAGATGACTGGATGTCACACACATTTAGGCAGAACTCCAATTCTGAGCCCTTTGAGCCTAGAACAGGACATTGACCACAACACCTTAGCCTCCCGTTTAGGATGGATAAGGGATTCTCCCGGATTCGTGTAAAACATGCCCAAACCTGGTTCAGGACCCAGGCTACAGCACAGGGTAAAGGGGGTGGGGGAACGACTTGCACATGGGACCATGGGACCTGGGCTCCAAGGTCGCAAACACTGCAAACAGAGGAGGACAGGGACCTGGGGTCCTGAGGTCCTGGCTGGCAGACACAGGAGAAAAGAGCCCCAGAGCAAACTAACCAGGTCAGGGTACCAGAGTGGCCAGCGCGGGGCTGGGACGCAGGCTGGGCACCACCGCGGCCCGGCTGGACATCCCCAGCGCAGCCAGAATGGAAGCTTCTTGTCCGCTGGTGTGCGGATGGTAGAAGGGGCTGCCAGACAGGCTAGGGACGGTGCCGCCCCTGAGGGAGAAGCGGGGAACGCGAGGAGCTGCCGCGGCCCGGGTGCCTAGAGAACCCCCTTGCAGCTCCTCCGGTCCGCGTCTCAGCTCCCTTCTCATGGATCTGCGACTCCCGGCATCTCTGGAACCACTTTGCCTGGGAACCCCTCAGACAGGCGCCGGAGGTACAGTCCCGAGGGGTGCGGCCAGGGAAAGGGGGACTGGGACTGCTGCCATCTGGAAACCAACCGCCCGTCATGTCCAGCGTGGAGGTGCCGCCCGCATGTGGCCGGGGCTCCGGGATGCGCGCAGGACCCGGACGCAGCGCCTCGCCTGCCCGGGCACAGTGGCCTCCGGCTTCCTCGTGGCCATCCTGGTCCCTAAGAGATCCAGGGGTGCGGCCCGGCCTGTCCTCCGCCCACCCGGGGCGGAACCGGGGAGGAGCCAGCTCCAGCAGGCGCCCCCGACGGGGCGGGGCGAGGCAGACCCCCCACAGGATAAGAGCCGGTGGCTGCGACCGCCCAGAGGAGAAGCCTGGCGGGAGCCGTCTCCGACCTGGGCGCCCAAGCCTAGCGCAGAGCAAGGCCGGGAGGCAGGTAAGGACTAGGATGTCCTCGCGCATCCTCGGCGACACCTCCACCACCCCTGACCCACCCTGATCTGGAGAGCTCGGCGACGGGGCGAGGGGCAGGAACCAGAGGCGTCAGGGGTCCGGGTCCCTGGGACAGATCCGTCTCCAAAAGTCGCCAACAGGCACAGGTTTGGAGCGCGGCTCCGCAGGGAAATTCAAGACCCTGAAGCCTTCCCGGAAGAGGTGTGTGCTCCGTGCCTGACCTCGGGGCACAGCCACCCAGGCTCAAGACCTTGTCCACAGAGGGCTGCTTGCTTCCCAGGGGACAGAGCTGTCTGTGGCTGCGGCTGGGCAATGGAGACCATCGGTGTTGCATCTTTGTGGGGCTCAGACTTGAAAGAAGCCATCCTTTCTGGCTGATTTGGCCAAGAGCGCTTCATTGCGCTGGGTTTGTCTCACCTGTAAAATGGGGCTGAGCAGGGGCGCTAGGGAAGGACTAGACCCCTTGGCTGAAGGGCTACCTGCTTCTTGATCCGTCTGGGGAATGTGCTTTCTCTGAGGCCATTTTTCTGTCTGCCCAATCCTTGCCTCAGAACTTGGAGTTGGGCTGGCTCCAGGTGTTGAGGTGGGGCCGGCCAATGGCTTGGTAGTGCCTGTGTGTCTAGAAGAGGCTTGGAACAGAGCAGGACCTGCGGTCCCTGGGTCTGCATCCTCTCTCCTCCCAACCCACGCTCTGCTGTGCTCTCACCTGCTCCCCTGCTGTTTGGGTTAAGTTTTTGACACATGTTAGGAGCAGCCCCTCCGTTTGTCACCAGGGTGAAGAGAAGTTGTAGGTAAAATAGCTTCTGTCAGTTTATTTCTGGGGATACAGAGGAAAGTCACCCTGTCAGAACAGCCACCAGCTGTCCTGCCTCCACCGGTGTCTGTCTATTGAATGGAAACAGGCTGTCACTGGGTGCTGAATACTGCTGCCTCCCCGGCCCAGTGCCCCCCACTCTGCAGAAGCCTTAGAGAAGCCTCTCTGGGAGCTGTGGATAGTAAAGCAGTGGTCCATCCCTCCTGTATTAGTGACACGCTAAGCCTCCGTTAGCTCAGGGGCTGTGGGAAGCCACAGGGCAAAGTGAACTGGTGGCAGTTTGTTTAAAACTTCCCATTACCCTGGCTGACTTTGATTATGTTCATTTTGCTTTTTTTGTATTACTAAATATAAAGGAAACTATGTACCCTTACAAAGACAGAGTGTGGAGTGAGTGCAGTGCTCCCTGGGAATGTGGAGTGGTGCAGGTAACGCCTGGGATTGTTATTAGAAAGCAAATTAGAGATCACGCACGCCTGCTCTCGATGGCAGTGAGGGCTTTGGGAAAAGAGAAGTCCCAGAGTGTTTGCTTCTGGTCTGCACATCTGGCTTCTCCCATCCCCAAATGAGCTTCTTGCAGCATCTCCAGCTCTCCTCTGTCCTGGCTATGGCTTCGGGTACTGGGACTACTAGTGTCTGACCTGTGCTTAACCCTGTAGGCCTGGCTACTGAATCAGTGCATTGCTGTGTTTTTGTTTGTCTTTTATGTTGACTGAAGACCAAGAGGAAAGAAGCAGAATTCCCAGGTTCCGGTCGGTCTGCCAATGAGTAAGAGCAAATGCTCCGTGGGACCGATGTCCTCTGTGGTGGCCCCGGCTAAAGAGCCCAATGCCATGGGCCCCAGGGAAGTGGAGCTCATCCTGGTCAAGGAGCAGAACGGAGTGCAGCTCACAAACTCCACCCTCATCAACCCACCACAGACACCCATGGAGGCCCAAGAGCGGGAAACGTGGAGCAAGAAGATTGACTTCCTGCTGTCGGTCATCGGCTTTGCCGTGGACCTGGCCAATGTCTGGCGTTTCCCCTACCTGTGCTACAAAAATGGTGGAGGTGAGGGCTGGCTGGGCTCCTGGACCTTCTGGAGGTGGGGCTAGAGCAGGGGAGGCCAAGGAGACAGGAGGCAGTGGGGCCACTGAACAAAAGGGATGTGTACTCTCAAGAAATGCTCATGGTGGGGGCTGGGGACATAACTAAGCAAAGTGCTTGTCGTGTGTAGATGAAGACCCAAGTTCCAACTTCAGAACACAAATAGGAAGGTGGTGCCCACCTATAATCCTCATTCTGGGGACAAGTGGACCCCTGGGGCTTGATGGCCATCTGGTCTACCCTTCTCAGGGAGCACCAGCCAATGGACAGACACTGTCTCAATAAACAAGGTGGGTAGCTCCTAAGGAATGACACTCACATGACACATATGTACACACACATGCTCCTATACACACCCTAACATAAACGCATGCACACACACACACACACACGCACACACACGCACACACGCGCACACACACGCACACAGAGACTCGAAATGGTGGGGCTGTTTCACCAGGATTAGTGCAAGCTTTCCCAGCCAGAGAGCTCAGAGAACATCTAAGGGCCGAGGGATGTGGAACCTGGAAAGCAGAAAGGAGAAGAGAAAGCGAGTGCAGTGCCAGGTCCTGGCTTCTATTTTCACCAGGATTTTCACTTTGGAAAAAAAATTCTCAAAGTCCAAAAGAACAAGGTCTTTGGTCAACTTCAGAGGGGTTTACAAAGTTCTGTGGAGTTTCGAATTGAAGTTGGAAAGGCAGAGGATGCCTCTGAAGCATACCTGTCTTCACTACCTCAACCCTCACTTTCCTTTTTTTTTTTTTTAATGCAATACTGGGAATTGGAGCCAGGGCCTTGCACACACTAGTTTGCACATCACGGAGATATCCGTCACTCTCTTTGTTTTTTCATTTCTACTCAGGGTCTCACTGTTTTCTAGGCTAGCCTTGAACTCACTCTGTAGATGAGGCAGGCCCTGAACTTATGAACTTCCTGCCTATGACTCCAGAATAGCTGGGGTTATGGGCTTGTGCCTCCAGGCCTGGCTCCCCCACTTTCTAATTTCAGCCATAATACCATAGCTGTACATTGGAGCTGGGGAAAGGGTGAACACCAGAGGTACCAGAAGAATTCAAGTTAAGTCCCAGAAACCCTGCAGTTTCCACATCCTCGTCTCCCTAACTGGCTGCAGGGGGTACAGAATTGCTCATGGAAAGGTCTCATGCACATGCATGAGCAAACACCCTCACTATGCCCTCTTCAAGGTCTCAGCAGGTCCGAATGTGATCCCAAACATAACAGAGGGGGTCTTCCTCCCTCCCTGGTCCAATCATAGACAAGTGCTAAGGCCTAGCTCTGCACCGCTCAAGGTCAGATTAGGGAGGAGCAGGGGACTTGGGAGCCCCTGAATTTTGTGGGGGTGGAAGATGAGTTATATGAAGACCCAAGGCTGTGCTCCAGCTCTGAGAAGCTCCTGGAAACAGAAACTCAGCTATGGTCCCTGGAGAGGTGAGCTCTAAATGCCAGGACCCCAAGGAGGGGAGGGGTTGGGCTATAGATCCCACTGACAGCAGCCAGGACAAGTATGAAGTTCACCACTCCAGCCAGGACATCCCCTTAGGCGGCGGCCAGCAGTGCAGGGAGCCTCCCGTTCTAGACAGGCAGCTAGGTGAAAAGGCTGTGCCAAAGACCAGAATAGCAGGTGCTGATGATGAAGGCAGCCACCTCCTGTGGCCCCCGTCTTAAGCTGCTGTCCTGTGCACAGGTGCTTTCCTGGTGCCCTACCTGCTCTTCATGGTCATTGCTGGGATGCCACTCTTCTACATGGAGCTGGCCCTTGGGCAGTTCAACAGGGAAGGGGCTGCTGGCGTCTGGAAGATCTGCCCTATCCTGAAAGGTAATGTACAGACATGACCCCCACAAGGCACAGTCGTTGTCTCTGGGGTTCTCAGAGCAAGCTGACCACATTGTGAGCGGGTCCTGCCTCCCTAAGCCATGTGGGCATTTACACAAACCGTTCTAACATGGGTCCTACCTTAAAGACTGTAGTGACCAGGCATCTTCCAGAGTGTTCCCTTGCTCACAGTCCAGGCTGCTTTGCAGCTAAGTGGTAGTATTTTCTCGGGGTGTGAAAATGGCAAGATAAGACATCTACCTATCTATGGTTTCTACAATTATCTACTTTCCTATCTATGACCCTTCAATCAAGCACCCCTCTATGTATCACCTACCAACCACCCATCTATCTGTCATTCATCTATGTAACCATAATCCCTCTACCATCTAGCTCCATTCCTCACTCATCTATCTATCCATCTATCTACTATATACATATCCATCTGTTCACCTACCAGTCATTCATGAATAATCTATCATTTATCTCTCTATCATCTGTCTTTCAATTATCCCTCTATCGATTGTTAGCCATCTATCTGGTTCATTGACCCCCAAGGCTGCTGATACATGGCTTCAGCACTATGAAGCAGACACACTTCATAATGACCCCAGGTGTCCTACCTGGTGACTGACTCTTCTCAGATGTCACCTACCTCATCCCCAGGAAAGTCCAGAGAGGGCACACTGTGCCCGCTGCATGGGAGATGCTGACACTGAAGGAAAAGGACTAAGTACTTCTGTAGAAGCAAAGCCTGGGTCCACCCCATCCCCATTTAACCCTAGCCAGGCTTCAGGTCACATGTGCGTCCCGGGAGCTAGAGTTCCAGGAGGCTTCAGAGCTCTTCTCGGAAGAGACAAGGGAAGGTTCCTGTCAGATAGTTGCCATTTGCTAAGAAAATTACTCTTGAAAGACCAATATTTGGGTTTTCTCAGAAGTATTTGAACAGTGTCTGCATGGAAGAAAGCAAAGCCCGAGTCCCCCACATGCCTGTCTGTGCACTAGTGGGTGGTACCCAGGATCAGAAACTTCTGCTTTGAGTAGAAGGAAAAGGGGCTTCTCACAGCTGCTCTGGCTATGTTCTGTGTGGATAGCTAGTCTGTGTACAGTGGAAATATGAACTGCAGAGGCTGGCAGGAGAGGAGGCTGGCGGGAGAGGAGAGGAGGCTGGAGGGAGAGGAGGCTGGCAGGAGAGGAGAGGACGCTGGAGGGAGAGGAGGCTGGCAGGAGAGGAGAGGACGCTGTCAGGAGAGGAGGCTGGCAGGAGAGGAGAGGACGCTGGAAGGAGAGGAGGCTGGTGGGAGAGGAGAGGAGACTGGAGGGAGAGGAGGCTGGCAGGAGAGGAGAGGAGGCTGGAGGGAGAGGAGAGGAGGCTGGAGGGAGAGGAGGCTGGCGGGAGAGGAGAGGAGGCTGGAGGGAGAGGAGGCTGGCAGGAGAGGAGAGGGGGCTGGAGGGAGAGGAGGCTGGCGGGAGAGGAGAGGAGGCTGGTGGGAGAGGAGGCTGGCAGGAGAGGAGAGGAGGCTGGAGGGAGAGGAGAGGAGGCTGGCAGGAGAGGAGAGGAGGCTGGCAGGAGAGGAAGCTGGCAGGAGAGGAGAGGAGGCTGGAGGGAGAGGAGGCCGGCGGGAGAGGAGGCCAGCGGGAGAGGAGGCCGGCAGGAGAGAAGGCTAGCGGGAGAGGAGGCTGTCTTCTCCTGGCTTCAGCATCTAGTGAGACTCAAGATGGCAGCAGTTACTCCTCAGACAAAATGATTCTCTGGACCACACTGAAATGGAACTGTGTAAAAAGAGACCTCCCTACAACCTGCCCCATGTACACCTTCGGAGGGAGACAGAACCTCTAGGGATGTGTATTGGCACTGAATGTACCTGGTTGGAATCTAAATGAAGGAGTCAGAACTTAGAAGACCTGTCTGAGACTGCCACCATCCTTGGTTCCTGATAGAGGAATACTGTGGAACCTAGAGACCCTCGGACTCTAGGAGAGAATTCTTGTATCAAAGTGAAATGCCGGTGTCCATTTACTGTAGGTTTTATTTTGTCAAGGTCAGTAGACTCACCTAAGAAGCAAAGAAATGGCCCGTGTCCTCCTGGGTACTGCCTGGTGGTGCCAACATACATTCCCCCGGCAATGGACGCCACTTCTGAGGCTGTGGTGGTGTCCTGGATCAGCTTCAGTTGAGGCTGACATTCAGGTGGCAGCTGAGAGCTGACTTGAAGGCCCAGCCTGCCCATCCTTTTGTGGAGGACATGACCAGGACTCGTAGCCACATGCAGACAGTTTGCTGTGCTAGATTTTCCAGGCTCGTGCCCCTTCAGCAGTGGAGCACGCCTGAAATTTTACACAGAATACAACCAACCCTGTCCCTCAAGTGGGAGCCCCAAGGACTGAAAAGGATAGCCAGAGACTGGGGGCGGGGGTGGGGGGGACAGACTCAGCCCTGAGCTGTGGCCAGCAGAGGGAAACTAGTTAGCTTTCACCTGGACCTCACACCACAGAGTTCAGCGGCAGCCCTGCTTGATATACAGCTGCAATCCCAGCACTCAGGAGGCTGAGGCAGGACAGCAAGTTCTAGGCTAACTTGAGCAGTGTAAAATTATGACTATCTTTAAAAAGATTCTTCACCAAAACCACATTTTTTTCCAAAAGCCAATTTTTATTGAAGCTTTGTGCATTTAAACTGTCATTTTTTATTTTGCAGTTTGTAAAATGTCAGTTAGCAATTCTAAGAACTTCAAGATACTACACAGCACCAACTTCAAGATACTACACAGCACCAACTTTGCTGATAGGTATTTGTAGCAATACCTGCTGGACCCCTGTGACCAGCAGGTATTGCTACAAATACCTATCAGCAAAGACAAACCACATTGTTCACGTGTTGTGAAAACACCACAGCCGTATTACACTGAAGATACTGAAGGGCAGTGCTGAGCCAACTCTGCCTTTTAGGAAGCTCTGTTCTTCACCCAACAGCTGGGCCAGCTGCCAGGGAAAACCTTCCATTATGCAATTTGGAAGAGCACAGATTCTGACAACGTGGCTTCCCCCACATGGCTACCTGAATGAGTTCACTATAAATCACAGAGCCTGGTGAATGGAACTGAACTGTACAATTATTTGATCTGGAACAATCCCACAAGGAGAGCACTTTCCAAAGGAAACCATTTGGATTTTGCCACCCCTGCTTCTAAGCATGTTCAAGGTGGGCTACTAACTCTCGTGACCCTGGGCTTAACACACATGCGTTTCAGTGCCTTCTCTTTGCCTTCAAAGAAGTAAAAGAACTTACTGATACCTTGAACCTGAAACCAGCTTCTCCAAAGGGTTAAGATGGTCAAAAGTGACCCAAGCCCACCATTGCAGAAGTCACTCGTAAGTCATACTCCCCGAGGGCCAGGCAGACCAGAAAAGACATGGAGCCTAATAGACTTTAATAAAGTCAGTTACATTATAGACCAGAGCAATTATCTCTGTAAAGCTAGGAAGGAATGTCAAAATGTAAAGAATTCTGCCACAAGAGCAAGAATGTGGCTTCACTTACCTAGCATCAGTTAAGCAGCAAGGAGGAGCCCCTTGACCAACTCGTAGAACCTTTAACTGTCTATCTGCCCACTGCTCATAGCCTTGTTCTGAGGATCACTCACCTCAAGTTCTGCCCCAATTCAAAGGTCACCCACCAAATGGCTAAATTTGTGATGCCAAATTACAGGTTTTGTGGTCTTAAAAAAAAAAAATTCTGAGCCAGGTGTGTTGGCGCACGCCTTTAATCCTAGCACTTGGGAGGCAGAGGCAGGTGGATGGTTGTGAGTTCAAGGCCAGCCTGGTCTACAGAGTGAGTTCCAGGACAGCTGGGGCTACAGGGAGACCCTGTCTCGAAAAGACCAAAAAAAAAAAATTCTGAAGGACTCTGCATACCCAAGGTAACTCTAAGTAGTTATGTGTGGTCCCAAGTGGCCCTCAATGGTCCTGTTTTGCTCTGACTGTCCTTGGAATTCCTAGGTAGACATGCATTGCCCTAGGAGACCCTGGATAGTTTTGCATGATCTGGAAGGCTCTAGGTGTCTATGAACACCCCAGATAACTCTGTTGAGAATGGCAAAGGTAGTTTTCAACAGCCATGAGTGGCCTCAAGTAAACCTGGGTAGCCCTAAAGGCACAGATAGACACGGGCTCTGGATAGCCATGTGACTCTGGGTGGCCCGGATTTCCCTGGCTAGTCTGGTTTACCCTTTGACAGCTTTGATTTCATTTTGGTTGCTATGGATGCCCATAAAGGGTCCCAGTTGTCTCTTAGTGATTCTTGGTGAGTATGGATGGCTCTGGGTAACACTGGGTATTCCTGGGTGGCCTTTTAGATGGCCTGGACATTTAAGATGGCCTTTTATGGCTCTGAGTGGCTGAGGATGATTATAATTGTTTGGTACTGGCCAATAGCCATAGTTAACCATGGCTTGGCTGACCTAGGTGATACAGGGTAGTCCTAGATGACCCTGGCTGCTCCTGAGTAGCTGTGGTGGCAATGGATAGCCCTTACTCACTCTGTAAGTCTGTGGGTGACTCCCTGGATAATCTAGTACATCTATGGATAACTCTGGGAGTCCCTGAATGTCTAGGGGTGGTCTCAAATACCCTTCAATGACCTTGGATGGCCTTGCTGGCCCTCAGTGTCCCTCTAATACATCCTGATGTCTCTGGTAAATAGAGATGACTTTGGAAGGTATCAGCTTCCACTGCATAGCTACACCATAAGATCTGGCATCAGTCCTCCCTGTGCTTCAAGGTGTTATGGGGTGCAAGGGATGTCAGTGCACCAGCTCCAGGTGAGTGAGATAGGGGGCTACCTGCTGATGGGGGCTCTGCTGTCATCACCAGGTGTGGGCTTCACCGTCATCCTCATCTCCTTCTATGTGGGCTTCTTCTACAATGTCATCATCGCGTGGGCCCTGCACTACTTCTTCTCCTCTTTCACCATGGAGCTTCCTTGGATCCACTGCAACAATACCTGGAATAGCCCCAACTGCTCTGATGCCCACACGGGCAACTCCAGTGACAGCCTGGGCCTCAATGACACCTTTGGGACCACGCCTGCAGCCGAGTACTTTGAGTAAGTGCGTGTTCATTGGGGAGTGTCAGCTCTTCCTGTCTGCTTTGAGAATGGGAAGGATGGCAGGGCTGGGCACACAGGGCACCCCCAAGCACATCATCTCAGCTCGTTGCTCCCAAGGTCTGCTAAAACAGTCCCTTTCCTTGCCCAGAGATGCTGAATTCTGCTCCTTTCTCAGTCTTGAGGAGTATGCTTCTGAGTCGCACAGGGATGGTCTCATAAATCCTTGACCAAGCTCTCATGGTGGGACCTCAGGAGCAATAGACCTTAAACTACTGTCCAGCTGTTCCATCCTGCTTCTGAGCAATAGCCAGGCCTTGGTGGGACACCCGCCCTGGTCATATCTGCCTGGGCTCTGAGCCCACAGGGACAGCCCAGGAGTCTAGGATGAAGCATGCCCCCAGTCGCAGCAAACTCTGCATGCAGACAGAGCTGGCTCCTATGCTTCTGGAGAGAGCTAAAAGGAAGTGACCACTGTGGAGCCTGGACTCTGGGGAGTGTCAGTTGGCCGTCTCACAGTTGTTTCTATCTTCAATGACTTCCTAAATCCATTTATCTCTCACCTTTTGGAGGTGCTGGGACCCGGGGCCTTGCCCATGTTCAGCATGGCATGTACCATAGTTATATCCCCAGCCATCCTTTATTTCTTTGCTCCATGTAGGGTCAAGCTCGTGCTCTGCAGCCCATGCTGGTTGGTCTTCTGCATCCCCCTCCCCGGGTGGGGGTTGCAGGTATGAACTTTTTTGATAAGGCCACGTGTCTCCTGTGCTTGCTTCCTCACTCATCCCGCCCTGCCGATATCCTTTCAGGGTCCCTTCTTGGTCTTTTATTTATTTTTTTTTTTTGAGACAGAGTCTCCCTTTAGTCCCAGCTGGCCTAGAGGTCACTCTGTAGACCAGACTGGCCTTGAACTCACAGAGATCCGCCTGCCCCTGCCTCCTGAGTGCTAGAATTAAAGGCATGCACCACCACGCCCAGCTCAGGGTCCCTTCCTTTTTATTTTTTAAATTTTATTTATTTTTTTAATATGTATGAGTGTCTGCATGCAGGTCTGTGCACCCGTTTCATGCAATGCTGCAGAGGTCAGAAGAGGGTGTCAGATTCCCCTGGAACTGGAGTCAAAGATGGTTCTCAGCCGCCATGTGGGTGCTGGGAATCAAACCCGGGTCCTCTGCAAGAGCAGACGGCGCTCTTAACCGCTAGACCATCTCTCCAGCCCCTCAGGGTCCCTTCTTAACAGGCATGAATTAACAACTATTACAGGCTCAGAACAGAGACCTGAGCTCAGTGCTGTGATGCTCATGGTTGTGATGAGACCTGGTATACACTTGAGATATAAAGCCAAGGTCTGGAAACCTGGGCTCTACAACCCCCAATAGGCCCATGAGACTCCAGTCACTTAAGATTCCCCAGTCCCGTAAATACTCAACACCACCTAAATTCCACACATGAAAGAAGATATGCAATTCTTGCCCTTATGAGAAGACTGGCTCGTGTTGCTTAAGGTGACCCCGGCATAGCGTCATTTCTATGATGCCTCTATATTCCGCCTTTGCTCTGTGCATTCATTCATTAATGCACACCTAGGCTGAATTCATAACTTGGCTATTATAAATAGTGCCACGATCAACAGAGATGTGCAGGCATATCTACAGCAACCTGTCTTTGTGTAGGAGGTGGGGTGTATCCAGGTGTGGTCTAGTGAATGAACTGTACCCTGGGAAGCTAAAGGTCTTCTGAGTGGGCACCCAGGAGTGGAGCTGCGACCTGCTACAGAAGCAGTTTTCCCAGGGACTGCGCCTTTGTACCCCCACCAAAGCGCAGAGGCTTCACAGCTTCCCTGGTCCCTTGCCCATGCCTGTTTTCTCTGTTTGCTCTGAGAGCAGCCATCCCGATGCGGGTGCAGTGGCATTTGGGTACATCTCGCATTTCCCTGATGACTGCATTACATCTGTGTGTTGGGCCCCTGTGCCCTCTCTGCAGAAGATTCAAATCCTTTGTTCGTTTTTGAAGTGGAGCTTTACTTTGTTTTTGTTGATATTTTTCTAGACATTAGTTTCTTATCAGATCTCTAATTTGAAAATATGTTCTCCTATCACATGGTTTTGTTTTTACTTTAATAGAGTCCTTTGATGCATAGAAGTTTTAAAACTTGATGAAGTCAAATTTTTTTTTTTCTTTACATCATATCAAAGAATCTGCTGATTTCTCATAGGTTTTCTTCCCAGGGCTTTATAGTTGCAGCTCTGATCTTAGCTCTTGTTTTTCCAATGTATATTATTTATTGAATTTTTGTGGATTTCATACATTTTATTTTATTTTTGTCTTTTCGAGACAGGGTCTCTCTGCAGCCCCGGCTGTCCCGGAACTCACTGTGTAGACCAGATTGGTCTTGAACTCACAAAGATTCGCCTGCCTCTGCCTCCCGAGTGCTAAGATTAAAGGCATGCGCCACCACACCCAGCTATACATACAGTACATTTTATCTTGTCTTTTTTTTTTTTTTCTCGAGTCAGGGTCTCCCTGTAGCCCCAGCTGTCCTGGAACTCACTCTGTAGACCAGGCTGGCCTTGAACTCACAAAGACAGTACATTTTAATCATATGTAGACCTCCCCTATCTGCACCCCACACACACACATAGTCCGCCCACAGAATTTCATGCATTCTATCGTATTTGTTAAAGCCTATCAGGTCATTTGTGTACCCAGCTCTCTCCCAGTGTGAGCTCATCACTGGAGCCTATTTACCTATGTAGAGTCGCTCCCTTAGAGAAGATCAACTCTCCCTCACCCAGCAGTGATCAGCTGCTAAGTTCCTTGGCTAAGGTTGGGCCTTCTGCCCATTTCTCCAGTTCTATTCTGGGTTTTATCTGACTGACTTTGCCTGGGTCTTTGTATGCTGTCACCATTGCTGTAAGTTCGTATGCACACGTTCCCAGGACTGTAAGACTCTGGGTCCTTGTGATCATGCACCACCCCTGGTTCTTACAATCTTTCCACCCACTCTTCTGCAATGGTCCCTGAGCCTTGGGTGACAGAGGTATAATATAGGAGTCCCATCCAGGGACACACACTCTGCAGTCTCTTATCCTCTACACTTTGGCCAGTTGTGGCCTTAGCTCTTTTACCCATTCTGAATTCATTTTTCATATGGTGTAGAGTGGCTATCGGTGGTTTTTAAAGCTTCAATGTATTTGACAAATTACGTTTCTTGAGTTACAAAAATACAGGCATATTTATGTTTGCTATCAGACCTAGGATCTTGTCCTGTGCCTCAACAAGCCAGGTTTGGCCACCCGCCCTGGATCAGCCAATTAAAGGAGCCAAATGAACATCGAAAAGCAGGAAAAGGAGATTTTTTTTTCAATGTGGCGGCATTGGAAAGAGGCACAAAAAGATCCAGCCACATCCCCACTAAGTCCATCACAAGGTCCTAACACGAGGGTCAGGTGGTAAGTGGAGGGCCAGAGTTATGCATATCTAAGCAGTCCCTAACACAGTGTGATCCTGACCACCAGTGACCCCTCGCCGTCGCTGTTATAAGGTCATCTGACAAGTTGTAAATCGCTTTCCAGTTGAAAAGTTTCCCCTCTGCCTTGTCCAGACTTTCTCTCTTCTTGCAGCACGAGTTCCTGGGGGATTCCAATTTCTTGGGGACTATAGTTTCAATAGTCCAGTAGCCAAAGGTGAGGGGCATAAGTGTAGCTTTGGCATATCTTGGTCACTGCTAGGCCAGTTATATGTCCCTACTTTCTCTTTTAATACCTCAGTATAAGGTAGACTATGTCTGTGTCTGAAACAAATATAAACTAGTAACCAAGATTCGAATACATCCAGTTCGTGTCAGGTGGTTATATACAGGAACCATGTCTCTAAGTCCTCTTGGTTTCTGTTTGTGCTGGCACAAGCAATTCCATCTTGTTGGTTTGCAACAAGATCTCACTGTGAAGCCTAAGCTGGCCTCAAACTTATGATCCTCCTGCTTCAGGTTCCCAAGCACTAGGATTATAGATAGGCACATGCTACCATGCCCAGAGTAAACCCAGTCTTTTTTAGTAGATGGTGGACTTGGTGAGTTTTACACTATGATAGTGTTTAGCATTTGCCTTCCTTCAGGAACATGAGGTCTGTTCTGGGAGGTCAGATTGGTGGGCACAGTCTCATCCTTCTCAAACCTGTCTGAACTTTGTGCTGATGGCTCTGGAAGCTTCCGTCAAGACTAGCCTATCCCCTGTGCTGCAGGTATCCCTGCGTGACCAACGGCTCCTCTCTTCTGGCTGGAATATGACCCCTGGCCCCAAGTGAGCTGTGAGTGTCAGCTCCAGCTCTGGTGACCATACCCTGTGGCCTCAGGTTTCCCAGACTGCATGGTATCCAGTAAGGACTCTGTGGAGATTTGTGGAGAACCTTCCCACAGGGCCCTTCTTTCCAGGACTCTGCCTACAGAATGCAGCCCCTCAGGATCCTGAGTGCCAGTACATATCCTCTATGCAGCAAGACCATGACCTAAGCCCAGGACCCAGTCCCACTCTGCCAGGGGTGGAGGTTCCTGCAGGTGTAAGTGGGTGCTGCCAGGTTCACTCCTGTGTGTCCTTCCCCCAAATATCATTCCTGGGTTACCTCTAGCCCAGTGTCTGGTGCTCCTTCAGGCAAGACTAGGGTTCAGGATACCCAGCATGGCCTCATCTCTCCATTGCAGCACACTTCCTGTCTGCAGGACTGGGGTCTAACCTCACCTCTCCATCACAGCACACTTCCTGCCTGCAGGACTGGGGTCTGTCCTCACCTCTCCATCACAGCACACTTCCTGCCTGCAGGACTGGGGTCTAACCTCACCTCTCCATCACAGCACACTTCCTGTCTGCAGGACTGGGGTCTAACCACACCTCTCCATTGTAGCTCCTATGTGCAGGGATGGAGGCTGGAGACATTTGTGTCCAGATCCCAGCTCTGCTACTTGTTGGCAGTTTAAGGAGAATTACCTACTCCATACCTAGGCTCCTTTGTCTATAAAATGGAGAGAAAGGGTTGCTCAAGGGACCCAGGGAGATTGTACGCATGAGGCCTCCAGGGCAGATTCCTGTCCCAGCTAAAGACTTGCGGGCAGAAGCTCAGCTTAGAAGGGAACCCGGCAGAAGTGACAGTGTGGAGCCTCTCCTGGGGCTGGTCACCGCCACAGGCCATTCCTGTCTGGTCCCCTGCACTGTGGAGCCTCTCCTGGGGCTGGTCACCCCCACAGGCCATTCCTGTCTGGGTCCCCTGCACTGTGGAGCCTCTCCTGGGGCTGGTCACCCCCACAGGCCATTCCTGTCTGGGTCCCCTGCACTGTGGAGCCTCTCCTAGGGCTGGTCACCACCACAGGCCATTCCTGTCTGGTCCCCTGCACTGTGGAGCCTCTCCTGGGGCTGGTCACCCCCACAGGCCATTCCTGTCTGGGTCTCCTGCACTGTGGAGCCTCTCCTGGGGCTGGTTACCCCCACAGGCCATTCCTGTCTGGGTCCCCTGCACTGTGGAGCCTCTCCTGGGGCTGGTCACCCCCACAGGCCATTCCTGTCTGGTCCCCTGCACTGTGGAGCCTCTCCTGGGGCTGGTCACCCCCACAGGCCATTCCTGTCTGGTCCCCTGCACTGTGGAGCCTCTCCTGGGGCTGGTCACCCCCACAGGCCATTCCTGTCTGGTCCCCTGCACTGTGGAGCCTCTCCTGGGGCTGGTCACCCCCACAGGCCATTCCTGTCTGGTCCCCTGCACTGTGGAGCCTCTCCTGGGGCTGGTCACCCCCACAGGCCATTCCTGTCTGGTCCCCTGCACTGTGGAGCCTCTCCTAGGGCTGGTCAACACCACAGGCCATTCCTGTCTGGGTTCCCTCCACTGTGGAGCCTCTCCTGGGGCTGGTCACTGCCACAGGCCATTCCTGTCTGGTCCCCTGCACTGTGTGTAGCTTCAAAAATGTCCTCACGTTGACCCAAACCACCTTACCTGTCAGCTGCAGGCTCCACTCACAGAAGCCCCATCCCTGCTGTGTACTGTGAGACTTTCTGTGGCTACTGGTGGGTGGGTTCCCATGCTATGGCTGGCTGGAGACCTTCCTTGGGTTAAGACTATGGGATCCGGTCTTTGCTCTAAATGGTTCATGAGATCTTTTATGAGGGTGGGTGTATGTAGGTTTGTGGGGGTTTTTACATGTGTGCATGTAGGTGACCATGCATATACTAGGGCATGCATGTATGTGCACCTCTACATGGAGGACAGGGTCAACATCTTATTGCTTTCCACTTTACTGTATGTGCATCTTCATGTGGGCGCATGCATTTGTCTGCATGGGTACATGCACATGTGAGTACAGGCATGTGGAGTCCAGACACCAAATCAGATCTCTCCCTCCATCACTCTTTACCTTATCATTTTTGAGATAGGGTCTCTCTCTGAACCTGGAGCTCATCAATTCAACTAAGCTGTTGGTCAGTGAGTGCCAGGGATTCCCCGTCCTACAGGCATGTGCCAACAGGCTTTTTATGTAGGTACTGGGGCTCCAAACCCAGTTCCTGACACTCGGGCACCTTCCTTACTGAGCCACTTCCCCATCCCCCTCCATGAGATTTTAAATACTCCAAAGCATCAAGGCTTTTTAATCTGATAAGGGAATGAGACCAAAGCAACTCAGTCCTGGAGCTCGTGTCGGCAGTGACTTAGCACGGTCATTGTAAAGCCGTGGGGAGCAGCTCCCAGAGCCAGACTCCATATGGCCACACTCCTGAACACAGCCTTCTTCCCTTGAGTCGGCAGTTCCTGGAACCAGACCCTACGCAGCCATGTTCCTCCTAGAAAGGCACCACCTTCTTCTCTTGGAAAGGGCTTTGTGCAGCAGCATGAAGGGTTGTGTGCACCCCACTCCTCACCCTCCTCCCTGGCTCTGTGTCTGTCGCCCTCCAGGGAAATGGGTAAATGGTCATCTCCCCCAAGTGCAGGCAAGATCCGCGTCTGTGGGTATGTGAGGCTCCCTCCAGAACCACCTGCTGCCTCCCCTCCAGGCTCCAGGTGCAGTGTGGGCAGAGGGATACTATATGCTATCTAAGTCTCCTTGGTAAGACATTCTAAGCAATCGGGGTCCATTGGAACTGCAAAGCAAGAGGCATTAGATGGCAGCCCAGGGCTAGAGGCAAGGGCTTGGGAATCCCCACTGTCCAGTTTGGGCCAATAGAGTGCAGTGGCCTGGCCTCTTCCTGCTCAGGTGGCTTGCCTCACGTGTCTGCACACTGAGAGCTTGCACAGTACCTATGCTGAACAGAATGCTGAGCAAGCAACTTGTGTTCTGTAAGAAGAAAATAATATGGCAATTTCATGGTGCAGCTGTCTGCTTCCTGGCCAACCTAGGACCCCAAACCTAACTCCTGCTGGAGCAAGATGGAAGTATTGAGCTGGCCCTTCAGTACTGTCACTGCCCCTGTCGCAAGTACCTGGCATGCCTGGGTGTGATTCTAGATTGTAAGGAGAGTCTTCTAATGTGGTACCATGATGCCTGTTTTTGTGTTAGCTGTGTTCCATTGTAAGAGTGGACATTATCTCTTCATGGGGACCTCAGTTGACCCATAATCAAGCAAATTTGGCTTTTGGTGCCTCCTCAGAGAAGTGGTAGCTATGTAAGCAAGGTTGGGCACTGTGGGATAGGCACGCACAGGAACCTGCATGTGCAGCTCTACTGCTCAGAGATGTCCCAGCTGTGCCCCTACAAAAGATCCCAGGACTGTGCAGGGACAGCCGCCCATAGAGGCTGCACTCAACACCTTCTCCTGGTTTCTTAGGTTCCATTCCTCTGCAGCCCCATGCTGCCAGCTCCAAAAATCAGGGCTGCCAAGGAAGCAGTACCCCTGGTGAGGATCCTGTGAGACCTCCCAGCAAGATGGCCCAGATTCTTCGTCCATCTTAGGGCATCCCTGTGTCTCAGTGTGGGGCCATTCCTGGGCCTTTCACAGTGGGAAGGGGTATCTGGTCAGATCAGAACGGTGCGTTCCACACGTAGAGCTGAGAACAGCACTGTGGCCAGCTCAGCTGTCCCATTCCAGTCCTGGGGCCTGGCTATGCCCTCCAGACCTACCTGCTGCCTTCCCTTCAGGCGCGGCGTGCTACACCTCCACCAGAGTCGTGGCATCGATGATCTCGGCCCTCCAAGGTGGCAGCTCACAGCCTGCCTCATTCTAGTCATTGTCCTGCTTTACTTCAGCCTCTGGAAGGGAGTGAAGACCTCAGGGAAGGTGAGGGCTGGGGATGCATGCTGTGGGTGGTGGACATGTGGCCATGATTGGTGGGTGCACATGAAGCCATGGTTGGTGAATGGACATGAAACTATGGTTGGTGGGTGACCTGTGGCCATGGCTGGTGGGTTACATGTGGCTATGGTTGGTGGATGACATGTGGCCATGGCTGGTGGATGACATGTGGCCATGGCTGGTGGGTTACATGTGGCTGTGGTTGGTGGATGACATGTGGCCATGGCTGGTGGATTACATGTGGCCATGGCTGGTGGGTTACACGTGGCTGTGGTTGGTGGATGACATGTGGCCATGGCTGGTGGACGACATGTGGCCGTGGCTGGTGGGTGACATCTGACCATGGCTGGTGGATGACATGTGACCATGGCTGGTGGGTGACATGTGGCCATGGCTGGTAGGTTACATGTGGCTGTGGTTGGTGGATGACATGTGGCCATGGCTGGTGGATGACATGTGGGCTTGGCTGGTGGGTGACATGTGGCCATAGCTGGTAGGTTACATGTGGCTGTGGTTGGTGGATGACATGTGGCTATGGCTGGTGGATGACATGTGGCCATGGCTGGTGGATGACATGTGGCCATGGCTGGTGGATGACATGTGGTCATGGCTGGTAGGTTACATGTGGTCATGGCTGGTGGATGACATGTGGCCATGGCTGGTGGGTGACATGTGGCCATGGCTGGTGGGTTACATGTGGCTGTGGGTAGGTGGTTGACAGGAGGCATGGAACCTTCCAACAATAGTCAGTACCTCCTCCCCTATCCTCATGCTCTGATCATTCTTTTTCATATACTCATGGTGTCTTAGGGAAAGCTCCCACCAAGGGCTCACTGCAGGTGGTCCATGTCCCCTGGTGACACTGTCCTCCCCTCCAGGTCGTGTGGATCACAGCTACCATGCCCTACGTGGTCCTCACAGCCCTGCTTCTGAGAGGAGTCACGCTTCCTGGAGCCATGGACGGCATCAGAGCGTACCTGAGTGTGGACTTCTACAGGCTCTGCGAAGCATCTGTGAGTGCAGCCCCCTCATGCTGACAGTCCTCAGGGCTGCTGAGGCTGTGTGAAAGGCCCAAGTTACAACTCAGCAGCAGTTCCTCCCTGGCCCGTGAGCTTAGCCAATCCAGGCTTGCCTGGGTCCACACAGGCAGAGCTGGTGGAAAAGGGGCATGTGCACATCTCAGGAGGCTGAGGAGATGCAGAGAAAGGCCAAGGAGCGTGCACCTCACAGGGATAGAATGCTGTGCCAGTTAGAGCACTCTGAACGCCCCTCACCTTCTTCTATAATGCTCCTGCTCCCTGGATTATGCATGCCCCAGTTGGGGTCAAGAGCAAGAGCTGTAGCTCCATGTTCATTGTCCACAGGGCTGTGCTACCTCAGGGCCCCATGAGCCAGGGTCTGTCCTCAGGATGCTGAACTACTTACTATGCCACACAGAGCAGAGATGGATCCAGCTTGGATCACATCATGAAGCCTAGAGTTGACTGCATGTTTCTTCAGTAGACTCTGGGTTAGGAGATTTTGAGAAGGCCTCATGAGAGGTGAGCTGCAATGTGTTCCTGAGAGAGGGAAAAGGGTAGCACCATCTCTGAAAGCAACAAAAGTGGCCATTGGCGAGAGGCAGTTGTGACAACATTCTATGGGGAGTTGCTGGAAGTCAGGTGGGCTAGATTGGGGCAGGTAAGGGGTTCAAAGGCCAAGGAAGTGCAGACACTGTGCTGAGCCTGTCAGTGGGATGTGCGTTCCTGCTGGGGCCCAGGCAGGAGGGCACAGGATCCCACTGGGGCTGGATTTCTAGCTAGAACAGGAGGCCCTTTGTAAGTTTGCTGATGGATACAAAAATCTGAAGCAGAAGTAGGAAAGAGTGGGCCAAGAGGAGCAGAGCCATGAAGGCTGGACACGGAGTAGCAGTGTCTACAAAGCCCTGTGAAGATACAGGCAAGGCCTGAGGGCATGCGCACACCATTTAGAGTGAAAGAACAGAGAATCGGGTGGCAAAGAGGACCCATGATTCAGAGCTGGAGCCCAGAGGGCTTTGGAAGTCCCTAGTCTTGGGAGCAGGAGAAGCCAGGGGCAGCAAAGGTGTGTTTGCAGGAAGTGGCAGAGACATGTTTGAGAATCCAAAAGAAATAAAACAAAGGCCATCAGAGCCTTAGCAGCAGATACACAACCCACAAAGGAAGGAGAGAAGTCACTGAGCAGAGAAGAGCAAGTCATAAAGATGACAGGTTGTGAAAATTACAGATGACAGGAAGGATGAGTGGTGGGTGGGTGGGAGGAAGGGAAGGAGGGAGGAAGGAAGAGAGGGAGGGATGGATGGATGGATGGACGGACAGATGGACAGATGGACAGATGGACAGACGGACGGATGGATGGATGGGTGAGTGGATGGATGGATGGATGAATGGGAGGGAGGGAAGGAGGAAGGGAAGGAGGGAGGGAGGGAAGGATGAATGGATGGATGGATGGATGGGAGGAAGGGAAGGAGGGAGGGAGGGAAGGATAGATGGATGGATGGATGGAGGAAGGGAAAGAGGGAGGGAGGGAAAGAAGGATGGATGGATGGATAGGTGGATGGTTAAATGACAGATAGGTGAATAGATATTAGACTGCTAATAGATGATTGCCAACATGTGATAGAAATTGTGACAGGATAAACAGACAGGGGGATAAGTCAAGATCAAAGAAGAAAAAGCCATTCCCATACTAGGAGAAGTGCACTGAGTGAGGTCAGCCAGGCACCAAGTGCAGCCCAGGGAGGCACTGAGCACCACTGTGACAGTGGCCAGGGCAAGGTGCATGCGGAGAGCCAAGTATGCAGCACACACAAAACTCTGGGGTGGACTTGAACTGGGCAAGTACTGGGACTAGGTGAGACCACTCCTGCCTGGGCCTGCAGCCATCTGGGCAGGTGAGCTGGCTGATTACTGGTTGAGAGATCACACAAGACAGTAGAGCAAGCCCCCCTTTACTTATTGCCCACCTGGCCAACTATGGGCTTGAACTTTCCTTTGTACTGAGGCCCTAGTCATTTCTGCAGCCTTCAGCTGCTAGCTGGCCAGCTGTCCTCAAACACACAGCCAGTTCCCCTGTGCTGGAGTGGCCCTAAAGCTCTGAACATGCTACCCAAAGGACAGACATCTTAGCTCCCTTGTAGCCTGAGCTCCCACAGCCCAGCACTCCAATCTCCTCACCAGCATCAACTCTCTTCCTTCATAAGCACAAGTCAGCCAACTGAGGCACCCACAGCTTGTTCAATGCAAGTTTCTGATATCCATGCCTGGGTACCTAGACCCCAGCACATCTACAACTACATGGAAACTCAGCGACAGCTCCTAGTACTGTCCAGCCCCCAAATGCTTCATGAAGTAGACTGGTCCCTGGAAAGGGCTTCAGTGCCGCTTCATTAGCCCCTTCCATGAGGCTACACAGGAGCGAGGCAGCCTGGCTCCCTGGATGGTTTTATCGTGGCCCAGACCAAGCAGGTACAGTTGACATCATTTTAGTGTGACTACTGGTCCTCATACCTTCCTTTTCACACTCAGAACACTGGGCCTGCTGTCTCCTAGGCACCTGTGTCTAGCCTAAGATAGCCCAGGGTTCTGTCCACATGCTCCATGAAACCACAATTTGATGCACACATACACACCCTCCTCTCTGCCACACTTCTTCCAGCCAGGGACATAGGAAGGTTTGTTTCCTGAGACAAGGCTTACCTAACCACCACTGACCATGTGCACCCTATCTGTTGGGTGCTTTGCAGGGCTGTGTCATTTCACTGAAGGCAGGCATGGAGGGCAGATGGGGAGCCTGTGCTGTCATTTGGATAATTGCCTGGTGACAGCTCCCACCCTCCCCTCTGGTGGGACTCAGCCCTCACAATTCTCTCTAATCTCCTGTCCATGCCCTCTGTCTCTGGTCATGACAGGTGTGGATAGACGCAGCTACCCAGGTGTGCTTCTCCCTTGGCGTCGGCTTTGGGGTGCTCATTGCCTTCTCCAGTTATAATAAGTTCACCAACAACTGCTACAGGTAAGCCCTGAGCTCCCTTCCCTGGGAAACAGTCTGCAAAACCCAATCAGCATAGCTGCTCCTGGGCTCAGCTGACTTTTGGGCCTGATGTGTCCCTGGAGGGAACTCTAAGTCCCCCAGAGCCACACGCTCTTCTTTTCCTTTCTTTTTCTTGGTTTTTAATTTTAATTTCAGAGTTAGTGTCTCATTCCATAGCCCAGATTGTCCTGAAACTCACTACGTAGCCCAGGCTGGCATTAAACTCATGACCTTCCTCCTGCATCTCAAGTACTGGGGTTGCATGTGTGAACCATCACACTTGGTTGCACAGTAGCTTCCAATGATTTTAAGGAAGGTGCTGAGACTTGTGGAGATGTGTGCCACCTCAAGGAAGGCAGCTTCCTAGGGCAGATGTGCAGCCAGAGCCCTAAGACTGCCCTCTCTCTGTAGACTCCTTCTCCTCTCTGCCCTCCTTCCACTCTCCCTCCTCCCTAGCCAGCCCCCATGAGCCTCGCCCCTTGGCTCACCCAAGACCTTCTCTCAGGACACCTGACTGTATACCTCATGGCCTTCATTGAGGGACCCTGGACCTAGAATGTCCCAGGCCTGGGCCACCTGCAGCTCTGGAAGGCCTGAGTCACCTGCAAATAAATGCTGGACCCCAAATCCTAAAAACAGCTGACTCTGGGACCTGCCTTCTCTGACCTTTGTGGGCTTGTCTTTCACATCTTGAGGAAAAAAGGCACCCAAAATGCGGAGAAACATAGAAAAATGGTGCTAGGGCACTGAGGGAGGCTGTATTGTGGAAGGAAGGCAAAGGAGAGCAGGTTCATGGAAGGAGGTCAAGAGGAGGGTGGGTGTGGACTGCAGTCTTGAGACAGGCCCTACCTGGAGCCCATGTGTGTGCCTGGGCATATACAACACAGTTGGGTGTTGGGGGACCCTTCCAGCTGTCCCCACGCTGGGCTCTGGCTCGGAGGCTCAGTGTTCAGCGTGGGATCTGAGGAGCAGCTGCACCAGAGCCCCTAGGCTTGCTTCCCAAGCCTGTAAGCCTAGGTGCATCCAGGTTCCAGGGCTCCTGCATGGCAGATCCTGCGAGGGGGCCCAGTGGGTTGTACAGGGATCATCTCTTGCACCGTCCTGAGCCCTGATGGTACCCAGGAGCCAGGAAGTCCCAGACAAGCTCTTCCATCCACTGGTGGCTTGATGGTGCTCCTCTAGGAAGCGGTCCCCCAAGCCTGCGCACCCCTTCCCTAGGTGAATAGTGGTCGGATTCCCTAGGCCGCAGCTTGGCCACTGCCAGGACAGTCTGTCTTATTCCCGCAGAGATGCGATCATCACCACCTCCATCAACTCCCTGACGAGCTTCTCCTCTGGCTTTGTTGTCTTCTCCTTCCTGGGGTACATGGCACAGAAGCACAACGTGCCCATTGGAGACGTGGCCACAGATGGTGAGCCCCCACGTCGTCACACCTCGCCCTCTCTCCTGTGGAGCAAAGTCAAAGGACATTGCCAGGGCCAAAGCATGTTGGCCATGAGAGGCGCTGACCTGGATGGGGGCAGCCTTCTCCAGCTGCTCTGAGTGCAGCTGACCAGCCCTGTCCCCAACCCCAAGGCTCCTCCCAGCCTTATATGTTGGGCCCACTTGCCCACTGAGAGCACAAGCCCAAAGGCCCAAGTGCAGCCAGGTGACTCAGCCAACACCTTAGCCCCTCAACCTGTTCCCTGAAGACACTGCATAGGCCAGGGGACCAAGGGCTGGAGGGACACTGTTATATGCACAGCGTGGTGATGTATGCACAGCCCAGAGGAGGGAAGGACTGAGCTGTTCCAATCATACACAGTGCCAGAGAGGAAGGTGCTGGGCTTTAGCATGGCTTTCCAAAATGAAGCCTCAGCAATTTCTGTAAGTGTCCAGAGATTGTGGCACACTTAGGTAAGATTTGGTGCAGAGAGTCCCTGAGTCTTTGGGACATGGTCTCCCCCAACCACCTTATTCGCCTGACTTCTAGACACTGGGTGTCTCTCCACACCCATAAGCTGTGACTGATGGTGGGAAGGGTGGGGTGCTCAGTGTGCGCAGATGATGTGGAACTCTAGTCTGTTTTCTGAGGCTGGGTAAATTTATAAAGAAAAAAGTTTAATTTAGCTCACATAGGTCCAAGAGCGTGTTTATAACCGTCAGTGTGTGCTTGCTGAGGGCCTGCAGGCAGACAGCAGAGACAGGGAGGAGCCCTGTGTAGACGGGCCAGCCATGCAGGGCTGCCACTCTCTAAGGAACTAATGACACAATCAGCCTTCCATTGCTGTGATAAAATACACAAGAAAACCAGCTTAAAGCAGGAGAGGCATATTTGGGCTCAGTCTTAGAGATCTGAGCCCAGGATCTCCGGGCCCATCACTTAGGCCATGTGGCAAGGTAGAACACCACAGTGGGGACCAGATGGTAGGGTGAGCCACCTTACGGTGGTTAGGAAGTCATGAGGAGGGTCTGCAGACACGCCCTCCAAATGTCCCACATCCTAATAGCTCATTCAGCTGAACTCTCAAGCCAGCTGGGAAGCAGGTCTCTGGGAAGTATCCCAA
Organism: Rhizomys pruinosus; assembly: GCA_009823505.1. Classification (NCBI taxonomy): domain Eukaryota; kingdom Metazoa; phylum Chordata; class Mammalia; order Rodentia; family Spalacidae; genus Rhizomys; species Rhizomys pruinosus. Next base: position 1,450,163 of record VZQC01003291.1, read on the forward strand.
GTCCAAATGTAACAGGATCCCAGTCCCATGAGACCCAGTCCAGAGATACCTAATCCAGTCTCTGCAGAAAGACATTAATCTGTTCACGAGGGTGGTGCCCCATGACCCCATACCTCTTGAAGGTCCCACCACCTCACTACTGTCACATCTTCAATCAAATTTCAACCTGGGGAGCTGGGAAGATGGCGCTGTTAAAGTGCTCGCCTTGCAAGTATGAGGACCTGAATTTAACCTCCAGAAACTACCTTTAAAAGCTGGGATTAGCGTCACATGCTGGCAGTCCCAGCACGGGAGAGGTGGAGACTGGTCCCTGGAACTCCGTGGGCAGCCAGCCTAGATTGATCGGTGAGTTCCAGGCCCATGAGACCCTTGTCTCACAGAACAAGGTACATGGGTCCCAAGGAATACCCAAGGTTGACCTCTGTCCTCCACACGCACATATCCCAACATGCAATACATGTGCGCTCATGGATACACACATGTACATGTTTCAACCTCCTTTCACTGTGATTTTGCAGACAGGAGGGTAATAGGCACAAGTGTAGGCAGCAGAGAGGGAACTCTGGGCACTGGTGTGATCCGGCTGACTCCAGTGCCTCAGGAGAGCCCAGGCTCAGCAGCCCCCAAATCAGATCAGCCCAGAACCCCAGTTCTCCAAATGTGATTTGTGGCCCTGTCACCAGAAGGCCTCCCCCACCTTCAGGCTTATCCTATAGACCATTGTTAATTCTCTCTAGAGACTGCCCTACTGAGTTGGAGGTCTTCATCTGTGTCCCCATATGACACGCCCTGAGCTGCTTTGGGGGGACACGCACTCCCCAGCAACTCACTGCTGACTAATCACTTCTGGGTGTCTGGTGCGAGGAGGGGGTTGGGGAGTGACAGGCTTCATAACCTGTGCTCCAAGCACAAAGCCAGAGTCCACTTTGATCAACGCTTTGGTTCTTGAAGAGCAGAGCATCAGAGCCCTGGCTTCACAAGTAGGAAGCCAACTAGGGCCGAAAGAGGCTCTGGACCTGTCGGAGGACAGCAAGGTCAGGGTTTCCTCAGCCCTGTTTTCGTCCAGGAAACTTTCAGTGGAGGTGGGAGTCCAGGTTTGCTCACCTTCACACTCAGCACCCTCCCTGCCCTTTATCAAGATAAGCAGCTCTAGTGAAACCTCCCTTCACCCCTGGAAGTGAAATGATAGCTTCCGTGTTTATCTGAACAAGCACCGCCCAGTGTCACTTATAGTCATTTTCATCGGGACCATGGGGTGAAAGAACTCAGGTAGAGAAAGAAAGGCTGGATGTCATCCATCCTCAGCTGAGCTGGTGGGTGATTTTCTGGGTTCAAGGCTGGTGGCATTTCAACTGGAGTCTCAATTCATGTTGAGAACTATCTCCAGGACACCTTGGGACCTGCAGGGAGCCCAGACTATTCCACAAACTTCCTGGCTCTGCACTTTGAGTCTTTACAAAGACGTTCACATGCCAGGTTCTGTTGGTAGGCGCAGAGACCAGGAACAACTATACAAGCTTATCTGCAGAGGGCCAGGTTCTAGCTAGTAAGCAAAGGCTCTGTCTCTAAGGTGAGCCTCAAAAATAGCCAGTTCGGAGTTATATCCAGGACCATTTTTTCACCCTGGGATCGTCTAAGACCGATTGCATTATATCTTAACATGGCACTGGCTGTGTGCCCAGCATGGCACACACTGTTGGTGAGGATGAAGTGTCCCCAGAAAGCCACACATTGGACATTTCTTTGGTCCTGTAAGTGCTGCCCTTGGCCTGGTATGTTCTTGCCTTGCTGGAATGACAGGGTGACACATTTGAGTTCCTCAGACTGTGTCAGACAGAACTGTGGGTAGTGCTGTGTTGGCCAGTGTCTTGGTAGCTTAAGGCTACAGCTATTTCTTGCTACAAGTCTTCTGTGGATCATTGGCATGTTCTGCCCTTATAAACTTCTTGGGGCTTCAGGGGGTGAGCTGAAATGCCCATTTCAGTGCCCAGGCTTCCCTGATGCAGGGTTGGCAGGTGACATGAGCCATGCTCATCTGTGAAAAGTTTGCTTGCATGGTGCACTGCATATCCAGCATTCATAGTTGCAGTAACTTCCGAGGGGAGGAAACAGTCTTGCTTTCCACAGTTCTGGGAGGGTAAAAGCCAGGAGCACACGCACAATGCACTACCGCCTGTAAAAACCAGCTTCCAAATAGTTTGAGTTGTATACTTGTGTGCACATTTTTGTGTGTTCCTCTTTGCTGTGTGTTCCTGCTTGAGTGTGGTGTGCCCATGTGTATTCCTTTGAGTGTTTGTGTGTGCCTACATTTTGTATATGTGTTTGGAGTGTGTTCATGCATGTGGTACAGGCATGTATGCCATGGTCTCTGCCAGAAAGCTAACTGGAAAGGCCATCTGGAGTTAGCTGAGACGGGGCTCCTGCTGGTGCTGCGGGGTCTCTGGTCCCTGATTTGATCTGGCCTTTCTAGTCCAATGGACGTGAGCTGGGGAACGAGTGCAGGCTGGGTAAGCCCAGCCTCTGCTGGGCTCTGAACATCTGTCTTCTAGACTCCCCAAGAGGGAGGACCATTGAGGAGAACGGGAGGAAAGCTGTGGGGAGCCCTCTGAACACCACGGGCCTTGGCAGGCTGACTGGCTTCATGAGGTAGTGGGGCAGCAAGAAGAGGCAAGCTTGTGGCAGGGACACACTGTGTTGAGTGCGGAGCTTGGTGGTGACCAGGGTTTCTGCCTGCAGGGCCAGGTCTGATCTTCATCATCTATCCTGAGGCCATCGCCACGCTCCCACTGTCCTCGGCCTGGGCTGCTGTCTTTTTCCTCATGCTGCTCACTCTGGGCATCGACAGCGCTGTGAGTAACACACACCCCTGCCGAGGCTCTGCAGCTGTGGCTCACTGGCCCACTCCTGAGGGACACTGCCCCTGGGGTGCCAGGCGTGGCCCCAAATAGTCCCTCATACTTCATGTGCTAAGCACAAAGTCCACACATTGGTGACTACTGGAGACCCTCTCTGGGCCTGGGTAGTAATGACTAGACTGCAACTCACCCGTTTTCCTTCCCACCCCAGTGTCATGGTGCCTGACACTGGGAACCCCGGGGTTTGGACATACACTGAGCACAGCCAGAATAGCAAAAGCTCAGAATGGCAGATTGGATGTGGAAGCAGACAACGGGGGTTTTTCTTGACCCCTGGACTCCCCTATGAGAGTCTGAAGCTGCCTATAGCCTGACCCTGGCCCTGGCCACTCTGTGTGCTGCCCCTAGTTCAGCCTCAAGGAGGCTCCCTCCACCCTGACAGCTGCCTGGGACAATCCACTAAATCCTGATACCAGCACTGTCATGGCCTCATGCCTTTCCCCACCCTGACTGGGGCTCAGGGCTTGTAAGCTTCTGGGAACGTCTAAATGGAGAATCTACATTCCCCTTCATCTTCCATGCAGCTGGGTAGCCCAGTGGTCTCTGATCTTGCATCTTATAGGCCACAAAACCTACCTGGCGAGACCCATCCTCTGATGCAACTTGGGGTTATAGCCAGTGACCAGACTACATCTTGGAGCTGTGGTTACAGGAAGGACAGCTTGCTTTTATCACCTCATCAGTCTTGTAAGGCAGAGGGTAACTGTCTCAGCCACTTTGTGGTGACTGGCTGTCATTCAGGGCCTCTTTCTGAGAGCTGTGTTGCCAGGAAATCTTCAGCTAGGGCTCTTTCCTCATTCTACCCCTAGGCTGCTGGGCAGTTGCTTCCACGCCCCGGCCCTGGATTCCTACCCACCAAGTAAGGAGCCAGGCCTGGACAGGTAGTGCCAATTGTCACCCTCTGTGTCCTGCAGATGGGAGGCATGGAGTCTGTGATCACCGGGCTCATCGATGAGTTCCAGCTACTCCACCGGCATAGAGAGCTCTTCACCCTTGGCATCGTCCTGGCCACCTTCCTGCTGTCTCTCTTCTGTGTCACTAATGTATGTAGTTGCCTGTTCCTGTCCTGTCAGCCCTGGCACCCAGTGGGATGGCTGGTGCCACAGGAACAGAAAGACTACATTGTTTCTGAGAAGCTTCACCTTCTCCCTCAAGTAACTCTACTTCCACTTAGACACAGGCAGGGCAGCCACAGGTCTGGAATCAGCTCCCAGAAAGTATTCAGTACCTGAGCCACTGCAGGAAGATGCCTTCCTAGGGATGGGGTGAGGCTGGAAAGTGACTGAAGCCTGTCTGTGGGGCCAGCACGACCAACCCTGCATGAGAGGCACTGCCAAGCTCAGAGTTTGAGTGCTTCTGTCTGTCAACAACCTGAAGCCCCAGAAAGGAAAGTAGAGCAGTGGTTTTTGTTTTTATCATAGTTGGTCCTCCCTAAGCTGTGTGCAAATCCATAACTCAAATCAAACCTTAGAGGGGTTAAACAGAATAGCACTGCCTTACATTGGCTGGGTTATCTTTTGGGAAAAGCATTTTGGTGGGAGAGTAGTGGGAGCCATCCCTGAGTTCAGAAAGGGATCCCTCTCTTCCAGGGGGGCATCTATGTCTTCACGCTACTGGACCACTTTGCAGCCGGCACATCCATCCTCTTTGGCGTCCTCATCGAAGCCATCGGAGTGGCCTGGTTCTACGGTAAGTCCCAGCAGGCATCAGTGTGTCCGCCAGGCTGGCATCTTATGGCTTGCTTTCTGGCAAAGCCACTTTGGAAAGAGGCATATCAGCTACAGGAGCTTGAGTCACAGTTCCCATGGCATCACAGGGGGAGCGGCCAGGGCCTGTCTGCTGAATCAGGGACAGTAGTCAGGTGGCTACCCAGGAAGCCATGTTCTGGTCAGAGATGCTCAGAGAGGCTGTGCCATTGGGAGAGTAAGGTATGTAGGGGTGCTGGACCCTTCACAACTGAGGGTGGAAAGGAGGTACCCCAGCCAGCTAGCCAGGACCCTACTAAATAGCACAGGATAGTTTTATCTCCATCCAGGCAGAGAGGCTGACCCACATATTCCTTGTAAGGGTCTTGATCAGATAATGCTCTCAGACCATGGGAGGGAAGTCAGGCCCTGAGCACCTCATGCAGGTGCATCCACATGTGCCCTCCAGATGGTACCCCTGGCCCCTGAGTTGCTTGCCCAAAGTTAGAACTGTGGTCTGCCTTTGAGAACAGATCATAGACATTTATGTGTCGAGTGTCCCTGGGTGTTCAGAGCTGATGGTAGGCTTCCCAGGAGTTAGCCAAGGGAGGGTGAGCTCCAGGCCCTGGGAGCCTCGTGGACTTGCCTGGGCTTCACCATTCCCCTCCCTCCTTGTCAGTCATCTCACCATGGCTACATTCTGATGAGGGCCTGGGACATGAACAGAGCTCTGAGGAGAGGATCTTTCTGATGAGACCAGGAGGCTGCTGAGCTTTCCAAACTGTGATGCCCACTGCCATCCATGAGTCAGAGGCCAGGCCTAAGTGAATGAAGGGAGTCACTGTCAAGATCTCCTTCCCAGCCCGGCATGGTGCCACATGCTTTAATCCCAGTACCTAGGAGGCAGAGGAAGGTGACTATGAGTTTGAGGCTAGCCTGGTCTACATATCTGGTTCCAGACCAGCTAGGGCTGCATGGTGAGACCCTGGCAAAAAAAAAAAAAAAAAAAGATCATTTTCCCTCCTGGGGAAATGGCTCAGCAGTTAAGTACACTGGCTACTCCTGAAGAGGACCAGGGTTTTGTTCCCAGCACCCACATGGCAGATAAAGACCTTCCATAACTCCAGTTCCAGGGGATCTGACACCCTCTTCTGAACTCTGCAAGCATTGCATACATATGGTGCACTTATATACAAGCACACCAAACATTCATACACATAAAATAAAAATAAATTTGAAAAAATAAAAGCAAAAAATTTTAATATAAAAATGTCTTTACCAATTCCTGAAAGAACTAGCTAATATTGCTGAAAGAAACATGTTTCTAAAGTCACTGCCAGGAGAAAATACCAGTCATTAGATCTCTAGAAATAGCCTTTCATTGAAAATGATTATATATGCATGCAGTATTCAGCCTTAAAAGGGAATTGATTCTGACACATGCTCCAACATGGATGACCATGAGGGAGATGTTAACTGAACTGAGCCAATCCCCAAAGGATACACACTGTGTGGCACCACCTACGTGTGGCCCCCAGAGGAGCCAAGTCCCAAGTAACAGATGCAGAGCGGGTGCTGAGGGCTTGGGGTGAGTGTCTGGGGGTTGAATGGGGACAAAGTCTCATTGGGGAAAACGAGAAAGTCCTGGAGATGAAAGGTGGTGCGGCCTCCAGAGAACCACATGGGAGGTTATGTGTGCATTTGCCACAGTGTTTAAAGCCTAGAAAATCACTGCTTATAGAGGGAGGAGGGGACTCTATGGGACTGTGGGACCTGGGGTTGGGGAGCTGCAGCAGGGTGGGCAGGGAGGTCTCTGCCTTCGGCTTTCTCTGCAGACCACAGGGCTCCCTGGAGCTTCATTGGCTCAATCAGCACATAGTTGAGTGATCCAGGCTGTGGGGTCTGAGGGTGGGCCCCTGGTGTCAAGAGGAGCCTGCGTATGTCCAGTGCTGTGACTAGCCCAATGGTCACTGCTTCCCTTTCAGGTGTCCGGCAGTTCAGCGATGACATCAAGCAGATGACCGGACACCGGCCTAGCCTGTACTGGCGGCTGTGCTGGAAGCTGGTCAGTCCCTGCTTCCTCCTGGTAAGGACCCTGGGCCCCAACATTCCTTGCCCCTGCTCTTGAGCCCATACCAATGCTCTGAGATCACTGAGAGGCTAGAAAACTGCCAGAGAGCCCACCCACTCGTGCAGCAGCTAGCAGTGACTTGGATGTGTCCAGTTGATGTGTGCGGGCTACACAAGCCTGATCAAAGCCCTGTGCAGCCTCTGAGAAGCTCTTGCACCCACCAAGCAGTCCTGGTTAATGTTCGGGTACTCCCACCTGGGGCCCCCCTCAGTCCTGGCCTCTGCCCCTGACTGAAGCAGTAGCTCCTTCCTTGACAATCATATCTTGGTGTTCTCCCTGTTGGCAAGCTACTCTCCCAGCACCAAAAAGCTGGCCTTGATCTTAGGAGACATGACTGCATCTTAGAGCTTCATTCTACATGTGCTTCAAAAAGTATTAGATAAAACCTATAAACTTGGGGCTGGAGAGATGGCTCAGTGGTTAAGAGCCCCAAGTGCTCTTGCAGAGGACCTGGGTTCAATTCCCAGCACCCACATGGTGGCTAAGAACCGCCTTTAAGCAGGGCATGGAGATGCACACCTTTAATCCTAGTACTCAGGAGGCAGAGGCAGGCGGATCTCTGTGAGTTCAAGGCCAGCCTGGTCTACAGAGTGAGTTCCAGGCCAGCTGGGGCTATAGGGAGACCCTGTCTCAAACAGACAAACAAACAAACAAACAAAAAACCTATAAACTGTGCTCAGAGTTTATCCTCCCAACTTGATGAAGCACAAGGAATCTGTTGCTTTATGTAATTTTGAGCCTAATTTTGGAGCCCATTTCCTTTGATGATTCTAGCTGAAATGGGAAGTCGTTGCCATGTTATCTGACATTTCTGTAACATGCTGCTGTCTCAGCACAAGGAGACAGTGCAGCCTGCAGGTGTGTCTCACGTGACTTCTGTAGCAGGGCTCTCTGCCACACCTCCACGCACCTTGACCAGATCAAAATCAACTTACCTGTATGTTTATGGTTTTGGCAGACACAGCACTTTTCTAAGAAATGTGTCATTGGTCAGAATTGAACAGCAGGCATGAGATCTGTGTGTCCAAGTGTGCTTTCCAAGATGGCCAGTTTGGACACTTCACTTTGCTGACCTGGAGGGAAATTTAATACATGAGAAATTGCACCCCCCAAGTACATCTTAAGTCGCATCCACTGGAGCTCCTGTGGTTGGGGAGGACTATTTTGTGCAAGTACACAGCCCGTGTGTCAGTACACAGTACACGGCACATGTGTAGCTATACAGTACACAGCACATGTGTAGGTATGCAGTACACAGTAGGCATAAAACTCAGGTGCAGGCACAGTATGAGGCATATGTGTAGGTGCCCTGTATACATGGAGCATAAGGACACAGCCTCAGGAGGATGCCACTTTGCTTGTGCCAGGGCCAGGTAGCCTGGTGACTTGTGACTCTGTGAGATGGACAGACCCCTGCAGAAATGCCTGTCAGTGTCCTGCTCTGTCCTCTTGCCTGCTGGCTGGAGCTGTCTGACCACTACGCCCATTCGTTTCAGTTTGTGGTTGTGGTCAGTATTGTGACCTTCAGGCCTCCACACTATGGGGACTATATCTTCCCAGACTGGGCCAACGCACTGGGCTGGATCATCGCCACATCCTCCATGGCCATGGTGCCCATTTATGCCACCTACAAGTTCTGCAGCCTGCCGGGGTCCTTCCGAGAGGTGGGTGTTTTCACAGGCTCCTTACCCTGGAAGGTCAGGGATTGTCCCTGTTCCTGGACCACCTCAGCCAGAAGGAGGCCGGAGGTGGGACCGTGATGGAATGCTTGGTGGGCTGATGTGTGTCCATGTGTCCATGTATGTCTGTGTGTGTGTACATATCATGTCTGTGACTATATGTTTCCATTTGTCTGTGTGTGCCTCTGGGTGCTGGTGTCTCTGAGATCTGTTGATCCAGGTCACAATGGTCTATCTCATGTGTTCTTTTTGATGACCTGAACTAGAAAAGACCAAGATGTGGTTCTCCCTGATTGGAATGGTCCTCACCTGTAAGGCTCCCAGAGACAACCCTGCCCTTGAGTTCGAGGGGCTCCTGGGAACAGTACTGGGCTGAACAGGCAAAGGCCATCACCGTACCTGTGTGGCACAAGGACTCCACCCTGGAGCTGCAGTGTCCCTTAGTATGGAACACTGTATCAGGTTCCTCATCCCAAAGGCTGGCATTCACTGGTCCCTCCAGCAGTCAGACTAGACTGGGTCTGGAGCAAGACTGTGTGGCCAGGACACAACCCCTCTACCACCAAGCTATTAGGAATGGAGCTGCCACAGCCTAGACAAAGCTGATGGCACTTGATGACCTGCCCAAGCCCTGCCTGGAGGAGAGAAGATGGCTGGACAGTTCTATGGGGAGATCTGATACACTTAAGCTCTAAGAGCCCCAGGAGTGGGGGGTCATGTTAGTGCTGAGCTGGAAACAGTGTAACAGCCAGTCCTAACCTCTCTGCATGCACTCTACACCACAGCTAAATCTGCAGTGGCTGAAACATGCCCCAGATGGACTGCATGTCCAAGGATAGGACATATCCCACATGGGACAGGGTCTGGGAGCCACAGACAGTCCTGACATCCAACTCTTCATAGACAGTTTCTCTGGGGACTCTGATGACATCCAGGTTTCCAAGAACAGAGTAGTGGAAGAAAGCAAGGACTCCTTGCAGGGCTGAGTGACAGGCCCTGAGGGACCTGCATGCACCTAACTGGGGGACAGAGACCTCAGCCCGCTCTGCTTCCGCCATGCGTCAGAGGGTCATTGGTTTGTTAAGTATCTCGGACTATGTCTGACTCCACTGGGAGGAGGTCTTGCATTGCAGCAGATGCCTGCTGCTCTGTACCAGCCAGGGCCTGGTGCCATACAAACAGCTCCATTCTCTCTTAGAAACTGGCCTATGCTATCACACCTGAGAAAGACCGCCAGCTAGTGGACAGAGGGGAGGTGCGCCAGTTCACGGTGAGTCTGACACCCTGCTCAGCCCCTGGGGAGGGGGTTCAGAGAGACCTGAATGGTGTCCTCACCCCATGGCTGCTGTGACCCAAGGGCCCCAGAAACCCAGAAAGCTGTGTGCAGAAAATTATTCCCCACACAGGGATATCTTTGGTACCACCTAGGGCCATACAGAAACTGTAGGTTGTAGGCAGGGAAGCCAACAAGCAGAAGAGGACCAGAGGGTGAGCAGCCAGGGTGACACTGATGACAAGGAGACAGAGAAGGCCTGGAGCCAGTGGAGGGTTGGGGGAGGCAGAGGATACAAAGAGAAAGTGGGATGGGGGAGATGATGGGAGGGCTCTCAAAGGCCTGGAGCCAGTCAGGAGATCTGGGGACAGGGAGGCCAAACTGGGTAAGAGTGAAGTGACATGATGCCTGGTCAGAGGTCCGAGGCGGAAGCAGCAGGGCGAGAGGCTCATGAGATCATGGGGCCTGGCCAGGGCCCTGCCCATTCACCCTCTCTCCTAGCGGAGGGGGCGTGCTTGTCTGTACCCTCAGCTGACATATGCTGGGAGCGTGCATGCAGTGGGGAGCCCATTCCATTCCCTACTAACGCTATTCTCTGAAAGTCCCTTAGTCTGCTGTGCATTTAGCTCCGCCCACCACTTTGGCTTCTACCTGGAGCACTTCCTTTCACTTAGGCAGTGGTCCCAAGACTCTGCTGTTGTTTGTACCCTAGCACACACCTCAGGTTTTGCTCTGACAGTCTGATCAGGCGGATGAAGACACTGCTTGTGTTTGTTGAGTGTGACTCGGGGTGTCCTTGAGCTCTGTCTAACCACCCGCCCTGTGCTTCCGTCTGCCCATTTTTCCTCTTATCCCTCCTTTGATGCCTTTTTGTTGATTGATCTTTTTGCTTGTTTTTCTCGCTTCATTTCTCTCAATCCACTTACTTGGAACTTAAAGAATTTGATTCTTTTTTCTTGTTCCTGATGTTTTTGTTGAAGTTTTGAGGATTTAATACAGGGCGTTTTGATAATATTTAGACCCTCTCCCCTATCCGCACCCTCCGACAACCCCCACCCAAGCCTGTACTCTGCCTTAGGGTGCAGAGGCTTGATATGGGTGTCCTATTCAGGGATAAGTGCTCTGCATGCTCTTAGTGTCATTGACCAGTTGTGGGTCTCTATGTTACTGCTGCATAAGGAAGCTTCTCTCATGAGAACTGAGGGACGCATTAATCTATGGTTATGACAAATCATTAGGAGTGGTTTAATACCATGTCCATTGACCAGAATAATAGGAGTAGTTTCTCCCCTATGGCCTGTGACCTGCCTAGCCATATGTACCTAAACCTGATAGCAGTGTGAGGTGTGGATATTTAATTATTTCAATAATTATCCTTGGGGTTGATAGATATTTTTCTCAAAATCTAAAGTTAAAATGTCAACTCCTGTCCTGAATATTAATCACAAGGACTTAAATCTCCTTCATTCTAGCTACTTAACTGTTTTCCAATGTTCCACATTCATCTATTTTTAAAATTTTTAACTATGTGTGCATGTGCGTGTGCGTGTGTGTGTGTGCGCGCGCGCGCATGAGTGCAGGTAGTTGCTGAGGCCAGAGATGTCTGATCCCTCTGGAGCTACAGTTACAGGTGGTTGTAAGCTGCCCAGTATAGGTGCTGGGAATCAAACTCAGATCCTCTGCAAGAGCAGTAGGCAGTCTTAATCACTGAAACATCTCTCCAACCCTGTGTCTTTCTTTTCAGCCCACAAATTAGACACTGGTGTTGGCAAGTTTGATGTGCTGTTGCCTTGTGTGAACTATGTTCCTGGGCTCAAATGTGTTTAAAACTTCACACTTTTGGACAGATGTGTTCTCTTTCCAGGATCATTTTCTGGATCCCAGCCCCCCAAAATCCTTGAGACAGTCCTTGAGAGCTCTCTCAAGAAACTCCCCACTTTTGTGTGTCTGTGTCTCTGGAGCCTCTCGCATGCCCCAGTCCTAGGCCAGCAGGGTGTTCTCAGCCGTCTGCCCACTGTACCTCATGCCATGATGATACATGAGGTCAGCCCTCTCTCTGTGGGGCTGTCTGTCCACCATCTCTGGGCCTCCTGGGTTTGGAATTGGCAGTGCGCTCCCTCGGGGGTGGGTTTCCTTTGGAGCATCCTCTGGAGGTGCATCATGTGCCCAGGACCTGAGTCACACCCTGACCCTTCTGAACCCTTTACAGTTGCACTTTAAAGTCCTCCTCTGCTGTCCTGTTTCCCCTCTGGCTCCAGAGTGTCTGCCTGGGTCCTTCAAGTTTCTTATCTTCACTTGGATATTTTTAAATTTGGACTTCGGGGCACAGAGTTGCACAGGAGCTCGGATCGCTGGTTCCCACAAGGTCTGCTCTCCCAATCCCTCTGTTCTCATCAGCACCCTTTGGGTGCATTCTGATGTACGGCTCCTGCTCCTGTGCGGACTGGATCTTTGCAGGTCTCCCTTGCCTTTGTTTAGTCCTTCATTCATTTTTTTAACTCACTAATGTTTTCTTTTGGGATGTCTAATCTGTTTGTCCATGAAGCATATTCACCCTTTGGCCCAGTGTACTTTCTTCTTTTGAGGTTTATTTGGGGTCTTTTTATATTTTCTGTGTCTCCTCTTAACTTTTGAATACACAGAGTAAGGTTCCCTGAGACTTGCACCTCTGTCTCAGTCTGGGTTGGTGTCAGTGTCCAGGCTTGCTCACTGGGGCTGTTTTGCTTTGCTTTCTGTGTCTGGTGAGGTTTAATAGCCCAGATGTATGGATTTTCAATATTATATCTTGGGTATGCATGTTTGTGTGCATGAATGTGGGAGCAGAGAGCAACCCTGAGTGTCATCCTCAGAAACACAATCCACCCCCTTTGAATCAGGGTCTCTCATGAGCCTGAAGCTCACCAAGATCTCTTTAAATATTCTTGCAGCTTTTGGAGTCTGCTTTTTAAAATCTGTTGGGTAAGTCCTAAGAGCCTTGTCCTAGGGCTGACTGTCGCCCTGCTGGAACGCAGGCTTGAGTCAGGGGAGTTTCCAAGCCACTGAAGGACTGGACACTGTTCGAGCCCTGCAGGTACCTCAGAGCCAGTTCCCTGGACCCTGTCAGGAGGCTCCCCTAGGTGTCACGCATGCTGCTCAGGGTTCAGCCCAACTATGCAGGTAGTTCCTGCACCCACCCAATACCTCGCTGCTTCTCTGTCCTGAATGCTCCAGCCATGCAGGTTCCCCACAACCCAGGGATCCCACTCTTATGCTGAAATTCAGCAGGCTAGGTTTCCACATTCCTCTACCTTGGGCAATCACTAACCATGGCTAGCTGATGTCCAGTGTCTTGCAAACCCCAGGGGCATGTGCAGTGTTCATTTGGGGCTATTTCAGATGGCAGAGTATGTTTAGCCCTAATATTCTCCTTTGATCAGAAACGCCAACTCATGTGGCTCTGGTCCATCCATCTTGACTGCAGAGTGATATTCCATTCTGTTAACTGCCGACAGTTTAGCCGTGGACCCTGCCCTGGCTCCCAGTCATATCCATCCTCCAACTGCTGCATTCAAGCCTCATTTAGTCTGGTGAAACTCACATTGCTGAAGTCACTCGTGCCACGTTTTCTGGTGCCCTACATACACATGTCTGTGCCATCTTCTGACTGCTGTGACATCTCTGGTCCTGGGCTCTGGGCTCTGTAATCCAGTTCTGAGCCCTGCTCAGAGCAGGCTGCTGCTCCATGTTCCGAGGCTGTGAGGATATGAGAGTCACCCTGAGGCTTCCTCTCTCCAGAGATTGCTCACCTTCTGTTTCTACTGGCAAGAACAGAAGGGGTAGGGCTGTCACTCAGAGCTGCTGTGCTGGGACAGAAGTCTGGCTGTTGGCCCTCCTGTATGGGTGCCCACCCACCTGGGGTTCTGTTTCTCTCCCAGTTCCCATGCTATGCTGCCCAGTGCCTGCGCTGGCCTCACCCACAGATTGCCCCAGGCCTTACACACTTCAAACTGGCCTCAAAACTCACAGGAATCTCCTCCTGCCTCCTGGGTGAGTTCGGAGACTGCAGGCCCAAGTCACCATATGGTTTCCAAGTCTCTTCTTCATGATATAATGCAGTACTTAGATGCTTATAGCAGCCTACGAGCCCTTGGTGCTCTTGTGACTCTTGGCAGCCCCTGCCCCTCCCCCACCCCTCTGAGGAGGGGCTGCCACCTGCTGAGGCAACTCTCAGCTCAGCAGAGGGTTACTGCCCATGAGCTTACTCCTCAAATCAGCTTCTTCACTTCTGAACAAATGCTGCTTTCTTTCCAGCTGCGCCACTGGCTACTGGTGTAAAATGGAAGGAGACAGCCAGGCAGACCAGGCAGACCACCTCACCACAGCTGGGAACGTGCAAAAGGAGACCCGAGAGTCCAGGAAGGAGGCCACTTCCACCCTTCCCCTCTGCTATATGGAAAAAAATTAAAACATAGGCTTCAACCATTCACATTCATTTCATACCATGGAGAGCTGTGTGTGTGTGTGTGTGTGTGTGTGTGTGTGTCTGTGTGTAGCTTTAAGAACACACAGCTCTGTGCAGTGAAATCAATTCTATCCCATCTCCATCCTCAAGTAAAAAATGTCTGGCTGCCAGTTTGTCTTTATGACACTCTATGCCAAACTCTACAGCTCCTGCCCCCCTCTGTGGCCATGCTTGGGGCACAAGTCTTACTGTCTCCTGTGCTCTAGGAGACGGACCTTGGTACCTGTACATACACTGTGCAAGAATCCTTGTGCTCACAGTAGCTGCCCGGATCATTTCTTTTGCTCGAATTTACAGTGCCCAGTATCCTGTTTTGTTCGTTGTGTAGAAGTTAGAGAAACTGTTAGTACATGTCAAGTCCTTATCTGGTGCTTTGCTCTGAGCAGACACTATGACCTGGGCATCCTGTTCACACATACTGCACACAAAGTGTTCTGAGCCACAGAGGACAAGGGGCTTGGTGCATGTGACCAGGAATTCTTTTTCTTTATAACAGAGAGAGAGAAATCATGGGACGAGCTTGGGAGAGTCCCTGCTCCTGGGACTCCCAGCCCCGGGGAGGTCTGGTTAGCCTGTGCCCACCGTGCTGGAGACTTCCAGGCCGCAAAGAAAGTGTGTCCCTGCCCTGAGGACACCTATTCTGTACAGAGCCTCAGGGTAGGCTGAAGACCAAATCCTGCTTGGTTCAGAGCCCTAACCTTTGAGGAAAGAGACCCACTCCCAAATTGTATTTCTCTCAAGCTACCACAACATCAATAGTGACTGACATTCTCCATGTTAAGAAATGGCTTTTTTAAATCATATTTATGTGTGAATCAAAACTAATTCTCCAAAGTTTAGCTTGTTCAAATCTGTTTGCTGACATTCCAGTTTTTGTTTACAAGAGTGATTGGCAATGCCGCAGGAAGGTTGGCCAGGAATGGAGCACCCTTCAGGGAAGACCATCAGATGTTGTGATTAGCCCTTGAACTCACAAATGGGAACTCTGGCCTGGTCTGTGCCCCAGAGAAGCTGCCACCTGTCTGTGCGAGCTAGTCTGGGCACCTAGGGCACCAGGACTAGAAGGTGCTGCCCGTGGGAATGCAGGTCTGTTGGCTTCAACAGTGTTTGTGGTTTGACTCAGGAGGAGTGACTCCGTGTAGAAGTTCAGGTGTGGTCAGCATCTGTTTCTGTCTCCATAGTGAGTATCTTGTGTGAGTTCTCATGAACAATAAATCCATGTGAAAATAAGTTCTGCTGTGTTGCCACTTCTTCTCGGCTGTTGTGCAGAATGGCCAGCTCGTCTGTTCCCCAGCGTTACGGAGTGGAGACAGGTCCAAATCCAGCAGAGAGACCTCCTTCACCCCAGCAGCCCTCAGCCTGTCCCCCTCACCATTCCACCCCCTCCAGTCATCTCTATGCCTGCCTCTCTCAAGCTTGGAGCCGGCTTGGAGCTCCCCACAGGTGCCCTGGGTATGGCAGTGACCAGGCTTCAGGTCTGCACCCCTGTGATGTATGAAGCATTCACTTTATATCACACCCGCTCGCTCATTCAGGTGGAGCCTGTTGCCTATGTAGCCCTTCCTCCAGCCCTTCTCCTTCTAGCAGTGTTCTCGGGGCTCCCTATACATCCAGACTTGGGCCCCAAGGCCCCAAAACCACCACTGTCAGCCTAAGCCTCCTTCTGGGATCTGGCCACCTGACACTGGGAGGACCAGCCACGCTGAGAAGCTTCTGGGGCCATCCTTATGCTTGGCTAAGTGCACCTTCCTTAGTGTGGACTGTGGCAGGTCATCTGGTCACCAACACCACGCCAACATCCTGACACACAGCATTCTCTTCAGGGATAGCCAATGATAGAACAGGCACCCCACTCACAAGATAGCCACGGCCATATCCCAGAAAAACAATCTCATTTCCTTCAGGTCTCTACTCAGCGATCATCAGAAAACCCACTTTGACCCCAGAGCCATTTGTTGAGCAAGAGCCTCACTGCCTGCGAGCTCCAGAAGGCTGGGCACAGCAGCTTCAAGTGTGGCAGTTCAGCTCCCTGGCCAAGTGGGGCCTGAGTGAGGCCATTTCCTATAGTACAAGCTCTGCAGGCTTGTACTGCAGAGGCCATTTCCTATAGTACAAACTTTGCAGCCACCCAGGCAGTTGGGCTTACTTAGGGGAATATTCGCTAGCTGGTGCCTCTGGCTCAGGCTACACACCTGCCACTTGGCATTCCCCCTTCCCAGCCCCCAGACTTTGGCTCTTCACACTATCCCTGCACCGGGGATCTTCATGTGGGATCAGGGCCAGTAGAGCTCCACCTGAAACTATGCTGGCCCCTAATCTCTTCCCTTCCTTGTCTTGTTTCTTTAACCCCCTTCTGGCTTGCTGTGAGCTCTTTGCACAAGATGAGGGCACAAGAACTCTCATTAGGAATTCAATCCTTAGATATGAGGATGTGAGCCCCACAGTCTACCTTAGTGTCCATGTGTCCATCCCAAGCTCACCAGAAGTGTGCAAGTGTCCACCCTGACACATATGCAAGATAATTAATAAAAGCCCAAACTGGGGGCTGGAGAGATGGCTGTGTCTAAGAGCACTGACTGCTCTTGTAGAGGACCCAAGTTCAATTTCCTGCACCCACGGGATGGCTAACAACCATCCCTAACTCCAGTTCCAAGGGAATTTGGTGCTCTCTTCTGACCTCCTCAGGCATTGCACAACACGGGTGCACTTACATGCTTGAAAGCAATATACTCATACACAAAATAAAAATAAATAAAATAAAATTTTAAAACCCAAACTGGGCACAGCTGATGTTGGTAAACACATTTCCCACTTTGTGTACAGAAGAACCTTTAGGTAAAGGTATTGTTGAATGGTTCCCACAGACCTAAAGAAGTCCTGCTCCCCTTAGCCGGGCATGGTGGCGCATGCCTTTAATCCTAGCACTTGGAAGGCAGAGGCAAGAGGATCTTTGTGAGTTCAAGGCCAGCCTGGTCTACAGAGTGAGTTCCAGGACAGCTGGGGCTACAGGGAGACCCTGTCTCAAAAAGACAAAAAAAAA
>VZQC01003291.1:1477154-1528734 GCA_009823505.1 Rhizomys pruinosus
AAAAAAAAAAAAAAGAAGTCCTGCTCCCCAATACATAGGGATGGCTTTTATTTATTTATTTAGTTAGTTTTTTTTATGTGAACCAAGTCAATGTGTGGAGACTATAGGACAAATTGAAGGAATCCGTTCTGTCCTTCCACCATGAGTCTCAGGGATCTCAAACTTGGGTTCTTGGGCTTGGTAGCACGTGCCTCCACTATTGAACTATCTTGCTTGCCCCAGAGGTGACTTAAGAAGACAGTTACCACAGAGGTTATTACGGATGGCCCTAAATCAAATGTAGTTGAAGTACTTAACAGGAAAGAGGGAAAAAAAACCTCCATTTCAGAAACATACAGGGAGAGGAAACCATGGCACTAGGGAGCCAGAGATAGAGGAGGAACAAAACCAAGTCTTGTCAGGACGCCAGAGGCCGCAGACCTTGGGCACAGATCCTGCCCACAGCTCCCAAGGGAGCCAGCCTGGAAGCTCTTTGTTGTAGTTTGTCTTCCATTGCCGTGACAAAACACTCTGACCGACACCAACTTGGGGAGGGGAAAGGGTTTATTCAGCTACATCTCCTGGGTCACAGTATCACTCAGGGAGCCCAAGGACTAGGAGGAACTCAGGGCAGGAACTGGAGGCAGAAGCTGAAGCACAGGCCATGGAGAAATGCTGTTCACGGCTTGCTCCCCTGGCTCAGCCCAGCATGCCTTCTTATCTGTACATAACAACCTGCCCAGGGTGACACCACTCATTGTGGGCTGGGCCTCCCACACTGCTCGACAATCAGACAGTACTCCAAGAATGTGGGCCACGGCCAATCCACTGGAACCAATTCCCCAACTGAGAGCTCCTCAACCCAGGTGTGTCAAGTTGACACTAAAGCTATCCAGCACAATTGACCCCTTGTCAATTTTACACACAAAAACACATCACTATTAAACCACCACCTTTCCATGTCCTCGTCCCCAAGTATGATGTTAAATTAATCACAACCTAAGACAGTACAACCCTTAAAAGCCATTGGATGAGTGTTTGATTTCCTTTTTCATTTATTCTTCTGATTTATTTAGTATTTCTACTTCCTTTTGGAGCTTCTCAATCTCTTCCTGTAGCTCTTTGCTTCGCTGGTTGGTTTCCTTATCTTTTTCAGCATGGGATCTTTTCAGTGTTTCTACTTCCTTCCAGAGTTTGTCATTCTCTCTCTCTAAGTCCTTCTTGAATTCTTCATTCTCTTTTCTTAGTTCTTTGATTTGCTCTTTATAATCTTGTAGTTCTTTAAGTATGTTCCCAATTGTGTTTCTGATATCTGTGTCCTGGGCCATCCCCAGGAGGATCCCACTGTAGGACTCTTCCATAGGGTTGGTAGAACTTGGTGCGGGATTATCCTGCCCCTTTCCCATGTTGTCTCTTCTTCGTGTTCCTGGCATATGGGCTTTTCCTTGCCTGTATTCCAATGTGAGTCCCAAATGCCTCTTCACTGTGTTGAAGGCTTGCTTTGCTTGCCTTCTTCAGATGCCTTTGTAATCCCAGTCGTGGGGGGGGGGTGCCTGTGCTTCAGCTGGTCGTGGGAGATCTCAGATCTCAAGACTCACACAACCCTACCTTTTATACCAGCTGGGAGGATAACTCTGCCCCCACAGCCACAAAAGCCGAAGATAACTGGATTAACTAGATTAAGACAATCAACAATTGGCCTTGCTGAAGCACCCATCTCCTACCTACCTTCCTGCGCTTCAGCTGGTCTTGGGAGATCTCCAATAAAAGTATTTTTTAAAAAAGAAATTATCCAAGATCTTTATTTAACAAGTGCTTGCAAGTTTGTTTAGTTTTTCTTTATAAAAATTTGAGGGCTGGCCGGGGGTGGTGGCACATGCCTTTAATCCTATCACTTGGGAGGCAGAGACAGGCGGATCTTTGTGAGTTCAAGGCCAGCCTGGTCTGCAGAGTGAGTTCCAGGACAGCTGGGGCTATAGGGAGACCCTGTCTTGAAAAGACCAAAAAAAAAATTGGGGGGCTAAAGAGATGGTTCAGTGGTTAAGAGCTTTGACTACTCCTATAGAGGACTCAGGTTCGATTCCCAGCACCCACATGGCAGCTAAAAAACCATCCATATATAACTCCAGTTCCAGGAAATCCAACGTCTTCTCCTGACCTCAGTGGACATTGCCTGACATGGATGCACTTACACACAAAATAAAAATAATAAATAATTTCAGGTTGTAAGCTTTAAAATTTGCAGAGCATATACTCATTGTACATAACGTT
Source organism: Rhizomys pruinosus (assembly GCA_009823505.1). Lineage (NCBI taxonomy): Eukaryota > Metazoa > Chordata > Mammalia > Rodentia > Spalacidae > Rhizomys > Rhizomys pruinosus. Next base: position 1,479,405 of record VZQC01003291.1, read on the forward strand.
GTGACACACATGGGCATTTTCATACAAGTGTGAATTAAACATTGAAGATCCTTGCCTGAGCTCCCCACCATGCTCTTCCTCTTCCTTTGCCCTCCCGTTCGGGCCCTTTGTTCACCTAGACATTTTCACTTCTATTTTCATGTTGTCTATGCACACATATGCAGGAAAACACATAACATTTGTCTGAGATGGGTGTAATTTACTTAATGTAATTATGCCTAGACACCTCCCTTTCTTGCCTAGGAGGTAACTTCATTCTTTTTTATAACTGAAAAAATTCCATTGTCTCTATACACTGCATTTTCTTTATTCATTTCTCCGTTCTTGAGCCCCTGGGTTAGTCCCATTGGTTGGGTGCTGTTATGAAACTGAACACTGATGTGCAGTTGTCTCTGTGACGTGTTGACTAGGAGTCCTCAGGGTGAATACCCAGGAGTAGCACAGCTGGGCTGTGAGGGGGATCTTTGACTGTTTGGGGAACCCCCACAGTGACTGGACTAGTCTATATTCCTAGTGGTATATAACGCGTCCCTGTTGTCCACATCCTCAGCACCATTTGTTATTTGGTTTTGGTTTGCTTAATTTGTTTTGTGTCTTGTGATTGTTGCTTGTTTTGTTGTATTTTTTTTTTTTTTTGAGACAGGATCTCACTATGTAGCCCCAGCTGGCCTGGAACTCACTATGTAGACCAGGCTAGCCTTAAACTCACAGAGCTCCTCCTACCTCTGCCCCCACCCCTGACATGCTGGAACTAAAGGCATGCACTATCATACCAGACCGGCTTGTTATTTGTTTTCCTAATGATTGATGTTCTGATTGTGGTGAGATAGAATTTCAATGCAGCTTTAATTTTCATTTCTCTTGAACACCTTGTGTGTACTGCCCATTTGTGTTTCGTCTTTTGAAGAACTGTTCATTTACCCATTTTTAATTGGGTTGTTTGATATCTTGTTTAGCTTTTTCAGTTCCTTGTATATTCTAGATATTTTTTTTTGTGAGCCAAAACAATACTTTATTTATTGAAAGTTGATTATATGAGGTACTTATTACAGAATAGGAAAGCTGACAAATAATATCCACCGTTATATTTTATATTGACGAAAAATAAGAAAACAGCTTATATCCAAGGATATGAAAGAAATGTAGGTTTTGGCTATAAAACACAATGTAATCATTTTCTATAGCTGCATAAGTTGCGATAAACCTATCAACACAAAAGAACACAAATCTGTTAACTCATCATTCTGTAGGTCAGATTCAAGGCACAGCATGGTAGTCTATGCTCAGACTCCTGAGGCTGAAGTCAAGACCCATCAGCTAACTACATTATGATCTGTAGCTAGGCATTTTCAAGCATATGCAGGTTCTTGATAAATTTAATTCCTTGCTGCTATGGGCTAAGACTGTTATATTTTTGTTGGCTGTTAGCTGGAAGCCACTTCAGCTCTTCCCTGTTATATGGTAACTGTAAGACGGGCCCACAGTGACTCCATTTTGAGTATAGCCATCATTTTTTTTTTATATTCTAGATATTAACCCCCTGTCATATCAATAGCAGGCAAAGATTTCTCATTGCCTTGGCCTTCCCCGCCCTCTTCCTGCCAGCCCGTCCACTTGGCTTCTTGTAACTCTGCACAGCTATGAGGGTGACAAGGGTAGTTGTTAGTGACTGTGGGGGCTGCTTGGGGCTCTCTGAAATATGCTCTCTGTTCCTGCTTCTGATCAACCACCAAACTTAACTGCAAGCAGCCTGCATCAGCCAGAGGCCTTGAGGATGACGTAAAGTCACTCAACAAACTTTTGTATGCTACATGTGTTATATAGAACAAAAATATACAGAAGTTTCAGGGTATTACTCTTTACTGTGATGTACAGTTTGCTGGACACTGGAACAGCATAGGATGATGTTTAAGCACCACACAGCATTTATTTAAGTGAACACATGTGGTGACCAGGATAGTGACAAGAGGCTATGCTCGGAGAGCATGTTACACACTGTCCCTATGAGTTCTGAATTTTTATGTTATTTTTGTGAAAATGCAAGTGGCTCTAGGTACAGTGTATAAGGGCTTGTGTGTGTGTGTGTGTGTGTGTGTGTGTGTGTGTGTGTGTGTGTGTGAGAGAGAGAGAGAGAGAGAGAGAGAGAGAGAGTTTTGGTAAATTGTGACTTTCCTTAATACATCTGTACATATCTTCTGATAGTAAGTCATAAAATGACTACGACCTCTGTCCATTTTGTGGACTCATGATATAGTTATCTTTTACTAATTTTTTTCAATATTTCTAGCCCTTGTGGTTCTTCTGGAAGTTTTTCAATACTGTTCAAGTCTACTTGAAAAAAAAAACCTCCCCCATGTTAAATGGAACTGCATTGTTGAAGAACATCACAGAAGTCCCAAGGAGTCCCAGGTGGTAAGGTCACAGGTACTGGAGAAATCAAAGCACCAGAGTGGGAATCTGGGGCCTGAGAGGATCCAGATGCCCTGGGCAGGCCTCACCCTGTCCTCATCCTGTACCACACACTCATTTTCTGCATTTGGAGCAGTCCTCTTTCCACTTCCACACACCACTTTCCAACCTCCACCTCAGCCCAGCTTCACTTAGAAGTCAGATTAGTCCCAGCTTCTAGGTTCTGGTCCCTGGCCCATGCTCCTTGAACCCTGATGAGTGGATGTCATTTCTGAGTTTGGTTGGGAGGAGATGCTGAGTGAGTTGTTTTCATTCATTTATAATGATATCTTGAATGGGCTTGGCACACAATAGCTAGTGGCACCAAAATGTTTAAAGGGAATGAATGCCTTGGTGGGTATCTGGATGGACGGATGGATGGATGGATGGATGGATGGATGGATGGATGGATGGATGGATGAGTGGATGGGTGGTCCTGTACTACATCCACAAGTCTGGTCCAATCAATTTCCCCTGTAGGACTGGACATTTGAATGCTGTAGTTGAGATTTGTTCTCCAAGGAGAGGGGGAGGTTGGACTATTACATTAATTTGGAAGCATAGGAAGTAGAATCCTCCTCTTAAGCTAACTGGGTGCTGAAGCCAAGCTCTCAAGCTCTCGGAGGGGAGGGCTGCTTCAGAGTTTTATTCTGCTCAGTGGGGCCTCACCAGCCCCCTGCTCTTTACCATAGGATTTGAGTTCTTTGCTGAGTGACCTTTAGACGCAAAGTCTGGGTGTTCAAGCCCAGAAAAGCCCATGCGATTCCTCTGAGAGACGTGTTTTAATAAAGGCTCTGCAACACTGAGATACCTGGCTTAAAGGGTAAACGGATTCCTGTTTGGCTTTTTTTCCCTTCGATCCTCCTTTAATCTCTGTAGATTCATCTGACTGGCCCTGCCCAAAGGTCGTGGCATCTACCTGCCTTCTGATTACTGACTGGAGAGGGGATAAAAGGTTTTCTCTTTAGAAACATGGGTAATTAGCAAGTCCTGTGTTTCTGGTCTCCTTGGAAAAGGCAGCACTCCTGACCTCAGTTGGCCACTTGGTGCCCCCTCCCTGGCTGCTGAGTCACAGCCAACCTGATGCTTGGACTGTGACCCCTGATTGATTGCAAGTGTCGGCTAGGGAACTTCATGCTCTCCCAGGAGACACACACCCCAAACTGCCAGTGAAGGAGCCTTACCCAGGGGGCAAAGCAGAAATGAAACCTGCCTTCCACAGCCTGTCCCTCCACAGGTCCAAGTGGCAGGGGGCCAGGGCCTGACCTGCAGAGCATCCTGCAACCAAGAGTGACTTTCTCCAGGCCACACTCAGGGTAGCAATGTCTGATGGTGCTGATAGAGGGACAGGTCCTGCCGTGAAGCCATGGTAGGGGGGATGGTAATGCAGAGAGGGAGACTGAGAACTTCATGATAATACGAGACTAGATCAGCATTAAAGCTTGAGTGGCCTCCCTAGGTGGGGTGATTAGCAGTCTCGGTCTGCCCAGGACTTTTTGATTGACTGGTCATGTTTATCCTTAGCAGTGTTGGCCCCACTCTGCCTTGAGTTCACAAGTGGTGAGGGTCATGGAACCTTGAGAGTAGGAGGTAGCAGAGCTGGGCTGGGCTTCTCCTAGCTGTTCTGGCTGCCAGCAAATGTGGTCCTTGGGATCTCAGCCCAATTCTAGGCCACAGTCGCCCACCCCATGTTCAGCTGAAGCAGGGAGCTTGCTTCTGCTCTTTCCTGCCTGGCCTCAAAGGGATAAATTACTAGGGGAGACTCCTCGTGCTGCTGGGAGAGCCCGCCTCAAACAGTGCCCCTTCCCCTGGCCAGGTATAGCATGCCCCGGAGAGGCCACTCCTTGAAGGCACTTGCCTAGGAGGTCCCCAATGCATTTGTGAGACGCCAGTGGACAGGTGTGTACGAGGAAAACCCACAAGCTGCATTTGCTTCAAAACACTGCTTTTCTCAGTGAAGGCAAAAGAACTAAACTCAGCCAAGGTTGAATGTATTAAACACCAACCATGTTTATCTAGAATTTAAATAATTTTACTTATCCCAGGAGCTAAGCTCCTCTTTTCTTGGAGTTATTTGCCATATAGATGAAGGCTTCCCGTCAGATGAGAGTTTTATTTGATTACATTTGGGTGGTGTGCATATTTACACAGTATCATGGGCAGAAGTGCCCTTTTAACCATGCCCTTTGCCTCCACAGGGCCCATCAGCTGCACGCTACATCAGTCAAGTCCTGCAGGTCCATGGCTAAGCCTGTGTCTGGCTCTCAGCCTGAGGTTGGCATTTAGACTGTGGTCATCAGTGCCTAGGGCATGCTGATATCCTGGAAGTCCTGTGAACATAGAGAGATGAAATCTGAAATTCTAAAAAGCCCTATCATTCTGTAAGCGCTCATCTCAAAGGCTCATTTCCTTAGGAAAAGTCAGTCACGTGTGATCCATGATCCAAAGGTGGCAGATGGCACCTTGCTCTGGACACACTCCCGTTCTTTTCAGTGCCCTAGTCTCCTGCAATTGTTCTGCCCCTTCCTTATCCATCCCAAGGTGATGTTTGGGGTACATAGGAATGAAGCAGGCAGGACTTGGGGCCAGAGAACCTGACTTAAACCCTTCTCCTCCATTCCTGCACAAGGTTCCTAGCCATTAAACCTGCTATTCATCTGTGCCAGGAAGGTAGGGTCCACCCCGGCTGGCTCTTGAAAGGAATGGATTTAATAAAATAAAAGTGCTTTGAAAGGATCCTGGATGTCAGCGTCCTGGGTTGGTGGGACCCCTGGTGCACTGCTGGTTTGTCAGCTCTCAGGTATGTTGACTAGTGACAGCATCCACCCCAGAGTCTGACAAGAGGCTAAGACTGCCTCTGGCTTCCAAGGGAGCACTCACCGTGAAAGCACTTGGAGGATCTGCCTAAGAGTGAGCTTGCCATCTGGCCCAGGCTCAGGAACAGCTACCGGCCTGCCACATCCCCTGCCCAGATGCAGAAGATGTCCAGGAGCTAGTTCTGTGCCTGTCTGTGCTCCCAAAGGGTGGAGAAGGACAGCATGGCCCCCAGGAGACCAGCAGAAACAGCAGCTAGGAGAATGAGCCTGGCCATCCTCTACCTGGAGGAACCAGCCCTGCACTCAGAGGCACGTCCATAGAGTAGATGAGATGCAGCAGCCAATGTTGGGAGGGGACTTCTGCCTAGCCACTCTGTGACAGGGACCGTCCCAAGGCTAATTGGGCTGTGTTCTTGGATATGTGACTTAGCTGGATTCTTTTTAGCGTTAGCTGCCAGGAGGCTTGGGAACATCCGGGTTCTAGAACCGTGTGGATCCAGACCCTGACTGTTATGCATTGAATGTGAAATGTCTCAAAGCTCATATGTTTGAACAATTGGTCCCCAGCTGACAGCACTGTCATGGAGCCTTTGGGAGGTAGAGCCTAGCTAAAAGAAGTAGGTCATTAGGGGACAGGCCTCGAGGGGCATAGCCCAACCAGGCTTCCGGCTCCAGTCTCTCTCTCTCTCTCTCTCTCTCTCTCTCTCTCTCTCTCTCTCTCTCTCTCTCTCTCTCTCTGTCTCTCTCTCTCTCTCTGATCCTCCAAGATGTGAGGAAGCAACTTCATGCTTCTGGAACCACAGCCATGAGCCATTCCTACCACCACCATGCCTTCCCACAGTGACAGAAACCATCAGCCAAAGCAAATTGTTCCTTCCCGAGTTGCTTCATGTCAAGTATTTGGTGACAGCACTGAAAAGGTAAATTAACCTACCTGCAGTCTCTGATGCCATCATCAGATGCTCCCACCCCTGAGCTCACACCTCATGCTTTCTCTGTCTCACAACCTCCTTCAACCACAGAACACAGTCAAGGTGAGCTCATCTGAGCTACTGGACTCTCACTCTGTGGTTTGAGCAAATGGCCAAGGTGGGCAGCCCCAGTTAGTAAGGAACCATGTCCTTGGAAGCTTAGATTGGCTTCTGGCCTGCAAGACAAAAGTCCTGGTCTACACTTACAGTGTGATCCTCTGGCACCCTCATTGTGGCTCTTCCTACCTGGGGTCTGAAGACAAAGGGGAGTAGAACTCAGAGCTGGCCGTTGGGAATCTGCATGGTTGGTGGAAAAGATTAGTTGTTGAAATTTTCAAAGTGTTTCTCTAGCGACCCCTCACCTTGAGCTCCTGGCAGCCACACACACATGCCTGATGTGAGGAGACTCCAGAGAGGACTCAACATATATGGATCCCCAAATCCTGATCCAATGCAGCTAATGTTGGTGTTTGGAAGGGTGATAGAGACCAGCAGTGAACACATAGGAGGGGTCTCCTGTGCTGAAGACCCGACTTGGTGAGGTGTAAGGCAGAAAGAGCCAGAGCTGGGATCTCAAGTTTGAGGCAGAGCTTTGCTAGCCTTGAACTTGCTTTGGGGCCTGGGCAGGGCTTGACCTTGCCACCCTCCTCCCTCAGTCTACTAAGTAGCTGGGATCACAGGCCTTTGCCATCCGATTCTGCTCCCCTTCCATACTGCTGTCTCTTGCACCCATCCTGTGTGAACCTCGCTGCCCTGCAGTTATTGTTGATGAAAAGAGCTGATGGCAGTTGGGGGGGGGGTAGGAGACAGGGCTGGGGCAGGTCAGGAGCTCTGGAGGATTTGGAAGAGGTGTAACTTCATTGCCACCATGGAGCCGATTGTCCCCACTGGGGCCCAGGCCAGGTGCCCAGAAAAGGGAGGAGCCTGCACTTTCTCCTCTGGAAAACTCCTGTGTCCCAGGTGACCTTGGCTGAGACACCCAGAGGTAGAAGCACAGCAGGACCAGAAGGTTCACATTCCTGAGCTGGGCTGCTGGACACGTACTTAAGTGTGGTTACCTACAGAACCCAGGAAAGAGATTCGATGTCTGGATCCCAACACTTCCCCTAAGATGAGACTGGGCTGGGCCACCTCCTGCCAGGTGCATTCTCCTGCTGTGAGCCTTGGGGGAAGATGAGCAAAGCAGCCTACCCCACATCACATCCCTCTGTACTGTCCGGACACTTCCCTCAAGTGTCGTTTCACACCTAACCTCTCTGACCCCAGCTCTGACTCACTGTCTTCCAGTGGAGATGTGGAGAGCCCCTGACCTATGGGTCACACAGTGGGGTTACTCATCCTGAACTGCTCTCAACCACTGCCCTGTCCCCTGGCCTCTCAGGAAGGTACCCCCAGGACACATGGCAATACCTAGAGGTGGATTAATTGTCATTGTGGATGAAGTGGAGAGACCAGGGCACCACATTGCTATAGTGCAGATCAAAGGGCCAAACGTCCCCAGCATCAACAGGGCCACTGTGCTATCTAGATAGTGGTTCAGACATATATGTAAGTGTATGCTTGGGAGTATGGAGTGGGCTTATGTCCATATATGTCCATACATGAATGCATGCATATAAGAATCCATGAGCAGGTAGAGCTATGTGTATATGTGTGTGTGCATGTGTGTGCTTTGATGCAGTGCTGACAGGAGCCTTGTTATACAAACTGGAGTCACCTGGGAAGAAGGACCTTCAGTTAAGGATTTTTCCTCTTCAGACTGGCCAGCGGCCACATCTGCAAGGCATTTTCTTAACTGTTATTTGATATAAGAGGGCCCAGCCCACTGTGGGCAGAGCTGTCCCTAGGCAGGTGGGCAAGGTAGCTGTGTAAGCAAGGTAGCTTCCAGGGCTTGGTGGCCCACGCCTTTAATCCCAGCACTCAAATGCAGAGGCAGGTGGATCTCTGTGATTTCAAGACCAGCCTGGTCTACATAGCAAGTTCCAGGCCAGCTGGGGCTACAGGATACAGGGAGGGAAGACTGTGTCTCAAAAAGACCAAGAAAAAAGAAAGGAGAAAGGAAAGGTAAAAAAAAAGAAAAGAAGAAAAGAAAAGAAAAGAAAGAAAAAAAGTTATCAGAGCAAGGCAGGGGAAGCCGGCCAGAAGCAGTGCTCCTCCATGGTCTGTGCTTCAGTTCCTGCCTCCAGGTTCCTGCCTTGAGTTCCTGCTCCAACTTCCCTTGATGTTGGACTGTAGCCTGGAAGTGGAAGCTATATAAACACTTTCCTCCCCAGGTTGGTTTTGAACAGTGTTTTATCACAGCAACAGAAAGCAAACTAAGCCTAGAACTTGTTTTGACACTCACTTTAAACACCTGTGTCCTGTTCTTATCTCCACCCTGCCCCACCCCAAGTGGGTGGAAAGCATAAATCGGCCAGAGAATCGTTCGAGAACATACCGACACTCTCCTGTGATGTCTGGAGGAGAGCAGCAGCTGGAGGTGCCGTCCCTGTGGTCACCCAGCCAGAGAGTTTAGCAGTTAAGGAACAGAGTGGCCAGAAGCAACCAGAGAGCTGCGGTTGAAGCCCCCATTGGAAACAAGGACTTGAAGAGCTCTGAGATGCTCAACCTTCACCCTCGGGCTTCCACCCAGGACCAGGACCTTGGGACCTGCTGAGGTTTGGCCCTGCCTGTGGCTCTGAAGCCCATGGCTGCTCAGAGGCAGCTCTGGACACTGTTCTCTGCTTCCTCTTCCCATCAGTGGTAAAACGCCATCATCCTCCCCATGGATTCCTGGAACCTGTGTGGCCCCCTGAGGAAGAGCATGGCACATGCCTGAGTTAACACTGCCGTCTGTGATGGCTGGCTTTGTCACAAGACTCCTGAGGCTGGTGACTGGGAGCTCACAGTGCCTCCTTGTGCTGCACCCATCCATTTGCCAAGGACCCCACATCTCCATCACCTGCTGTCTATCATCGTACTTGTGTCCTGCAGTGCTGAGGATAGACCGCCACCACCTCACACATGCTAAGACACAGCCTCTATGACTGAACCGCACCCGCAGATCCCTCTACTATTTTGAGGCAGGATCTTGCTGTTCTGCAAGCTGCTCTCAAACTTGTGAACTGCAGTAACCCTCCCGCTTCAGCCTCCTGAGCAGCTGGGACTATGGTGTGCACCACCACACCCACTGCTCCACCCCTTAATGTCCTCACATGAAGGTTAGGTCCCAGTGTATATCTTTGGAGGAACACCACCACCAAGTCATAGCAACTAGCCTTTGTGTCAGGTCACCATGAAGCAATCCCAGAAGATAGGACGTAAAGGGGGAGCCGAGTCACATAGACACAGTGGATACTTATGGATCCTCCTAAAAAGAGGTGGCATTTCCTGCTCCAGGGTACGGTACTTCAGGCAAAGCAGCAAAGGACTCTCTTCACGAGCCTCCTCTGGAGGGAGGGCTCCTGTGTCTTGGTCTCAGCCAGCACTCCCTGGAGTGACAGTGCTCACTAGTGCTGGTGAGGGAGGGTGGTGCTCATTCCTGCTCCCCCCCTCCAGGTCTTCTCAGGACCCACCCGAGCCTCTGCCCACCTATACTTCTTTACTGGGCATAGATGGAATGTGGCACCCTCATGAGCCCCTGGGCTCTTCACTCGGCCTGAGCCCCTCCTTGCCTTCTCTGGGCACTCCTTACCAGTGTGGTTCCACATCAATGCCCAGGACACACCTACCCTGCCTATGCATGGCCAGCTAGAAGGTATCCTGCACCAGGACCTACAGGGACCCTGATGCCACCACAGCCCTGCCACCCTCCTCCTCCTTCCCAGTCCTGGTCCACATTTTGCAGGGGTGAGAGGGCCAGAAGAAGGAACAGAGAAGGAGTCCTCCTGGTTTGGGGAGGGCAGATACTGGGAACGTGGCTTGCTCAGGTCACTTGCAGTTCCTCCTGGAAGAACATAGAAATGCGGCTGACCCCTTAAAATTAATATGGTTAATATCCAGGGGCTCCCCAAAACAGAATAGAGTCACAGGTGCACTTCTTTTGGGGGGCGAGGAGAAAAGGCCCAGGGCACTTCTGGAGGAAGAGTTCTGATAGCGACGAGAAGGAGGGAGAGAGAGAGGGAGGGAGGGAGGGAGGGAGGCAAGGCCAAGCACTGCTGCCCTCTTAGTGAGGGTGGTCTGCACAGAGACAAGACAGAAATTATGAAATCATTGTGTGTGTTCCAGAACTGAGCAAACAAACAGATTATGGGTAATCAGAACCAGCTACATAATTTGTGAGGCTCTAGGCAAGCATTGCATTTAAGGCCTCGCTCAGAACTCATCTAAGAGCTCAGGAGCTGGGGAAGGTCATGTCATAGCCCTGTCGCCCTAGGGCTTGGGAGGTCAGCCTGGGCTACAGAATGAGACTGTCTCAAAACAACCAGGAGCGATAGGGGCATAACTCAGGAGTAAAGTAAAGGTGCTTGCCTAGCATGTGAAAGACCCTGAACACACACACACACACACACACACACACACACACACACACACACAGCATTAAACATATCCTTCTATGCTTGAAGTATCACTCTGGAAAGACCAGCTACAAATGGGGAGAATAGGCATGTGGAGAGAAGGCAGCAGGCTGAGCTGACAAGATGGGCATGGATGGCATACAGACATGACAAGCTGGAGCCTGGGGTTGGAGCACAGCACAGATGTTGGCACCACAGCATGTGTGCCACCTCCTAGACCTGAAACAGGGATGCCCTTGAGCCCCCAGCACACCCAGAGCCAGGTCTCACTTCTGACACAGGGGTGCCCTCAGAGACCCCAGCATACCCAGAGCCAGGTCTCACTTCTGACACAGGGGTGCCCTTGAGCCCCCAGCACACCCAGAGCCAGGTCTCACTTCTGACACAGAGGTGCCCTCAGAGACCCCAGCACACCCAGAGCCAGGCCTCACTTCTGACAGCCTTCTCCAGGCCAAGGGGTTCTGGGTGACTTTGGACCACCTGTGTCCAACAAGTAAGGCAGAGCTCCAAAGAGGAGCATGCTAAAAGAACAGAGCCCACCCAAAGAACACAAAAGGCCAGACCCAAGACCATCAGGCTAAAGTAAGTACAACAGTGGAATATAGCCAATCTAATAAAAAGCCAAGGGTTCACAAGACAAGACAGGATGGAGATGGAGAATAATAGATAGGTGGATGGTAGATACAGAGATAAATGATAGACATGATAAATAGATGCCAGATAAGCAGATAGATGATTGATAAATAGATATAGATATGTGACAGATGTGACAAATGATACAACTATAGATTATAGAGATGTATAGATAGAAGATAGATAATAGATGATGATAGATGAAAGATAGATGATATAGATGACAGATAGATGATAGTTGAGAGATAGATGATAGATAGATAGATAGATAGATAGATAGATAGATAGATAGATAGAGGTGATAGATGATAAAGAGAAAGTGGGAGAAGGCAGCCAATGCTTCTCTCAGAGTTGCAGTTACCAACACACAGAGGTTGACAAGAATCAGGCATGTCCATTCTACAACACAGTAATAACTTTAGGCCAGTGTCATGGAGGGACATTAACACGACTAGTCAGATGGAGAACTCTTGCTGGTACTGACCTGGAAGCTTCACCCCCACTGGCTAGCTTTCATAGTGTGTAGGCAAATCCCAATCTGAGCTTAGGTATTCATGGTATAGCATTCCAGCCAGCACCTCCCAGAAGCACAAGGACCTCCCTGGCTATGCCCATGGATTGGGATGTGATGACAGAAAGGTCTGAGATTGGACCCTAGGAGGCAAGGTCACACTGCCTATAAAAATCTGTTCATTTTGAATAAAGCCTCTCTCTCTATTTGGATTCATACCCTACCATGTGTCCGTGTGTTGTGCTTCTCATGTATGAGCTTCCTGCGTGGTGTGGCCCACAGTGGAAATAAATGGGCTGAATCACAATAGTGCTTCGAGGTGGTATGTGAGCTGATGGAGAAGAAAAGTAATCAACAGTCTTACCAGCAGTGAACCCTGTGAGCTACGGTAAGGATCGGCCTGCCAAGACACACCCACTGGTACAACAGAGGAACAAATGCTATGAGAGCAACCAGTCACTTTCTTATTGGATTTAAAGCCCACTCCAGAAGCTGGAACACAGGCCTGGTGCCATTAGCTTGTACCATTAACCTTAGCTGGCTAGGTAATCGGCCCTAGGGAAGAACCTAACACTATTATGCTGCTAAATGGACATAGTAATAAACTGCCCCCTGAGTTCTTTTTTTTAATTAATTTATTTTTGTATGTGTATGAATGTACTGTCTGCATGTAGGTCTTAAATGAATGTATCTCTCAACTCTCTTCAGAGGAGCTTCTTTTTTTTTATTTTTATTTTTAAAAAAAATTTTTTTAATTTTTATTTATTTATAGATTTATTTTTTTTTATGTGTATGAATGTATTGTCTGCATGTAGGTCTGTGCACCCGTGTCGTGCAATGCCGCGGAGATCAGAAGAGAATTGGAGTTACAGACGGGTCTCAGCCACCATGTGGGTGCTGGGGATCGAACCCGGGTCCTCTGCAAGAGCGGTCGTCGCTCTTAACCGCTAGGCCATCCCTCCAGCCCCAGAGGAGCTTCTTTTTACAGTAGATGGAAATTAATACAGAGACCCACAACCTGTCAATATGTAGAGAATTAGAGACTGTGGGGTTCTTTGCCCTAAATGGGACATCAGTATCACACCCTTTCCTGCAAAGGCTCAAGGATCTTCATGGAAGAGGGGATGGAAAGACTTAAGAGCCAGAGGCAGTGGACATGAGACAGTACTCACCAGACATGCTAGTTCTGTTGCACATATGAGCTCACAGTAGCTGGGACTGCATGCACACGATCTAGCCAGCCAGAATCTCACCATGGATCTGGGAAAGACTCACAAAGTCCCCCCTGTGCTGAGGAGCTAGTGGCATTGATGACTGCTGAGGAGGGTCAAGTTTCTTCAGAGATGAGGCCCTGAGAGGCTACTCATGCCCCAGTAGATGGGCCTACACCCACTCACACATGGGCAGCTGTTCAACGGGCTCAGTGGACTTTTTTAAAAAGCACATGATCTTGGGAAGGAAAAATGGTGGTGGGGAATAAGGGAAGAACTGGAGAGCAGGGAACGCAGTGTATTTAATAAAAATGTATTATATGCATATGTGAAGTTCTCAAACAATAAGAACATTAAAAAAGAAGTTATTGGTCAGAAATATGATGAGTGGTAGGATGTCAATTAGTCACCAAGTCTCACCCCAAGGGAATAAAAAAACAAGCTATGGCTCACAGTGGGGAGACCTGGGCATGCTTCCCCAAGCTTCCAGATCACAGTGGATGATGGGCAGGCTAACACCACAGTCTCCCGAGTCCATAAGAAGTATCCAGAGCTGACTCTGTGGGTTCCTGCCCCAAGGACACATCTTCCATGTGGTCCTGAGGAAACAGCCAGAAAGCCGAGGCTGAGGAACAGCCAGGTGATACTCGGTGATGGCCAGCACTCCTGGTAGGTATCAGGAATGAGGCACTCTCCCCTGTGGAGGCCACTGAAGAGAGGAGATGCAGTTTGAGGTTCTGGTCTGGATATTGGTCCACTGGGATGCACATGAGGCTGCATAGCTGACAGTGCGGCAGTGATCTTAGAACCCTGTACTGTGGTTATGTAAGATGTCGGCATTGAGAAAAATTATATTGGATATGCTGGAATTCTCTATACTGTATTGAAACATTTTTGGTAAGTCATTTTAAAGTGACAAGTTAAAAGTAAAAGAATAAAAATGGAAGATTCCCTATTTTCCTTAGAGCAGATGTGGCCAAGATACACAGTATGAGAGTTGTGTTCCAATGTCATTCAAGAGACTCCCCCCCTACAGTGTGATTATATCCTGATGTCTAGGCTAAACCAACATATTGAATTGAATAAGTGGTGTGTCCCCCCCAAATTCAAGTCCCCCAAGACCTCAGAAGGACACTTAGCTTTGAAATGAGGTCCTTAAAGATGTGTTAGTTAAAATGATGTATGCCAGATTACGGTAGGCCCCAAATCCAAGGACTAGTGTGTTGTTCTAAGAAGAGATCTCAGGAGGCCATGCAGAAGGCTGCGGGGATTCAGTGATGTGCTCATAAGCGGAGGAACACCACCACTTGCCAACACCCTACGATAGAAAACACACGGGAGAGTTGCTTCTCAGAGAACCCAGCCCTGGTGACACCCTCTCGGGCTTGCAGCCTTGAAGTGCGAGTGCCTCATTTCTATTAGTTTGAGGCACGTGTCCGTCCCACTGCTGTGTGTGTGGGCCTGTCACAGGATTTGCCTTGCCCTTTCCTGTGAGGGAGCCATACATACGCTACACTGTGGGACACATGAAGCAAGGTTCAAGTCCTCTAGACCAGTCTGGTGCTATCCCCAGGGCCTGCCAGATGCACCCATCGAGAGCCACCAGGCTATGATCTCTGCTCCTTCTGGCCTTTCTCCCTTCACTGGATCTGGGTAGGAAGTCTAACTTGCCCCGTGTTTCTGCTGGGCCAGGCGCTGTTTGTCTTTGGCTTGTTCAAGTTGACTTTGCTCATGAATACTTTTATATTACCTTATTTTAAAATCAATTTTATATTTCAGGTCAAGTTTGGGGTCACATAAAAACAACAGAAGGCAGAGACTTCCCCAGGCCTCTCTCCCAGGCTGAACTTTTCCTGGATGTGCTTTTGATGGTCTATAGAAAACGGCTTTCAGCTGGGCAAGGTGGTACATGCCTTTAATCCCAGCACTCGAATGCAGAGACAGGTGGATCTCTGTGAGTTCAAGGCCAGCCTGGTCTACACAATGAGTTCCGGGACAGCTGGGGTTACAGGGAAACCCCATATCAAAAGACCAAAATAATAATAATAATAATAATAATAATTTATTTTTTGAGAATATCATACAGTACACTCATCATATTCAGCCTCCTCCCCATCTCCTCTCAGATCTATACCAAGTGTTGAGAGATTCACTAATCTGTGGTATATTAGTTACTTTTCTGTTGCTGTGATATGACATCATGACCAAGGTAACTTATTGAAGGAAGAATTTATTTGGCTTACAGTTCTAAAGGGGTAAGAGTCTATCACAGTGGGGGAGGCACACAGCAGAGGTGGCCAGGGCAGAAAGAGCACGCACATCTTCAAGCACAGGAAGCAGAGAGCGACTGGGCAATTCAACCAAGGACTTTACTTCCTGTCTCAAAAAGACCAACAAAAAAAAAAAAAAAAAAAAAAAAAAAAAAAAAAAAAAAGGAAGTCTCAAAGCCTTCCCCTAAAGATGTGCTTCTACCAGCAAGGCCACACCTCCTAAAGCCTCCCAAAATGGCCCCACCAACTGGGGACAAAATGTCCAAATACTTGGAGCCTATGGGAGGCATTCTCATTCAGACCACCACATATGGAGGACTTTAATACTATGTCAATTTAGCAGAATAATAAGAGCAGGTTCTTGCCTATGGCCTGTGACCTGTCTAGCCACAAGTTCTTGGCCCCCATAAACAGTACCAGGTATGGGTTCCATCTTGTGGAGTAGGCCAGAAATGACAACAAAAGTGGTTGGTTACTCCCATAATATTGGTGACACTATTGCTCCAGGGGGCATATTTTGCCAGGGCAGTTGTTACTGTAGCTTGAGGGTTCGTGATTTCTTTTTTCTTCTTGTAGCATACATAGCACCTTCTAGTACTATGAAAGCTAGCCAGCAGATATTCAGCTTTTTTTTTTTGGAAGTGTATGAGTGTACTGTCTGCATGTAGGTTGGTGCACCATGTCATGCAATGCTGCAGAGGTCAGAAGAGGGCATCAGATTCCCCCGTGTCGTAGTTTGTCTTCCATTGCTGTGACAAAACACTCTGACCAACACCAACTTGGGGAGGAAAGGGTTTATTCTGCTTACATCTCCTGGGTCACAGTTCATCACTTAGGGAGTCCAAGGCAGGAACTCAGGGCAGGAACCCGGAGGCAGGAACTGGAGCACAAACCATGGAGGAACGCTGTTCCTCTTGGAACTGGCTTGCTCGCTCACTCATGCCCAGCCCGCCTTCTTATACAGTACACAACAACCTGCCCAGGGTGGCACCACTCTTGTGGGCTGGGCCCTCCCACACTGCTCGACCATCAAGACAATACTCCACAGATGTGGCCACAGGCCAATCCAATGGAGCCAATTCCCCAACTGAGGCTCCCTCAACCCAGGTGTGTCAAGTTGACACTTAAGCTATCCAGCACACCCTGGAACTGGAGTTAAAGACAGTTCTTAGCTGCCATGTGGGTGCTGGGAATCGAACCTGAGTCCTCTGCAAGAGCAGTTCGGTGCTCTTAATCGTAAGCCATCTCTCCAGCCCCAAGATTCAGCTTTAATGTCACCACCAGCTGGATTTCTCCATGTTCGTGCTGCAGCTCTTCATGTAGTGTCTTAAGCAGTAGGGTCTTGCCATCAAGTTCTGGATGGTAACCAAGGGCAATGGCAATAACCAGCATTATCTGTGGACCTGAGGGACCCCTGTCCACAACCCAAAGGAGGGAGCCCATTCCTAGCATTGGAATTTTTATCTTCTAGCCAATGGTATCTAGGCATTTGTCCTCCTCCCCATTTAAACCCTTTATATATATATGTATCTGTGTAAGGTTTTACTATAGTAGTATTAAGGTTTTACTATAGTAGTATTAAGGTTTTACTGTAGTAGACTTCCACATGACTTTTTCTTTTTAAATTTTTTATTATTATTATTTATCTTTGTATGTGTATGAATGTATTGTCTGCATGCAGGTCTGTGCGCCCGTGTCGTGCAATGCCATGGAGGTCAGAAGAGGGTCTCGGATTCCCCTGGAATTGGAGTTACAGACGGTTCTTAGCCGCCATGTGGGTGCTGGGGATGGAACCAGGGTCCTCTGCAAGAGCGTCGGTGCTCTTAACTGCTAGGCCATCTCTCCAGTCCCCCACATGACTTTTTTGAAAGGCTTTTAGTGTTAGTTATCCCTCCCCATGCTCCCTCCTCTATTCTTTCATACTATTCTGCACCCCCACTTAACCCTTCCTGCTTCATTGTTTCCCTTCACCCCTTTATATCACTGCATTCTATCTTCCTTCCCATGAAGCACCCCTTGGACCCTTACTAGTTTCCTGACCCCTATTGATTTTTTGATTGAAACATATATAAGATTCAAAACTAGCATCTACATGTGAGAAAAAACATGCAATATTTGTCTTTTGGGGTCTGGATCACTTCATTCAGAATGATTGTTTCCAATTCCATCCATTTAACTGCAAGTTTCGTATTTTTTTCTTAATAGCTGAATAATATTCCGTTGTGTAAATGTACCATATTTTCATTATCCATTCCTCAGTTAATGGATGTCTAGGCTGTTTCCACTTCTTGACCATTATGGATGGAGTAGTAATGGACATGGGAGTAGAATGTAGAGTCCTTTGGATATAAGCCCCAGTGTATAGTTGGATAATGTGGAAATTTTTCCACACTGATTTCCATAGTGGCTGCAAAATCAGTGTCCCTTTTCCCCACATCATTGTCAGCATTTGTCATTGCTTGTTTTATAGATCTTTGTAATTCTGACTGGGGTAATATGAAATCTCAAAGTAGTTTTAATCTACATTTCTCTGATAGCTAAGGATGTTGAACATTAAAAAATATTTCCCATCCATGTTTGTGTTTCATCTTTTGAGAACTCCATATTTAATTTTATGCCCCATTTTAAAACTGGCATGCTGTTTTCTTGTTTAGCTTTTTAAGTTCTTTATATATTCAAGATACTAACTCTTTTGTCAGACGTATAGCTAGTAAAGAGCTTTGCCAGTTTTGTAGGCTGCATCTTCACTCAAATGATTGTGTCCTTTGCTGTGAGGCTTTTTAGTTTCATGAGGTCCCATGTGTTAAATGTTGTATTAATGTCTGCTCTATCCGGGTCCTGTTGAGGAAGTCCTTTCCTGTGCTAAAATTCCCAGTATATCCCCTACTTTGTCCTCTATCAGATTCATGGTATCAGGTCTTATGTTGAGGTCTTAATCCATTTAGCATTGAGTTTTGTGTAGGGTGTGAAAAAGGGATCTACTTTACCTTCTTTTACATGCAGCTATTCAGTTTTACCAGCACTTGTTGAAGATGCTGTCTTTTCTCCAATGTGTGTCTTTGTGCCTTTGTAAAAATTAGGTGGCTAGCGGGGCATGGTGGTGCACGCCTTTAATCCTAGCACCTGGGAGGCAGAGGCAGGCAGATCTTTGTGAGTTCAAGGCTAGCCTGGTCTACAGAGTGAGTTCCAGGACAGCTGGGATTACAGGGAGACCCTGTCTTGAAAAGACAAAAAAAATTAGGTGGCTAGAAGTGCATGGACTTAAATCTGGATCCTTAGTTATATTCCATTGATCATATGTCTGTTTTTATTTTATTACGTACCTTGTAGCATAATTTGAAATCAGGGATGATAATGCTTCCAGTTCTGTTATTGTTCAGGATTGTTTTAGCTGTCCTGGGATTTCATGTTTTCATATAAAATTTGAGATTATTACCCGGGCATGGTGGCACATGCCTTTAATCCCAGCAGAGGCAGAAGCAGGTGGATCTCTGTGAGTTCAAGGCCAGCCTGGTCTACATAGTGAGTTCTAGGCCAGCTGGGACTAAAGGAAGGCCCTGTCTCAAAAAGGCCAAAACATTTTTGAGATTATTTTTTCAATTTCTGTGAAGAATGGTGTTGAATTTTAATGGAGATGCATTGGATCTGTAGATTGTAGATTGTTTTTGGTACAATGACCATTTTCACAGTATTAATCCTGCCAATCAATCCATGAATATGGAGGGGTCTTTCCATCTTCTGTTATCTTCTTTCATTTATTTCTTCAATGTCTTAAAGTTTTTATTATACAAATTTTTCAGTTTGTTTATATTTTCTCCAATTTTTTTTTGAGGTTATCCTGAATGGAGTCACTTTCCTGGTCTCTTTCGCAATGTGTTTGCTGTTAGTTTACAGGAAGATCACTGATGTTGCATGTTAATTTTGTATCCTGAGACTTTTCTGTGTTTATAAGTTCTAGGAGTTTTCCGATGAGGTCTTTAGGGTCTTTATGTATAGAATCATACTATCCGCAAACAGGATGTTTTGACTTCTTCCTTCCCAAATTGTATCTGATTTTTCTCTTCAACTTGTATTTTTTGTGCTTTTGTATAAATTAGATGGCTGTAAATGCATAGACTTAAATCTGGGTCCTTAATTATATTCCATTTACCATGATGTTGGCTGTGGGCTTGTTGTACATTGCCTTTATTGTGTTGAGCTATTCCCCTGGACAGCTATGCTCTCCAGAATCTTTATCATGAAGGGATGTTAGATTTTGTCAAAGGCTTCTTCTGCATCTAATGAGATAATGCTATGGTTTCTGTCCCTGGGTCTATTTATGTGGTGGATTACATTATGGATTTATGTATGTCAAACCATTTCTACACCTCTGAGATGAGCCAACTTTATAAGTGACTTAACCTTTCTCTTTTTAAATTTTTCTTTGCTTTATTTTTATTTTATGTGTATGAGTGTAATGCCTGCATGTATGTAAGTGCACCTGTGTCATGCAATGCCTGAGGAGGACAGAAGAGGGCATCAAATCTTATGGATGTAGTTAGCTGACTTATGGGTGCTGGGATTTGAATCCAGGTCTTCCAAAAGAACAGCAAGTGCTCTTAACCACTGAGCCATCTCTATAGCCCTATTTATTTATTATTTTTTGTTTGTTTGTTTTGCTTGCCTTTCTCTCTTGCATCTTTCAATACCCTTCCTTTATTCTATGTTTTGAATATTTTAACTATAATAAGTTATGGAGAATTTCTTCTCTGGTCTTGTCTATTTGCTGTTCTTTAGGTCTCATACACCTGGATGGGTATCTCTGTTCCAGGTTTAGGAATTTTTCTTCTATGATTTTACTGAAGATATTTTCTATGCCTTCATTGTGATGGCCTCCTCCTCTTCTTCTTCATCTTCCTCCTCCTCCTCCTCCTCCTACTCCTTCTCCTCCTTTTTCTCCTCCTCCTCTTCTTCCTCATTCTATACCCATAATTCAAATGTTGGGTCTTTTCCTGGTGTTCAAACACTCTCATGTTCTTCCCATATTTTTTTTCTCATTGACCTTTACTAAGTGACCCGATTCCTCTTTGTCTTCCATCCCTGATCTCTGTTGTCAACATGGGTCCTGTTAGTGAGGGTTTCCAATGAAGTTTTTATTTGGCTTATTTAGTTTTCGTTTCTAGCATCACTTCAATTTGGGTTTTCTTCAGCATTTCAAACTGTTTTTGTGACTTAACTTGACTTCCTTATTTCATTCATCTCTTTATCTTTGTCATATTTAAGTCCTTTGGTCATAGCTATAATCATTCTTTTGAATTCTTCATCTGGAAGCTCTTCCAGGTCAGGTCGTTTTCATTAGGGGCCATTATAATGAGATTTGTATTTGGGAGAGGAGACATGTTATTTTTTGTTTTCTGCATTGGTATTTACACATATGGAATTAATTTGATTTTTTTTGTTGTTCAAGTCACTTTTTCTTTTTTTTCTTTTTTTTTTTTTTTTTTGTCTTTTTGAGACTGGGTCTCCCTGTAGCCCCAGCTGTCCTGGAACTCAATCTGTAGAGCAGGCTGGCCTTAAACTCACAAAGATCCGCCTGCCTCTGCCTCCCGAGTGCTAGGACTAAATGCTTGCGCCACCACGCCCGGCTCTAATTTGTGTTTTTACATGTGAAAATCTGCTGCTCCCTGCCTAGTGTTGAGAAAGCCATCCTTAGTCCAGGGGCCTGACTCCTCTCCCATTTGAAAGGCCAATTGACTCACTCCAGTGAGTCCATTTCTGAACTGCCTCCCTGCTCTGCTGGCCCACCTTCCTGCTCCTTCTCTGATGCTAGGGCTTCCTGGTTATTGTAGCTGCACAGCATGTGATAGCTTACCATGTCAACCTGATTGACCTGAGAAGCACCTTGGCCTTTACTGACTCAAGCTGCTTGTGTTTACCAGGACGTTTCAGAGGCAATGAGACCACAAGGGCTCTGACCTCATCAGGGGTCGCATCTCTCAATTGATTCACAAGACCATATCACCAGGAGGAGATAAAAAGTAGGTGGAGCCTAGCTGGAGGTCACTGGAGCCATGTCCTCAAGGCTATTGCTTAGCTTGCTGTGGCGTCTTCCTTTACTCTTTATCCGCTTCCTGACGGCCAACATGAGAACTACTCCCCCCCCAGACACACACCAAGACTAACTGAAACCATGTACAAAGGTTAAGTAATTCCTTCCTTTATGCTGTCCTCAGGTAGTTTGGCAAGGTGACTGACACAGTGTCCAGTTGGCCCTGTCCATCCTCCTGCTTTGTTCTGCTTCAGCTTTGTGTTGGTTGTTCTGTCTACCCTGATTCACAGACCACTCAGAAGATGGGACCCATGACCTCCCTGCCTGGCCAGTAGGACTCATCACCAGAGCAACCAGAGCAAAGTGAATGCTTTCTGATACAGAGGTGACACTGGCAGACCAGGCTCTATCTGAACTTATTTCAGGTTTGTCATGTCTTCAAACGGTCACTAGAGCCAGAGCTCGTGTCCTCAACAAGTCATCCCTGAAGTTGACCTGGCTCTTTGGAAGAATTCATTCTACCTCCACAGAAGCTCAGGCTACAGCACCATCTGACCCCCTTCAGAGAGGCCCATTGGGCTCAGAGAAGCAAGAATTCTAATTCCTGTCAGCCTGAACTCTCTACTGCCTTAGTAGGATCCTTTCCTCTGGTCTCGTTGGATAAAGAGCTTGGGAGGATCCAGGGGTCACCCTTGGGGTGGCCTGGGCATGTCTGACATTCCTCAGGAACCTGTGCTCTGACAATGCACAGAGCACCACCCTTTCTTCCAACCAGAAGGCAAGTCTTGGGACTCATACTCCTCAATCAGTGAAATGTAGCAACCTGCCTATTGTGACAAACTTTGTATAATAACCTCTTACCTTCCTGGAAGTGAATTCACAGACATGTTGCCTGCCTGTTCAAATCAGCTAAAAATATACAATGTTCTATCATCAAAGGCTAGTAGTGATACGATGTAAATGTTGATGTTTAGATAGATGGGCACTTACTGCTTTCCCATTTAATGTGTCTGTGCCTCGTGAAGAGGCTCCAGCTCTCCGGGGTCACAACACACGTGGTCATGGCTAATGCAGATGGTTCCCAAATGAGCACAGGGAATGATGGCTAAGTACAGAACATTCTAAACAAATTCAAACACCAGCCACCCTTGATGTATGTAATTCACAACAAATTCCTGGTAAATTCAGTGTAGTCAAATCATGAGGAAAAAATGCTTCTGTGTATGCAGGGTCCAGCTCAGGTGTCTGTCTGGGGAGACTTCAGGAAAGGGGGAAGAAACCAATCCTCTAATGTAATGCCAAACACTAGCAGGGCACCCCACTTACCAGACCCCTCAAAGCCCTCTTGAGTCTTCAGGTTCCCCAGATGCCCTTCATTGGGATCCTGCCAGGGACAGGGCAGCATGCCGATTGTCTTCACCAACTGGCAGTGCACTCACAGCTGCCTGACCCAGACCTGAAGAGGCCCATGGGTAAACAAGGCTGCCTGTCATGTGTTGGAACTGTATTGATTTACTTTTCACTGTGAAGAGCCAGGTCAGTTGCCGTGGTTATGACGGCCTGCCTTGTAGAACCAATGTGGGCTTTTGTAACTGAGATAGAGATGCAGAGAAGGTCAAGGGGGTGGACTATCCCTGGGTGCAGTGCTGACAAGGAATGGACTGAGGTGATCCACCTGGGACTCAAGAATGGAAATGGATTCCCCTTTTGTAAATAAGACAACCTGCACATCTCACCCTCAACGTCTGCCTCCCACCCAAGCAGTCCTCCCTCCAGTACCCTGCGGGTGCTGACTGGATATCGTGCAGTTCACTTCTAACACCAACCACCTGGCTCAGTGCAGAGCCCTCAGGAGGTCTCAGCCTCACTTGGTTCCCTGCTTCCGTTGCCAGTCACAAGTGGATACAGTGCCCAGGGTTCCCACACTTCTGTCCACCTTGGTTGCAACCTGCCTCCCCCACTTCGGATTCAATGACTTGAGAGGTGGCCAAAGAACTCAGGGAGACGCTTGACCTAAAAATCCTGCTTTATTAGAAGTTGCTGTGAGGGAGACTCCTGAACAGCCAGGGGCAGAGATCCACGGAGTGTGTCAAGCCTGCAGGGCGAGGCCAGCAACTGACAATCTCCCTGGAGGCGGCTTGTGGTCTCTCTCTCCTTTTGTTTTATTGATGTTACTTAAAGGATTTATTTTATTTTTATTTTATGTGTATGAGTATATTCTTGTACGTATATTAAGTGCCCATGGAGTTCAGAAGATGGTGTCAGATCCCATGGAACTGGAGTTGTTAGCTGCATCTGGGTCCTCTGCAAGAGCAGCCAGTGCTCTTAACCACTGAACCATATCTCCCGGCACAAACAATCATGCTCTAGATCGAGTGGAGGCTGGATAATGACCATGTGTCTTGTTCACTTTTCCTGTTGCTGTGATGAGCAACCCAAGGGAGGGAGGGTATACTCCCCTCACAGTTTTCTCCTGTGCACAACAGCGTGACCACTGATCCTAACTCGGGGATACTAGGCATAGTAGATAAACTACCGTAGGAACTGTTTTTGAACGTGGTTATTTTTCCTGACCTGCCCAACACTACTTGTTGGGTTCTTCTGGTGTGTTCACAATGCAGTGGACTCTGAGGCACATGAACACCTACGTGTATCTGTGGCTTTACCTGTGTCTGCAGAGCCCATGGTCTCTGTCGGTGGCCGCTTTTCCTGGTTCAGGGAGGCCTCTGTGCCCTAGCACTAGTGTGGCAGATCCAGAGCTGTCATTATCGCACTTTGTCAAGGGGGCAATTACAGTGACAGCAGAGCAGAGCTGGCGTTTAGGGAAGCCATCAGCTTAGAGCTTGAAGGCCTGATGAGGTAACAGATGCAGCCTTGTGCCTGCCACAAAAAGGGCCATCTCTATGAGCTTGTTGGCTGTCAGAAGCTGTATAGCTCCCCATGAATTACACAGAATATAATCTATTATTTGCTCAGAAAGAGATTTCTTGAGGTAACTACAAACCTCAACCTTAAATCACACTGAGCTCTGCGGGAGGCTGGCCTGGCTCTGTGTAAGATAACGACAGGGCTGTGTTCCAAGGCAGACACTGCCACCCCCATTGATTTTCCTCCTGTGGAACTGGACATCAATGAGGTGATGACTGGTGGACCAGCAACATCCACACTACATTCATTTTGCACCAGTAGAATCAAGAAGTCCAAATCTGGATCTTTCAGAGCCTGCCCCTTGCTCCAGTGCCCACCACACCTCCACCCTCCCTCTCAACCACTAGGCCCCTTGTGAAAAGGACAGCTGCTTCTTCCCTGTAGGACTAGCCTGGTAGGGATCAGCCCCAGAACCATGCAGAGCATATCAGAGCAGCAGAGGGGCCCCGAGTCCCAAACAGGGGAAGACTGTGATTGAACATGGCCGAATGTGGGCTACTGCACCTGCCAGCCCTTAAGTCTTCAATGCAAACCCTGGGTGAACAAGCAGCAGGAGCCTCATACCTTCCTTCCCAGGACAGCTGGCATTTGTCCTAGTCATGAGCCCAAGGGGCGCAGGCAGGCTGTGTGCACTGTGCAGACCCTGCCCCACCACCTCTTCTCCTGTGCACTTTAATTTGCTTTTTTTTTTTTTTTTGCGGTTCTTAGCCTCAGCCTTTAATGGCTGCACTATCCCCACAGCACAGCTGTGCACTTTAAAGTCAATATAGCATCTGCTGACATGGAGCTCTGTGAGAATAGAAGAAATAAATCATTATGGTCTATTTGCAACATGATATGTGTTTGGAGCTCATCTAAAAGTCACAGGTACACAGGAGGCATTAGGGCCCTGTCTTCCCTAGCTGGCAGCTGGTACCTGCTTGTCTAAGCCCTCTCAGTCCATCCTAGGGTTGAAAAGCTACAAGCAATCTGCTGACTGACACATATAAGAAAAGGAGGGAATCTCAAGCCCCAGGATACTCATTAAAGTTTTGTGTTCTGAACCAATAGGACGGGTAATTTGGACAGGGGCAATGCTAAGACACCAGGAAGATTGAAGAACTCAGTCAACAAGGCACTCAGGGTGTAGAGAATCATGTTTAGGCATATAAAAACCACTGTTTTATGTCAAGTCTGCACATCACCTATTTCTGTCCTTTGTCCAGGGTGACACCTGACTTCTGCAGAACCAAAATAATCTGTCTTGCTTTCACTATTCTGAGCTACCAGTATTTTTTTTTTTTTTAAGATTTTTAAGTTTTCACTTCCTTTTTGAGACAGGCTCTTGCTTTGTAGCCCTGGCTGCCTTGCGTTTTTTTTTGTTTTTGTTTTTTTTTTTTCTGTTTTGAAACAGGGTCTCACTGTAGCCCCTGCTGGCCTTGAACTCAGAGATCCATCTGCTTCCGCCTCCTGAGTGCTGAGATTAAAGTGTGCCACTGCAACCTGCAGGTATCACTTTTATAGACCAGGCATGCCTCAGCCTCCCAAGCGCTGGGATTAAAGGCCTGTGCCATCTCAGCTGATTGTGTGTGTGTGTGTGTGTGTGTGTGTGTGTGTAAGTGCAGAGGCTAGAACTGTTGGGTCTCCCTAGAACTGGAATTACAGTTGGTTCTGAGGCCCCAACATGGTTGCTAGAAACCTACTTCAGGTATTCTGTAAGAGCAGTATGAGCTTTTAAGCACTGGCATCTTCCAGCCCCTCTAGTATCATTATGAAGGACCATAGTTTCTCACAAGAACAAATGCAAGAATCTCCCAGGCCTAATGAAATTCCTCACAACTGTGAAAAAACACATGGCTATCCTTGCTCTCAGTGGGAGGCCACATTGTGGCTAGTGTCAGTTCATGAGACTAGAGTCAGTGCTGGAAATGGGATAATCTCTACTGTCTGAACAGTTGCAGCCGCCTAGCTTTTAATTGTACTCCACTATCCAGGGCATGAGAGCGTGGGCCATAGGGACAGGAGAGACCAGGAAAGGCTGGACACAGGGTTCTGGAGATTGAGCAAGAAGCCACTACCCCATGAGGAGTGTCAAGGGGCAACAGAGCAATTCAAGGGTGCTAACTTTTTGAATGCCACCACATGCTGTCCTGGCTCAGAAGCCAGGTCTGAGGCGGCAAGTCATAAGGGGATTGATGCTGTGGTCCTTTCCCAGTGCAGTAACTGAATAGGTCAGGGGGTCGTAAAAACAGCAGCAAGACACCACAGATGACAGCAGGGGTGGTCACTGACCAAGGTGGCACCAATCCCATTCCAGTTCTGAGGACAGGTCTGGAACCTGACAGGAAATGAAGTATTTGAAGAAGGAAGGGATACAGAACCCAGAGCTCTTGGGTTCTGCAACCCCTTTCTGAGGCCTTGCTTGCACCCTGGGATGTGGAGGCCACAAGACCCCACATTCCACCAGCCTGCTTTGCTGCAGACCACAGGTTCACCTACAGGCTGACCTGAGTAGAAGAGTGGCCTGTGAGCAGGGCTGCCTTGAAAAAGAGCTACATGTACATCATGGTAACAGGGTTTGCTAAGCCATGAGATCAACTGGCAGGAAGGACAGAAATATGAGGGCCAGTTAGACACCACTGTAAGATTGACAATGTGTGACCCTGAAGGGTTTAAGGAGCCGGAAGTCTCTGATGGCTCCAATAGGAACTGGTGCCAGAACCAACCCTGCCCTCTCCCACAGTAGTTTCTGTTCCCAACAGCTCAAAGGCCTTGGGAATTCCCCCAAGCTCCTCATGCTGAAACAGGTGCTCCCAGGAAACCAGTTCAGTAGCGCCATTTTTTTTTTTTTTTTTAACAAATGCCTGGTTTTAGGTATGAGTGGTACAGGAGAGAATGCCACTACAGGGCATGGCTAACAGCACAAGCATCTCGAACAAGGCAAAGGTCTCAGTTGGACAAACCTGACAGGAAGAGTACATGCCCACCATGACTAATGAATGCCTGTCCACTGAAAAACATCACTGCTAACAAACCCTGGCAGAGAAGGTACAGTTTGGCTCCCTGCTGGATCTCTGATGGCCACTGCCCTGGACAGTCAAGGAATTGACATGTTCATTCTAGAAACCGTGTGCACTGTAAACCAAGAAAAATTAGCATTAAAATGCAGCACAAGTGGTTTTATTTGGGTATGCAATGGATGTGCATACTGGGAAAACACAGGTCGGCTTCAGAAAGAACCTACCTCTGCAGAGGTTAGGCAGGGCCCACGTTTGGACTACCCAAAGGAGTCATTCATTTCACAAGAAGCACAACAGGCATGAAATTCAGCGGCGGGAAACTGAGGTAGCCGAAGGCGGAAGGAGAGAAGGCAAGCTGGGCGCTTTAGTATTTCCTAACTTGTCAAATACCCATAGACTGAGGACCACCCGTCAACCGGCACCGCTTCCGGCCTCAGGACCTTGAGTCCAACCTCCTCCGCACACCCGCGTCCCGCACCTCTCCTCCGCTACCTGGCTTAACCGCGCTGTGCCCAGGCCCTGCCGGGCACGGTGGGAAGGCGGCGCATAAGGGTGACGTTACAAACGCGTGGCTCAGGACTGCGTCGGGTCGGCATTGCACAGAGCGCGCCCACCTCCTCCCACTATCCAGCATCCTAGCACAGCCCCTAGTCCCCGCGGGGCACACAAGGAGGGCGGGGCCGGAGGTGACGTTACACAGGCGCTCGGCGTACGGAAGCGAGTATGCGGCTGCGCCTCCGCTCCCAGGAGGCCGCGCGCACCCAATTCCGGCGGCGTCGCAGGTCCCGGAAGCGGTGGTCGGCTAGCCCTACGGCGCCAGCTGTGTGCGGCGGCGGGAGTATGCCGGGCGGCCGGAGGCCCGTGCGCGGCGCGTTGGTTTACCCGCGGCGGCGGCGGAGGCGCACGGAAGTTCTCCTGTGAGCGGCAGGCGGCTGCGGGCCGCGGGCGGCGGTACCATGTGGAGTGGCCGCAGCTCCTTCACCAGCCTGGTGGTGGGCGTGTTCGTGGTGTATGTGGTGCACACCTGCTGGGTCATGTATGGCATCGTCTACACCCGCCCGTGCGCGGGTGGCTCCAACTGCATCCAGCCCTACCTGGCACGGCGACCCAAGCTGCAGGTGAGTGCCGGGGGCCCTGGAGAGGACGCCTCCCGGTCTAGTGCTCCCCGCGGGTCCCCCGGGGCCCTGCCTTGTGCTGCTGGGAGCTGTAGTGCGGGCTCTGTGCGTGGCGGGGTTGTCAGCGTCCCGTGCTCTGGCCGTGAGAGCTGGACTTGCGGCTTTTTTGTCCTTTGCTGCCTTCTTGTCACCGCTTGGTGACACCCGCTCTGGGGAGCGCTCAAGTCCAGTTGGCCCCTAAGTGGCACAGCTTCAGGCTGCTAGCTCTGTTCTCCTGCTCACCGTGTCACTTCCTGGTTCTGGTAGGGAATCGAGGCAGGCCAGCCCCACCTTTGGCAGGTTCTTCCTTCACAGTGGGTCACCAGGTCACCCAGACCAGACCCAGGTTCTGCCCCTGGGAGAAAGCCCTGGAATTCCCTGCCTCCTTCTGCGTGGTGGTAATGGTTTCCGTAAGGACCTTTTGGGCTAACGTTCTTGCTGCCCCTTTCCAGCTGAGTGTTTACACCACCACGAGATCCAGCTTTGGTGCAGAGAACAACGTGGACCTGGTCTTGAATGTGGAAGACTTTGATGTGGAGTCCAAATTTGAAAGGTGTGAATGTGGCACAGGACCAGAGATGGGGTACAGGAAGTCATTGGTAGCATTGTGTAAAGAACCAGAGAACCACTGTCGCCTAGGATGTTTGTCACTTAGGAAGTAGATTTACTCCTGTGGGGTGGCTTTGTTGGATGGCCAAAGGAGAGGATTTCGATCTACCTAATGGAAGTAGTTCCCCTGTTACTTCAAGGGGGGAAACGGGGATGAAGGAAAGCATCGTGCAGAAAGTCATAATTGACATACACATTAGATCAGCAGTGTTCCACTATGTACAGAAACTTGGGAATTAACATGGTTTAGCATTTGATATTGACTTCTCTTGTAGAAATTCAAATATTTTTTAAATGACATAGTCATCCAGACAAGGTTCTGTACTGCCTGGGAGACATCAGACTCTAGTCAGCTAGCCTTCATCTCCCACCTAGCACATTACTGGCCAGGCCCACATGCCAAATTCACATGGCCACTTTAGCCTATGACCTTGGCTCCTTTCACCTTCCATTAGTGTTAGTTTCACAGAGGTGAATACTGGCCTGGTGTTTGTCAGGCCCCATGCTAGTTATCCAGTGCAATAGTGAGGCTTTTATTTTGGAGCCTGGAGGAAGTTCTAGAACGAAGTGCTCCTGGAATAGGTCTTCCTGAGCTCTGCCTCTGCCAGAAATGCCATAGCAGAGCTCTGGTGCGAAGTCAGCACCCATGCATAAGGATATTCACTTTACCCTGGTGGATACATATCTGCTTAATAAGCTGGAGAGGAGTCCTGTGTTCTGTGTGCTTCTTGTTACAAGAATTACTTTTGTACTCTGGTCATAAGATTTGCATGTTAGGGAGAAGGAAGCATTTTTGTAGCCATAGCCTGGTGGAGTCTTTTTTTTTTTTTAAGTGGAAATCTAGCATGCACCTCTAAATGGAGTGCAGGCAAAGAGCTGGTGCCCAGGCCAAAGCCTGAAGAAGCACAGCCGGCAAGTCTCTCTCACCTAGTTAGAACCTAAAAACACATCTTTCATGGCCAGTCATCTGCTGTCATCACACCTACAAAAAGCAAATAACTATCCTCACGAATTCTGAGCTTCTTACTTATGCCAAAGAAGTGCTTATAGCATATTGCTTAGTTTGAACTCTGGTTCTGTAACTTTGGGATTAGATCAGTGTGCTGAAAAAATCAGGTAATCGCTTGGCAGACACAGTACCCATTTACACCAGGCTTTTTTAAGTAAGATGTTGCCCCCTGAGTTTCTTGAAATGGAGGTGGGACATGCTGGCTCGTTTATAGCTGCCCATGATTTTCAAAGCACTTGGGATGCGTGTGTGTTCTGGAATCAGTGATGTCATGGGCAGGTGAGTTTCATTTTTGGTAGTTCTGAGCTAAAATTAGACGGTATGAATCTAGAGATGAGTAGTTGCTTGTGCACATAAACAGAATTTAAGCCAGCACAGTGGTGCGCACCTGTAATTCCTGCTACTTAGGAAGCCAGTGCAGATCTCAGGTACTGTCTCAGGTACATAAACATAGAATTTAACATATACATGTTTAAACTGACTGTTCTGTTTTAGGACAGTTAATGTTTCTGTACCAAAGAAAACAAGAAACAATGGGACACTGTATGCATATATTTTCCTGCATCATGCTGGGATTCTGCCCTGGCACGACGGAAAGCAGGTACACCTGGTCAGTCCTCTGACTACCTACATGATCCCCAAACCAGAAGAAATTAACCTGCTCACTGGGGAGTCTGCCACACAGGTAAGGGTCTTCACAGACCACTAGCAAGCTTTTGCCTCCTGCTCAGAGTTGTATGTGTATGTGCATCTCCTAGGTGGCAGCTTACATGTATGTAGGGCCCTAGTGACTTTGTTAAAAAGTAAAGAAATTTGAAGGACTGGGACTGGGCATACACCTTTAGTCACAGCACTCAGGAGGCAGAGGCAGGACTCTGAGATCAAGGCCAGCCTGGGCTACATAGTGAGTTCCAGGCCAGCTGAGACTACACGAGACTACTGTCTCAAAAAAAAAGAAAAAAAAAAAATCAAGGAATTTTAATACTGCTGGCATCTTTCATTCAGATAACTTCCCATGGATTTGCAGGTACACTACATTAAGTCAGCAGCAAGCAGTCATCCTTAGCACTCTACAAGACTCCTTTCTGGCCAGCTCGGCCTGTCCCTTCCCTGGGCAAGTGTGTGTGCGCCTTGCTGGTGGGGTAGCTCATCCTGCAGAGTTTTCCTGCACCTTCCTGGTGCAGTTCATTGTTCCTACACACTTCATTGTGATTAGGGCTGTGCATCTGGACATTTACTTTAAAGCTTGTGATTCAAAATTATAGAAAAAGTATAGGTACTAGTTACATTTTTTTGATCTGTAGAAAGCTGTGTGTAAAAAGGAAAATAAACTCAGAAAAGTGGTCACTCACTCCTATAATTCCAGTTCTTACGAGGCTGACTAGGAGGATTGCTGTTAAGTTCCAGGCCGACCTGGGGGACAGACTGAGACCATGTGTCAGGAAGAAAGTGATCCTTCATGGGGCACAGAACTCCATTCCTGTTATCACTTATGCAATGTCTTTTTTGTAATTTTA
Organism: Rhizomys pruinosus; assembly: GCA_009823505.1. NCBI lineage: Eukaryota > Metazoa > Chordata > Mammalia > Rodentia > Spalacidae > Rhizomys > Rhizomys pruinosus. The sequence goes on from VZQC01003291.1 coordinate 1,511,005, forward strand.
TTTTATTTATTATTTTATGTATATGAGTGTACTATCTGCATGTAAGTAGGTGCACCTGTGTCGTGCAGTCATGGAGGTCAGAAGAGGGTGTTGGATTCCCCTGGAACTGGAGTTAAAGATGGTTCTTGGCGCTATGTGGGTGCTGAGAGTTGAACCTGGGTCCTCTACAAGAGCAGTCAGTGTTCTTAACTGCTGAGCTGACTCTCCAGCCCCTATGCTATGTCTTCTTGGGAGGGCCTTTGTGGTGGTGGTGGTGATGGTGGTGGTGGTGGTGGTGGTGCTGGGAGCAAGTTAGTGTTGTGTGCGATGGGTATAGAGCCTCTGGGGCCATTAAATGCTGTGGCTGCTGTACCCGGAATGTAAAGTTAGATGGGAGCTGCTGTTAGGGAGGAAGCAGGGTGGTCCTTCAAGAAGCAGCACCACTCTGTTTCCTCCACGAATCATCTGTGGATTTGAGGTGAACTTAGTTTGCTCTTCGTGTCTTCCTGGGTTTATTTTTATCTAGAATTGATGTCTGCATATCCTTTCAGACCACTCTTTGCTTGCTCCTGTCTGGTTTAGTGGTGTTCCATCTAAACCCACAGGTCCGGGAGCTACGTTCCTGCTCTGTTGAGCTTCTGGTCCTCGTCCCTATGTTCTGCCACCTCAGGATCTCACATGACTGGTTTGGGAGGAAGGAGAATTGAGGATGCCATCAGGGACTGGTGGCCCAAGGTCCCCAGAGCTCCTCAACCAGGCCTCCTTCTCCCTTGTGCCTGACAAGGAAGCCAGTATTGTTGCATTTGGTCCCAGGCTGGGTCCAGACAGCATAGCCTCTGTTTCTCTCTTTTATAGCAGCAGATAGAAGCAGACAAGAAGCCATCCAATGCCCTGGATGAGCCTGTTTCTCACTGGAGACCCAGGTTGACCCTGAATGTGATGGTGGATGACTTCATCTTTGACGGGTCCTCCTTGCCTGCAGATGTGCATCGGTACATGAAGATGTAAGTCTCCGGGGACCCAGGGAGGGAAGCTGCTCCTTCAGCGGACAGCATTGGGACCCCAGTTGTGGGGGAGTCTAGGTATGGTGAACCCGACCTGAGTCCTGGACCCTGGCTATGTTAAGACCCCAGCTCCTTGCTCACCACTTGGGGGTCGTGCGGATGAAGGGGATTGACAGGATCTGCTCTATGTTCCAGGCAGTGTCCCATGGGAGGACTAGTGGCTAGCTGGGGCTGCTCTATACCCTTTGGCCTTTCCCTGTCTTCATGCTATCAAGGCTGTGAAATAGGGAGTTTTGTAACTGGGCTCCTTTAAATTTAAGAGTTCGTCTTTAGGCAATATTGCTTGTCATCCTAATTGTTAGTATGTTCAGTCCTCATCTCCCATGTTCAGGAGCTTAATGGTGAGACCCATTAGCCTGCCTGACCCCACATCAACATGTGGCTTCCAAAAGTGGCAGAGATGAGAATCTCAGAGTAAAACCTACCTGGTCTACATGACAAGTTCAAGGCTGGTCGTGACTACATAGTGAAACCCTGTTTCCAAAATTTTTGTTTTGTTTCGTTTTTAAGACTTTAATTTTTTTTGAACATTTTTGTGTTTGTGTGGTGCCAGGGACTCAAACAAGAGCTTTGTACATGTGGAGCCAGAGCTGTACCACTGAACTAAATCCTCAACCCTATTTTTTTTTAATTTATTATTTTTTATGTGTATGAGTGTACTGTGTGCATGTAGGTTGGTGCACCTGTGTCGTGCAGTGCCGCGGAAGTCAGAAGAGGGCATCAGATTCCCCTGGAACTGGAGTTAAAGACAGCTCTTACCTGCCATGTGGGTGCTGGGAATTGAACCCGGGTCCTCTGCAAGAGCAGTCATCTCTCCAGCCCCCTAAATCTTTTTTTAAAATCTGATTTGTGCACATGGTCCACAGTGTAAACATTTGGTATTAAAAAGTTGAACCCTGACCCCATCTCCATCCTATAGCAGTGTGTGGATCGCCTCTTTCCAGGGGTTGTAAACTTCTGTGGATGACTGTGTCTCAGTCAGTCACCCACTGAGAATGTATGTGGGTCTTCTGGTGTGCGTAATTATTGTCATGCAGTATTAACATTTCCTACTTCTATTTGGAAAGGCTATGTACTGGGATTGCAGTAGTCAAAATGTAGCCAACAGTGATGCTTGATGGGATGGTCCCTGCTTGACCTGGTTTCTGGGTATATTTGGTGCCTTGAGGGTAGAAGTCTGACACTGACATTTAGTTCAGTGTACTTCAAACCCCCAGGATTCAACTTGGGAAGACAGTGCACTACCTCCCCATCCTGTTCATCGACCAGCTGAGCAACCGAGTGAAGGACCTCATGGTGAGTCAGACTCCTCAGCTTCAGCTGGGCTGTAGCACAGCTTTCATTCATGGTGGGATGTGCAGACTCTGAGCCATACAGGAGTCAGGAGGGGGTCTCAGGACTTTGCTGGGTACAAGTCAGAGGATCTTCTTCCTGGTGAAGGGGTCTTGGGAGGTCATTCATTATCACCTTAGCTGGTAAACCCTCAGAACTCCCATAAAAAAAGCATGTTTGCTTACTCCTGATATATGAGGCCTACAGTGTTTTGTTTTTGTTTTTTACTTAGAAATTATTTATTTGCATTTTATGTGTTTTATAGTTTCTTGTGCAGGGCTAGTACTGAATGGCACCAGAGATTGTTCAGGTCCACCCTGGGAGGGAGCCACAACTGTGGGGTAGCCATGGACAATGCCAAGGTCTTGTGGAGGTGAAGTGACCATTCTGGTAGCCTTGGTATGGGAACCATAGAACAGCATTCTTCCAGAGAGAACAGTGGTACTTAGGGTAAGAGAAATGTGGCTGAACTTGGGCTTTGTGTTGTAAGGAGAATAGCAGTGGTTGATAATTAATGTCATTTACTCCATTGAGTACTTCTTTGTATGTCTCTCGCTTTGTCTCATGTGAGCTGCTTCTTAGAGGAATGCTATCTTCAGGGGATAGTCACCTAGCAGCTGTGTGATAGGGTCCTACAGTGGCATCCAGGGGCAAGCCTATCCACTTGAAGGACGTCCAGAGACCTGCACTACCTTCAGTGAGGCATCTCTGCTATGTAGGGCCCCAATTAGCTGCTGAACCCAGGGTATCTGCTTAACCCTGACATATTTCAGTTATCAGCTAAATTGTGTCTGTCATGCTCTTGACAACAGCATTGTGCATGGTGGGGCAGGAAGATAAGATGATATGTTCTAACTCAAGATGTGACTGGAGTGTGTGTCCTACACCATGAAGGTGGTCACACCCCATCTGCTGCAGGGTGTGGGTTCAAGTGCTGACTCTTGGTGGCTTACCTGAGAACATGTAGGCCAGTGCACCCCTCTCCTTATGCAGTCCTCAGGACCATGGCTCATCACCAAGTTCACACCTGTTCACCCTAGGAAACCTGGCTAGCTAGGGAACCTGGCTAGCTTCTGGCAGATGCTGGTAGCCAGCTCATTTCCCACTTGTCTGGGATTGTGCAGTTTGGAAAGAGGTGGGGCACACATGGAACAGGGACCCTCCTCAAGAGGGTGAGCTCACAGGGTTTGAATAGAGCGAGCAGAAAAGAGGGAGTGCTCAGAGCACCTGTTCTGCTTTGAGCCAGTAGCTGGCAGAGCTCCCAGGCCCAGGATACAGAATGAGCCTGGAGCAGACCCTAACCCCTGCAAGGCCCACTGTGGCTGGCATGGGCTGCTGGAGGTTGCACAGCAGACAGGCAGGGATCTGTCAGGAAGGAGATCAAGGGCTGTTGGGACATGGTCCATGGTTGCAGGCTGCTGCCAGAATTCTATTGATTACCCCCTCTCATCTCTGGATCTCTCGGTGGCAGATGATAAACCGTTCCACCACTGAGCTGCCACTCACTGTGTCCTACGACAAGATCTCACTGGGGCGGCTGCGCTTCTGGATCCACATGCAGGATGCCGTGTACTCTCTGCAGCAGTTCGGTGGGTGGCGCTGGGCCCTGGACTGAGATGGGCTAGATGGGATGGGGTATTTGGCTGTTCCAAGCTGTGGCTCTGTCTTCCATTTGTCCACAGACTCACATAGCCACACCTCCTGCTAGTGGTCATCTGTGTCTTCCTGGTCAGCAGGCTTGCAGTGTCTGAGCTCTTTCGAATATGGCCTTGGGGTTGCCAAAAATTGATTTTATTTAGAATCCAATATTTTAAATGCTACAACTCCTGTCAAATTGACTTTTCCTCCTGACAAGATGAAAGTTTTCAATGTTCATAAGAATCTTTGAGATGATAGATGTCTCTTTTTCCTTGCAGGATTTTCAGAAAAAGATGCTGATGAAGTAAAGGGAATTTTTGTTGACACCAACTTGTACCTCTTAGCATTGACGTTCTTTGTCGCAGCATTTCACGTGAGTTTCCACTGGGGTTCTTACCAAGGGTAATAGGAGAAGACACTGGGGTTGCTTCTTGGCTGCTTTCCCAGGGTGGTCAGCTGACCTAGATCATGGGTATTGCACAGCCCCATCCCCTTCATGTCCCTTTTCCAGCAGCCATCGCTCCCTAGAGCTGCATTATACCCCTAGTAAACTATTGAGCTCAGAAATGTGAACAGTCCTTAGTGTAGGTCTCTGTCACGTGCAGATCCCAGAAGTGCCGGAAAGTGTCTGTGAGTGTGCTGGGAACAGTCAGGGTAAAGAATTGGGTGATGCTGGGGTGCAGTGAAGCTTTTAGGTACCAGCCATCCATAGCTTCCCACAAACGTCACTTTTTATTAAAAAGCCATTGTCTGTAATGATGTCTGGGAGGTAACACAGTAAGAGATGGAACTGTGCCAGTGGACTGAGAGCTAGGTGGTGGCACCTGACTGCCACGCCCCAGGGTGCGTCCCTGGGGATTGATCCGAGATGTGGGTTTGGGAAGTGCCACTAACATCCCCCTCCGAGTTCCATAGCTCTGGCTTGTAGAGCATGAGGCCAGGGTAGGAGTGGGTTGATAGGATATGAACATGTATGTCTTGCTAAGCTCCAGGTTTGGACCCAGTGACCTCCAGGTTGCCAGGTAGATAGATGCAAGTCATTCAAGTCACTAGAGTACAGACTCTTTCTATCCCTTACAGCTTCTTTTTGATTTTCTGGCATTTAAAAACGACATCAGTTTCTGGAAGAAAAAGAAGAGCATGATCGGAATGTCCACCAAAGCAGGTAGGGCATGGGGGAAGGTAGTCTCTCTAGGGTTCCTGTGCAGCCCAAAGCTCCTTCCACAGCCCCAGATCTGTGCTCGGCCTTAGAGTTGCCTAAGTCAGGCACACAAACCTGAGGGCCATTGAATTGAGGCTGCAGGCCACAGGGCCCAAGACTCGGCCTGTTCCAGGTACTTCTGCATGGTAGTGTGGGGTTGGCCTGCTGGCTGAGACACAATGCATGGTCCTGTTGGGCAGCTCATTCGTTCATGGATGCCAGTGTAGCACCAAACCTCCAGTCCTCCACCTTCCTCCAGGCTTCAAAAGAAGTGGAGGAGGAGACAGGAAGCTGTCCATAGCCCCACGGGCTCTGGCTGCTGGGTTTTAGAAGCGATTTTCAGAATACATTCCCTAATACATGGAACAGTGCCCCCATCAATAAGTTCATCCAAGTACCTTACAGAATAGTTGTTTGCTATCCAGTGTAGCCAGGCTTGATGTAGTGTCCACCATTAATCCCAGTACTTCGGTTGAAGAGGCAGGAAGATCTCTTGAGTTTGAGGCCAGCCTGATCTGTATATAGTGAATTCTACACCGGCTGGGGCTACATAGTAAGACCCTGTTGCAAAAAGAAAAATGGAAAAAAATAGGCCCGTGTAATCATTTTGCTGCATAAAAGGAGCAGCAGTGGCGGGAGGGGTGGTGGTGTGGTGCAAAGTGGAAAAGCTGCTCCTTGTTCTACCCAAGTCTAGTAGGAACTGGATTTGGCTGCCTGGATCAGCTCCAGCAAGTATAAAACACAGCTGTTCTTTTTCTTCTGTTGTAAAGACAGCCCAAGGGTAGGCCCTCCATATCTGAGCCCATAAACAACTGGCTCAGGCCCCCACCTGTTCTGCTGTTCATCTGAGTTTGCTGCTGTCACTTAGACACAGCACCTGCCTAGACCATGCACTGTGCTGTCTGCTCTGTTCTTGGCCCCTGGTAATCTGTCTAAATGCTTTCCAGAGCTCCATTATTGTCTCTTGATTCTTTTGTCCCTGTGGTTCTGGGCATGGAACCCAGGTCTTGGCATGCTAGCACATACTCTACTGCTAAGCTCCACCTTCAGCCCAGCCCTTTTTCTTGAAGTGGGTTAATCTTGAAGTGGGACTAGCGGGATATTGAGAGCTACATGTACATGGGGTGCAGGTGAATGGAGTACACCCTCACCACCCTGTGTGTTGTCTCTCTAGTGCTCTGGCGCTGCTTCAGCACCGTGGTCATTTTCCTCTTCCTGTTGGATGAGCAGACAAGCCTGCTGGTGCTGATCCCTGCAGGTGTCGGGGCTGCCATTGAGGTGAGTTCTGTGCACCATGTTGGGTCTGGGTGGAACCAGGGTTTCTGTGAGGTCTGTGAACTTCACTTACTGCTCTGAGTCCTGGAACACGAGGCCCTCTTAAGACCTGTGCACCTCTGGAAATACATGCACTTAGGGAAGCAGCCTCTGGAAGTCTGGGGAAGGAAGTCTGAGAGGGTAGATGTGGGAGAGGAGTTCCTGTTGAGCATACTGTGTGTTGGCCTGTCTGATAAACTGTTGGGAGTAAAACAGTGACATTTGAGGAGTTGTTGGTTTGATAGAGCAGCCATGTGGATAGAGACTAATGCTGCTTGGCACTGGATGACTCAGTGCTGCTGTTAAGTGCTTGTGGGAAGGGGCCATGGGAGCCAAGTCCAGAAAGAAAACGTTGAGCAAGGAGAGACCCAGAGGTCCAGTTCTCAGAGCCCAGCCCTTCTTGGTTCTGTTGAACACTGGCCCTTGTGGCTGAGGATGCCTATAAGGGCTTCAGTGACACCGCAACCATCATAGTCAAAGCGCAGAAATCTATCTCCAAGGCCATGTGCTAGGCCTGACCTCCATAAATACTGCTGGTCCAAGGTTGCAGTGAGGATGTTGAAGAAGTTGTGAGCCCTAGGGGCCTAGGGTCAGGCTTGAGGCCCAGAAGGAAGGCTAAGGTTTGTTTGGAGCTGGCATGAGTGTTGCTGACTGACTGCACAGTGCATCTGCTGGACAGCTGTGAGTGCAGTGCAGAGCCTTCCTGGTCTGTGCCAGCCCTAAGAGGTGGAGGGAAGCAAAAGGAAGTGGGTCTGTCTAGTCCTCACCCAGCTTCTCAGAATTAAGCATCCTGCTCTTCCTTTGCTCCCTTCAGCTTTGGAAAGTGAAGAAAGCATTGAAAATGACAGTGGCCTGGAGAGGCCTGAGACCTGTGTTTCAGGTGAGCCCTGTCGTGCCTCCACACACACTGCTTTCTCTAACTCTTACCAGCCAGTTACTTCTTAGTTGTTTCCCATGTAGTACTGAACCTTCTGAAGGCAGGAGACTGTCATTTCACCCTGACCTTGCTGCCTGCTGCAGGGCTTCTCAGCATAGGGGTAGATGCATGCAGCAGTGCCCTGTGGAGTGGGGGCTCCCCGCACAGGCTGGTACTGCAGTTATTGCGGTGGGGCCCCATTGGTAGAGTTGAGGTCCACTTTCCAATCAGTTACTAAGTCTTTCCTCACCTGCTTGTCAGATGACTGGGCTGATTGAATAGAATCAAGGAGACTGGGCCTTTGTGAGGGTGGGGCAGGGGCAGGGGTGGCACAGAAGGTAGTAGAGTGTGTCTGACATCATTGGCTGCTACAGTCGCAGCCTGGCTGTGTTGAGGTTCTTTCATTACTCAGCTGACATATTTAATTTTACAACAGTTTGGAACCTACAGTGAATCTGAGAAGACGACTGAGAAGTATGATACCCAGGTAAACCGTGGGCTGCTAGGTGATGTGGGTGCTGGGAGGTAGAGCCTGTGACACTGTAAAATATTGGTCTCTTGCTGTAATCAAGGGAGGATGATGGAGCCAGCCTGAGTTAGGGGCTCAAGAATGAACATTTGAGCATGCCACTTCCCAGGACTCACAGGCCTTTGGTTCCCAGCCTGTCACCTGGAGAACTGAACAGTACCTGCTGCTGCTTAGGAGATTGTTTCCATCAGGCAGCTGGCTTCCATGTTGCTCATCATACAGAAGCCGTAGGAAGACCTCTGGCATTCACTGTGCATTGCTCACTGCTGCTGGTTCAAAGCTCATCTATTTGCATTTCAGATTTTAATGAGATATCTTCTGGGTGGGTCTGTCTGCTGCAAGCAGCTTGTCTGATGCATTGGGGTTGGTGCATCACAGTCACTGCTGCTTGTGGGCATGCATACAGGCTCTCACCTAGGATCATAGCAAAATGACTGTCCACCATCATGGCCGTGGCACACAGCTGAACCACTCGCTGCCCAGTGTCATCTGGTTCTCCCCACCCATTGGTTCTTGTCGTTCATTACTCCATGACACTCTGATGATTATTTGGTGGTTGGGGTATGGTAAATGGAAGCTGTCTTTGTCCCTTGCAGGCCATGAAGTACCTCTCTTACTTGCTCTACCCTCTCTGTGTTGGGGGCGCTGTCTACTCACTCCTGAATATCAAGTATAAGAGGTAGGTGCTGCAGACTTCATGAACTTAGTCTTTCCAGCTGAAAAACTCGTTTGGTCTCTGAGCCCAGAGCACATGCAGTCTGGTAGGTCAGCTCCCACTTGGGCTGTCAAGCATTGGAGCCTGCCTCAGCTGCAGGCCAGGCTCTGTGCTCCTGTTGCTCAGAAGATCAGTCCTAGGCCTTTATCTCCTCTGGTTGTGGAGAGGGCAGGAAGCACTGCTATGTCCTTGTGGTGTTAAGTGCTCACAGAGGCTGTGAGGACCACTCAGGGCACAGGCATGCTTTCTAGCCTGGGACATGCAAGCCTTGCCCTACTCCACACCACCTTTGAGAACAGAGGTTAGACTGAGTTTGGAAGAGGGAAAAGCTAATACAGGCCATGTAGCTGCTTTGTTTATGTTTAATCTGATAAGAACAGTCAAAAAGGCTGGAAAAAGACAGGGGCTTGGGTCCTGTGGGAAGAGGCGGTGTTATAGCCCTGGGTCAAGCCAATATCAGGCAGGCAGCATGGCCCTAGCTTAGATTGGGTCCCAGTGTTGAGAGCTGCATGTGGGCAACTGGTTTTGTTCTCACAGGACGTCTTGCGAGTGAAATCTTGTTCAGAGTGGTTCGTCCCCACAGGAGCCTGTTTGCCTAGAGCAACTCTGTGTGGGCCGCCTTGGCCCCCTAGTTGGCCCGAGTGCTTGGCTATCAAGATGGTTTCTAGGGACAGAGAGAGTGCTTTTCCTTTGGTTTAACCTGAGCCCCAGCCCCCGAAGGCCATGACTCCATTCCTTCTGTTTCAGTTGGTATTCCTGGCTCATCAACAGCTTTGTCAATGGTGAGTCTATGTGTCTCCTGTTTGAGGATTGTGTCTACAGTAAGTGCTGCTTTTCCTGTTCCTTCTGTCACCCGCTGGAACAGGTTCCTATTATAGGAGACCAGTCTCCATCCTATTCAGGTACCCATACAGCACCCAGAATCCTGATAGCTGTCAAGTAAGACTTGTCCTCACTCTTGGATCTTCCAGGAATAAGTTTGTTTCCTGGACAGAAACAAGCAACACTAGATTTCAGATGTCATCTGACATCTAGTTCCATAGAACCACCCAGAGAACCAGGTCCAGAGTATGCAAGCCACCTTATGCAGGCATGTTGGGAGACTGTCCAGTGCCCATGTGTAGGTCGGAGCACATGGCCTCTCTGTGGACTGTGTGTCCTGTGACAGTGTCCAAGAGGCAGGCTTTCATGCTCTAGGGTATATGGGTGAGCAGCAGTGAGATCAGGCAGCCTTCCACTGAGCAGGTGGCCCTTGATGCCTATACTTTGGGGCATGAGTCCCAGACTGAAGTCCAGCCAAGGATGACCCACTGCCCAGCACTTGCTTGATCTTCTGGGGCAAGAGTGAACAGCAGTCAGTAAAATGTGCCTTCCTTTTCTGGTTGGTTCTCAACTATTAGTGAGTTTACTAGCCAAGAAGCTGTACCAAGGCCTTCTGGAAGTTGGGTGTCCTGGTGTGTCTAGCAGCAGCAGAACACACATTTGGCTCTTTTTCACGGTGCTGTCTGTCTCCACAGGAGTTTACGCCTTTGGCTTTCTGTTCATGTTGCCCCAGCTCTTTGTCAACTACAAGGTAAGAACCAAAAAGCTGTCTGCTCAGGCGAGGCCCCACGTTCTCTGTGCTGCCTGTGGCTGACCTGTGATGTCTTCCTTGTCTCAGATGAAGTCGGTGGCGCACCTGCCCTGGAAGGCCTTCACCTATAAGGTAAGCACCAAGCCCTGAGAGTGGCTGGAAGGTCCTTGTGGGGCACATCAGTGTAAGGAGCCCACCTCCATGCACACACAGTACTTTAGATTCTGTCCACTTTGTTGAAAACTACTAAAACATCTTTACCGACCATGAAGAGACAGACTGTGCAGGACGGAGCCTCTCATACCATCGTGGTAAAGGAGAGTTTTTTAATGAAAGGCCAAATAAATTGTCAAAACACAGATTCCCTTTGGCCCAGTGACCCAGAGCCCTGGGGCTTCCCAGCAGTGCCTGGAACCCTGTGTGCAGGGTTCTGTTGACTGACTGAGAAACCAGCCTTCGTCTTTGAAGAGCCAGCCAAAGTGGTTCTCTGCCTAAGCTTCCCAACCGCAGTCTGGATCCCAACATAGAAAGCTGCAGATCTCTGTGACAGGCTGGGACTTGCTGTCCTCTTCCTCCTCCTCCTCCTCTTCCTGCTGCTGCTGCTGCTCCTGATCTGTTGACTTCTGCAGTGGTGGTTTTTGGGTTTTTTGTTTTGTTTTGTTTTGTTTTTTTGGGTCTTTTTGAGACAGGGTCTCCCTATAGCCCCAGCTGTCCTGGAACTCACTATGTAGACCAGGCTGGCCTTGAACTCACAAAGATCTGCCTGCCTCTGCCTCCCAAGTGCTAGGATTAAAGGCATGCACCACCAAGCCCACCATATTTTCATTGTTTTTTTTGATGTGGGCATCAGAGTGCTTAGTTCCACTGTCTGCTGAAACGTAGCTTGCTGGCTCAGGTTCTAGCGCTGTGGTGGTTTTGCAGGCTTTCAACACCTTCATTGATGACATCTTTGCCTTCATCATCACCATGCCCACGTCTCATCGGCTGGCCTGCTTCAGGGATGATGTGGTTTTCCTGGTCTACCTTTACCAGTGCTGGTAAGTAGGCACAGAGCACCTCTTCAGCTAGGAACCTTACACCTGTCTAATTGTTATGTTCAAAGACTTGGTTGGCAGTGGTGGCTTTTCTTTGTTGCCCAGAACTTGGGTTCCAGTGAGTTTGTGATGGGATGTGGTAAGCAAGTGTACATCTCACAGTTGACCCATGCTGGTTTGATTGTCTGGCAGACAGGGCCAGTCTGCTCTCAGGTTGCATCCCCTGCAAGTGGAAATTAGTGGCTGTATAGAAGGGTTCCCTCATCTGGGCTTGGACAGCACCCACCCCAGTAGCCAATAGTGACAAGGGCCTCAGACCAACAGCAGTGACCTCCCAGCTCCTGAGGAAATATCTGGGAGACACATCAAAATACAGTGTTTGTCTCGCTCCCTTGTCCCCTCTGAGTCCAGGGTAAGGAAAGGGCATTTCTCTTTAGCGCTGCTGCTGGGTGTCGGAACCTCGCTTTGTCCTTGCTCTTCAGCTGTCTAGGTTCCTCTTTCATTGTCATCTCAGCACACCTAGAGGCCACGACACAAACACATCGTGGTGGCCATCCTCCCCGTGTAGGATGGACCTTCCTTCCCAAAGCTTCTCCAGGTTACCTGCCGGTGGTGCTGGGCTAGGACTGTTGTCCTTGCTGTTCTGTCTGAGATGGAACGCTTGCACAGGAGTCCATGCCCACATGCTGCACGAGGTCTGCTTCTCTGGTTTTTAGATCCATAGTTGGTCTGACAGATCTGAAGGTAGAAGAGAGCTTATTGGGAATTAGGGGATTGTGAAGACTGTTGGGGAGAGGGGGGTCAGGGGGTGTCCCTTCACAAGTGTGCAGGACTAAACTGGAAATAGCTACAGGTCTTTTTTTTTTTTTTTTTGAGACTGGGTCTCCCTATGGCCCCAACTAGCCTGGAACTCACTTTGTAGACCAGGCTGGCCTTGAACTCACAAAGATCTGCCTGCCTCTGCCTCCCAAGTGCTAGGATTAAAGGCATGCACCACCAAGCCTGGCTTAAAGACGGGTTTTAGCCACCATGTGGATGCTGGGAATTAAACCTGGGTCCTCTGCAAGAGCAGTGGCACTCTTAACCCCTGAGCCATCTCTTCAGCCCCAGCTCCAGGTCTTTATGCAGGAACCAAGCCAGCCCCCAGCTTTTGGTGGGAGGTGGATCTGTTTAAAGCTGAGATGTGGTTGTCTCCTTGTCTATGGTGCAGCAGGTACTGCATCCCTCCCTGCTGCTTGGTGTCTTCCTTGAAGCAGGGCTGTGTTCAGGGGCAGGGATTGACGGACATATCCATTGGCAGAATACTTAGCTAGGCAAGCTTCTGCAACCATTATTTTGGTAATGGCCCCACTCTACTCCAGGACTCCTGTCTTCCTCTTCCGGTTAGCCAGGTTCTCATTTCCCAGCCCTGCACACTGCAGCACATGAGAGGCAGGGAGGCAGCCCCAGCCTCTCCACAGCCCCTGACCTGGAGACAGTAAGTCTTTCTTGGCATGGCCTAGTTTACTGGAAGGTGATTTAGGGTATCCGCACCCTCCCTTTAGGGACAGCCGGGTCTTGGCCTTGTTGACATTTGTCCGTCTCTGCCATTGCAGGCTTTATCCTGTGGATAAGAGCAGGGTGAATGAATTTGGGGAGTCTTATGAGGAGCAGCCCAAGAGGAAATCCCACTCAGACTGAGCATCTGGGCCCAGGCCTCCAGGCAGCGCAGCACAGCGCAGCCAGGGGTTGATGAGTATTCCTGGAGGCTTTAGGGAGTTCCTGGACGTATCTTCTGCATTGCCAAATCCTTCAGAGCGATTCTCAGCATCCCTGAGCATCCTCTCTTCTTGTGTTTGGACGGAACCACAGCACTTAGCCATGCCCCCAACATGAACTTGGATCTTAGTGATCGGTCATCCAAGGGTGGCTCTCAGGGCATGAGTGTCCCATGGCAGCCAGTGGACAGTTGAGCACACAGGTAGGGAGGATGGCGGATTTCCACTTCAACTTAAGTGCTCCTTATGTGAATTTTGTGCATATGGAAAATTGTTCCATATGGACTCCGGGATCAAATGGCTCTTTTTCCCTTTTGTTTAAAATTTGATTGTTCAAAGCTTAATGTATGTTTGTTTCTATTTTAAAATAAATTTCTCTGGCTGTGACATTTTTCTTGCCCTGGAATAATATAGAAAGTCGATCAGATCTTTAAGTTAAGCCTTTCTCAGAAATGAACACATGAGATTAGTTTCTGTGCTGAAAGAGCAAATGTCGAGATGTCCCCCAACTATAGATCCCTGAATGTTGAGGAGCCCATGTCTCAGCTGTGGCCAGTGCCTAAGTGAGGCCCTGCAGGACTGGTGAGGACAGGAAGTAGAATGTGATGGAACATTTTGGGACGTGTGATCAATATTAAACTGAAAGCCAAGCCTTATTACCTCTGAGACATTGTACACATGACTGGATTATTCAAAAGAAAAACACTGGCCTCAAGTAGTCCCTTAAGTGTTCTAAGTAAATGCTGATACAGTAGCACAGTCTCGGGCTTGTAGTGGAGGGGGCAGAGCCCCAGGGGTCTTTAATGTGGCCCCAGCCAGCTGTGCGGGGTATGCAGCATTCAGTTTCATTACACCTGGCACCTGGGGTAGGAGGTGAGCTTGAAAAAGCTGCCTGAGGAGCCCAGGGAGAGCACTTGAAAATCCTCTGCACAGACCAGGCAGAGCACAAGTCAAGGAGAGGAGTTTGGCACATACAGAGACAATGGGGGCCTTGGTGGGGTGCAGCTACCAGCTGTGATACTGTGCATGATACAGTAGCCACATGAGTGTAAAGAGGGTGCTGGAACAGTCCTTTTCAGCACCAGCAGCTGCTTCAGATGTCAGCTCCTCAGCCAGCCAGCTGTGGAAGGGCCTTAGGCTGCCACATGAATTCAGCTCATACTCTGTGGCCCCTAGCTTGCTAGTGTCAGGATGGAGTATGAGCCCAGAGCCGGGACAGGTCTGGGCCTGGGCCTTCCACAGGCGGCATTCCTTACCTTTTCAGCCCTTTTGGCCCATGCCTCTGTCTTTCTCTGGCCCTCAAACTGCCTTTGATAAGAACCTTGAGTTCTGGGGCTGGAGAGATGACCTAGCGGTTAAGAGCACCGACCGCTCTTACAGAGGACCCAGTGTTAGATCCCCAGCACCCACATGGCGGCCGAGAACCGTCTAAACTCCAATTCCAGGAGAGAACTCCAGTTCCAGGGGAATCCGAAGACTCTCTCCTGACCTCCGCGGCATTGACAACACGGGTGCACAAACCTGCTAGCAGACAGTTTACATTAACACATACAGAAATTTAAAAAATTAAAAAAAAAAAAGAACCTTGTTTAGTTCTGTTCAGTCCACCAGCGCTAGCTCATCCTCACCCCCCGTGTGTGGGTAAGCAGACAGACACAGTTCCCCACTTGGACCTCTGACCAAAGCCTTGGAATGTGTGCACATGTTTTGTCTTGGCTATTGTGCTTGGTATAAACAAAAACCCAAGAGAAGACAGAAAGATGTGAAAGGAGAAACCAGGAACAGATGGACAGATCTAGAACCAGCATAGTAAACATCCCAGACAGGTAGTTGTGTTAGAAATAAAATCTGGGCTGGGCGTGGTGGTGCATGCCTTTAATCCTAGCACTGGGAGGCAGAGGTAGGGCGATCTTTGTGAGTTCAAGGCCAGCCTGGTCTACAGATAGTGGTTCCAGGACAGCTGGGCTACAGGGAGACCCTGTCTCAAAAAGACCAATAAAAAAAAAAAAAAAAAGAAAAGAAAACCTGGTGAGTTCAAGGCCAGCCTGGACTACAGAGTGAGTTCCAAGACAGCTGGGGCTATAGGGAGACCCTGTCTCAAAAAATAATAATAAAATCTGAAGTCTAAGGATTCCCTCCAGTACCTCACAAAGAACACATGGACAAACTGAAAGTAACTAGGTGTGCTGGATAGCTTTAGGGTCAACTTGACACTCCTAGGCTGAGGGAGCCTCAAGTGAGGAACTGGCTCCATTGGCCATGTCTGAGATATTTTCTTGATTGTTGAGTGATGTGGGAGGGCCCAACCCACTGTGGGCGGTGCTATCCCTGAGCAGATTGTTCTGTATTGTGTAAGAAAGCCAGGGGACCCAGCCAGTAAACCACTTTCCTCCATGGCCTGTGGTTCATCTCCTGCCTCCAGGTTCCTTCCAAGTTCCTACCTTGGGCTCCCTCAGTGATGAACTGTGACCCTGGAGATTAATATCTTTCTTTCTTCTCCAAGTTAGTTTTGGTCAGTGTTTTGTCACAACAGTTGAACATAAACTAGAACATTAGGTGCCTCAAGCATGGACCCAAGGTCCAAAAGGAGTTTGGGACACAGAATACTATGATGCAACCTAATTTATTCCTTCACACACAGGTCAACGTACTCAGCAAACTGTCTTGCTCCCTAGCCTATCTCCCCAAGGCTGCTCACCTCGACTCTGTGGATGGTGCTCTAAACTGGGAGTTCCGGAGGTCCACCAGCAGAGCTGATCAGAACTGGTGTCTGGGCTGCAAGCTGAGCAGACTGGAGCTGTGTCTTGGCTGCAAGCTGAGCTTATGGGGCTGGGTGCATCTCATACCACAACAGGAGTCCCCAGAGGGAGGGGAGACTTGTGAGCTGAATTTTTAGTAGTCTGTAGCTGGGCAGGGAGTGTGCCTAGTTATCTGCATTGAGGCTTCTGGTTATCAGCCATGCATGTTAGGGCCCCTTCTGGTAATCTGAGCAGCCTTGGGTGTAGTGAAGTTTCTGAATAAGCTAAAATTACCTCAAATTCACACATAACTTCTATTTTAATTATGCTCCTTACACTAGACAAGTCAGATGTTACTTTTGCAGAAAGCTGCATTGCATGATCAGTCAGATGGAGAGCACACGGGACCCAGAAGCTTGATAAGTTTTTTTATCCATAATCCAAGAAACTGTCTTTTTTCCCCCACTAACTGGGTTCCAACTTCAGTTTTTCTGATTGGCTAGTTTAAAAGAATCAGAGCCCGGCGTGGTGGCACACACCTTTCTTTAATCCTAGCATTTGGGAGGCAGAGGCAGGCTGATCTTGTGAGTTTAAGGCCAGCCTGGTCTACAGAGCACATTCCAGGACAGCTGGGGCTACAGGGAGACCCTGTCTCGAAAAGACCAAATAAATAAATAAGTAAATAAATAAGAGCAAAGGGAGGTGTGGGTTGGATTATTTCTTCTTTGAAATGAGCTCACCACCCTGAGCAGCTGAGTCGGGGGAGCTAAGCTTGCAGAGCGTCAAGTATTCCCCTATGCTGGCGTTCTCACAGAAAGTGCACACAACTATGGAATTCTGGGACTTTGAGGGGTGGAGACATATAAAACGCCCACCATGTGAAGCCAAACCCTCTAGCCATTTTGAAGCATGAGGATCAAAGGGCACAGGGTTCACTCAGGAACTCTGGGCAGCCATGTTGAACCCCAGGGACTGGCTGCATGCCTGGCTTGAATGTGAGTGTGTGTTTTATTGCCATTATTTTGTAAGCAGGCCCATTAAAGTTCTCTAATTTTTAGCTGAGGTTGGAAGGCCAGTGGGGCTCCAGGGTGCTGCGGGCAGGCGTGGCACTGTGAGTACCCCTGCCCTGGGAGGAAAGTTTCTCTGCTACAGAAGGGGGAAGAGCACTACTGCCCCAGACCTTTCCTTAAAAGTCTTACAAGACCAGCCTGGTCTACATAGTGAGTTCCAGGAGGCACACACCTTTAATCCTGGCAAGTGGATCTCTGTGAATTCAAGGTCAGCCTGGTCCACATAGCAAGTTCCATGCCAGCTGGGGCTACAGGGAGACCCTGTCACGAGAAGTCCAAAGGGGGAAAAGATGAGAATTCCTCATCATAAATCATGTTTTACAGGATTTGAAAGAAAAGACTAGTATTTAATATTTTTTAGAGTTACATTAAATGTAAATTGCACACCTCCACCTAAAAGGCAAAGACTGCTAGATTGAATAAAAAGACCCAATTATATGCTGCTTATAAGAAACCTGTTTTGGCGCAGGGCGTGGTGGCGCATGCCTTTAATCCTAGCACTTGGGAGGCAGAGGCAGGTGGATCTTTGTGAGTTCAAAGCCAGCCTGGTCTACAGAGCGAGTTCCAGGACAGCTGGGGCTACAGGGAAACCCTGTCTCAAAAAGACCAAAAAACAGTCGCCCCCCATTCCCCCACCACCACCAGAGCTCATCCATTCCGCCAAACATGCGTTTTCATCTTTTTCGCAGTCTTTCTCAATAGTCTCCATGAGGAAAGTTGACTGTTTTGAGCAGAAGTTCACTGTGTCAGTCAGTTCTTGGATGCAGTCGTTTCTGTTGTTTGTTGTTGTTATGTTGTTTCCAATATGCATTACACCCAACTGCTATTGACAAAAGCGCAGGGGGCCCTACACAAGAAATACTTAGCAAG
>VZQC01003291.1:1530742-1564783 GCA_009823505.1 Rhizomys pruinosus
AGGGTCTAGATTTGTTAAAAAAAATAAAAATAAATTTATAAAAAAAATGAAATGAATGTGACTTTGCTAGAGCCCAGTAATGTAGAGAAATATTCAGGGAGACAAAAGTGACAGCCCCTGTGCTGTGCCATCTTGGTTAAGTACATGTAGGTCCCTGTGCCTTCCTCGCCCCTCTTCCTCAGTCCTCTCTGGACTCCCTCCCTTCCCAGTCTTCAAATACCATGAGTGAGGACCAGGCCTGTTTTGTCTTCCACTGTATCTACAGGACTTAGCAAAGAGATGCATAAGCACACCTTAGAGCATACACAGTAGACACATAGCAAACATTTGTATAGTACAAGAATGAACGAATGAACAGGCATGTGAGGTAGAACAGGCACTTGAGGACTAATTCTTTGCATTCAGCACTTCATAGGGACAGTACGTTGGGCCTGGGTATTGGTATTTCTTGGAATACTCTCTTGTATTTCACTAAATCTTTGGGAGTCAGAACTGAGAAAAGGCAAAACTATCTCTACACATACTATTTTCAAATCACAAATGCCAGTCTCAGAAATATTCAGAGTACAAGAGCTAACACAGTAAATCTTTTCAATTGTTTTCTAAAACGAAATCAGCTAGATTCACCTAAAACTATCTTTTAAAACTACTAGTTAAAAAAAAATAAAATAAAACAATTTAAGCATCACACCTTGAAATAACTCATGGATCAAGGAATAAAACAAGAGGGAAGTTAAAGTGGACATGGTGATACATACCTAGTATCCTAGCACTTGAGAGGCTGAGGCAGGAGGATCATCATGAATTTGAAGCCATCCTGGGCTACATAGTTTCAGACTAGCCTGGGTTACACAGCAAGACCCTGTCTCTTAAAAAAAAAAATGAAAACAAAATACCAAGATTTGGGGTATCTATCTGCTAAGAGGAAAGGCTGCGGCTCCTGCACGTGGACAGCAACCCTGGACGCAGACGTATCCTGAGCACATGCAGGCTACCAATCTGCTTTGCACACCAGCTGAGGCAAGAGATGCAGGCACGCTGTGTTTTCACCCAGCATGTGCTCAGAAGTCACGAGTAGGCTGGCTTCTCAGCATGCCCTGTTTCTGAATTTGCTCCATGAGCTGGGATGATGCATGACGGTGTGGTCTAAGATTGGCCACTGGGAGCTGATGTCACACAAGCTATTTAAGCTACTGGCTGTATGGAAATAAAGATTTCACAGATTTGCACCACCTGATGTGATCCCTGGGCTTTTACTGCATGCGCTTGGTTGTGGGGCCATCAACCCCATAACTGGCTCTCAGACTGCAAGTTTGGCTGCAGGACTATCAGTACTGCAGCTGCATGTTTGGCCATGGCCTGTGTGCAAGCCCTCTTCAGCCTGTCCAACCTCGGGGTCACCAGCCCCACACATGCACACTTCTGCAGAAACTGAGAATGGTTTAAATGTCCAGGGGTATAAACCTAAAAAAGGGCAAGGAAATCAATCTTGAAGGAAGTACAGGATATAATAAAATCAGAGCAGAAGTCAGGGGAACACAACAGAAAAGCCACACAGAAATTCAGGGCTCAAAAAGCTTGTTTTTTAAGAAAACCAAGGAAACTGGTACCAACCAGTTCAGCCAGATGAAACAGAGAGCGTGAATCACCAACATCAGCAACAAGAAGCCAGGTCACCAGATTCTGAACATTTGAAAACAACAAAGCCTTATCACGAGTTAATTCTTTGTACCTCTGTATCTGACAGTTCAGGGAAAACACAAATACTTTGATAGGACAGACCACCAAACTCAGTTGGGTAACTTGGGCCACGGAGGTCAGAAGAGGGCATTGGATCCCCTGTAACTGAAGTTAAGGAAAATTGTTAGCTGCCATGCCCTAGGTCCTCTGTAAGAGCTGCAGTGCTCTTAAGCCACCGAGCCATCTCTCTAGTGCAACTACCTCTTCCACTTTGAAACACTGATCTGTAGGTAAAAGTCCTTTAAGGAAGAAGAGCTCAGGGCTGGCTTTCAAAAGGCTTATCACCCACCTGTCCAGGAAGAACAGAAGTGCCTTCAGCCGGCAGAAGTCCATCACAGCTCAGCTCTGTTAAGGCCTATCCCTAGTAAAGTCCTTCACTGTGCTCCTGAAAGCTGGCTTTCCTGGCTCAGGGGTAGAAGGGGGCCAGGCTGGCTGTGGCTTTCCCGTGGATGTCTCCTGCAGTCAGGGGGACTTCTTTGGTGGGAAGTCTATATTTTCTTCCTGACCTTAGGATTTTTTTTTCATTGTGTCGTTTTGTTGTTGTTGTTGTTGTTGTTGTTGTTGTTTTTTCTTTTCATTTGTAATGCATTAATAATGTATTCCTGTCTTTCATTGACAATAGAAAGGTTAAGGTTAGGTATGGTGGTGCACTGCATGCTTTTAATCCCAGCACTCAGGAGGCAGAAAATGAGTTCAAGACCAGGCTCATCTACAAAGGAAGTTTCCAGCCAGCTATGGCTACATAGTGAGACCTTGTCTCAAAAACCAAAATGTAAAACAAACACACAAAAAAGAAAGTTGTCCTTTTCTCTCAAATGCCTGTTTCATGAGTTTCCTATTGTCTCCTGGAATTACTCATATCTTCAGTCTATGTGCTGAAGTCTAATTTCCTTACATTTATTCACCTTATTGCGATTTTCTTTTAAGATAACTTTGACTTGATGCTTAGTTCATTTATTGAGGTTTTGTCCGCTCCACTTACATACATATTTTATTTCTAGAAGTTCTTTTTGCTTCTCTTTAAACCTTCCTGGTCTAGTCTAATATCTTTTTTTCTTTCTTTTTTTTGAAACAGGGTCTCACTGGGTAGCACTGGCTATCCTGAAGTTCACTATGTAGACCAGGCTGGCCTCAAACTCACAGAGCTCTGCCTGCCTCAGTTTCCCAAATTCTGGGATTAAAGGTGTGCACCACCATACCCTGCCTGTTTGTTTCTTATAGGCATTCTCTTTTTTAATCAACTTCTTTTTTAAAATGACACAGTCTTACTCTGTAGACCAGGCTGGCCTTGAACTCACAAAAATATGCCTGCCTCTGCCTTCCAAGTGCTAGGATTAAAGGCGTGCGCCACCATGCCCGCACATTTCAGATTGTTTTGATACCCTCTGAAAGCACGGCATTCCAATGAGCAGAGTTCAGAGCCTGTAGCGACAATGGAGGAAGAGACAAGAGGGGCCAGATGTGGCCTGCGGAGAACCCAAGGCCATCTGTTGCAGCTTAGATCTTCTGCTTGTCTTGAGCAGTGCCGGGCGTGGTGACCCACACCTTTAATCCCAGCACATGGGAGGCAGAGGCAGGAGGATCTCTGTGAGTTCAAGGCCAGCCTGGTCTATAGAGTGAGCTCCAGGTCAACTGGGACTAAAGGGAGACCCTGTCTCAAAAATACTAAAAAACAACAACAACAACAACAACAACAACAAAACTGGAAAGTTGGGGCTAGAGAGAGGCTCAGAGGTTAAGAGCACTGGCTCCTCTTGCAGAGGACCACTGGTGGTTAATAATCATCTGTAACTCCACTTCCAGGGATCCACATTCTCTTCTGGCCAGATTCCTTTTGCAGGCTTGATCTGCATAGATTTAAAACAAACAAACAGTGAACGCTCTTCTCTGGATCAGAAGCTTGATCATGGACCTCTCTCTTCTGTTCCCTTGTTATCTGTGGTCACAACTTTGCTCAGTTTGGATCCACTGATTGCCCATTATGGAAAAGGACCCCTCTTCTGAAGGGCTTCCTGGGCACCCTATTCCCTGAGAGAGAGGCCAGCCATGCGCTCACAAAGGGGACAATTAGGAGACTTGATTCCATGAGCAAATGCAACTTTCAGTGCTGTAGATGATTTTATCTTACTGTTTCCTTAAATTTCATCAAATAGCTTTTGAAGGTCCAAAAATCCAAAGATGTAAAACAGGAACTAAACTTTGTTTGCCAAGCCACTAGGATTAAATAATGGCATTCAGACAGATTTTTCTCCTGTAAGTACTTTTTATTGGTTTCCACAAGGAGGTTTAAGGAACAAGACCTGGCAAACAGATATGGGAGTGGTGTGAGCATGTATTAAGGCAGGGGCACTATGAGGGAGGGGCCAAGAAAACAGGACAAGGTGACCTCTCCATGAAGAGGCTGGTCAGTGCCAGGACTCCTGAGCCGAGGCCCAGAACACACCCTCCTGGGGCTGTCTGGGATGCCAGGGAACTACCAGCCTCGACCTGTCAGAGTGCATGGTCACATACACATGCTTTCTGAGTGTTTAATGTTGGAAAATAATGGGTATAAAGTTGCTGCGTAAACATATTTACTATATAAATGATAACATGGCTGTGAGAACAGACAGTGGAACAGACCCCCAAGGACTTCCATACAGATACTGCTTCCCATGTGGGTGGGAACACTTGGGATCATCTGAGACCTCGACCTCCTTCCCTGTGAGGAGTTGCTGAGCTCTGCCACCAGCTACCCCTGGGACATCTGGAGTGCAGCCCTGCCCGCAGAGCTCCTGCCTGGCACCCCTTCTCCAAGAACAGCTTCCTAAACTAGGCTTGATACAACAGCACTCTGCGTCTGTTCACTGGGTGCTGTCATAGCTCATGGGTGGTTTCTACACAAGCTTCCCCTTATCACCACTGCTCACTCATACTGGGGGATGGAGTCCACCTCTGCTGGGCTCCTCCAAGCCTGAGGTCCACTCTCGGTCCCAGGAAGGATTTTTGGGATAGCCAGGGACTCTGAGCACCTCTTCCCCCTGCCTTGCTCCTGGGAGGCCCTACCTGTTCTGAGGCTTCCTGGCTTCATAAGGGACAGGACGGGACTGGAATGTGGCTGCACTCCTTCGGAGCCCTGGGCCAGAGAGAGACAGGACCCTCATCAGCTGTTGTGGGAATGTAATCCACACTCTCAGCCAACCGTAAGACCCAGTAGCTGCACTCCTGGGCTTTCATTTATGGAGTCACAGAAGTTCATGTAATTTTGTGAGCTAGATCAAATTCCTGCTGTGGATGCCCAGCACAGTTTCATTTGCAACAGCTCCTAAGTGGGGGAAAAAATATCCGTCGCAAATGTGTCCAACTCACAATGAAAAGCAATTAAGTTATATATACACAGCAACCTGGTAGACCTCAAGGAAGGTAGCCAGTGAAAAATACCATTATTAAAACTCCAGTTCCAGGGGATCTGACTGGGGCATTGCACAACACAGGTGCACTTACAAACATGCAGGCAACACATTTATATATGTAGAATAAAAATAAGAATATAGAAGGTCACATGTGGAATGATTCCATTTTATTACTTTCTCAAAATGGCCAAATTTCCACCCAGAGGGAGTAAGTGGCTTCCCAGGAGTAGGGATAGTAGAGGTGCGGGGAGGGCAGGGCAGGGGACTAAGGCACTTTTCTGTGCCCAGACTGCATTGATGGCTTCAAGATGTGTGCTGAATGTTCCACCGCACATACTTGTGAGCACTCGCTGCACATAGCACCCTTGGTTTTCAATGAGCACTGACTTCAGTTTGAGGTGTGGCCATCAATGCTAGATAAGGAGCTGGGGCTGAAGCTTCCAGGCCTGAGTGTGCAGGTCCTGATCCCCAGTGCTGTGATTGCCTGCTAACAGTGCACAGGGGCCCTATGGAGGGGATCAGGGTTGAGGGTCCCGAAGAGTTACTCTAGATTCCCCTGCCCGATCTACATGGAGGCAGGGAATCAGGGAAGGGAGGCCAGATGATGTGAAGGTCGCAGAGTTGGAAGATGCTGCTGACCTGAGGACTGAGGAGAGGCAGAAACTAGGAGCGCAGAACCAGGAAGAACTGGGCAAGACCTCCCCAGTGCCCAGCACCACCCAGACGTCCACAGGTTCTTCAGATTCTTCCCGGGGTCTTGGCCACTTCCCTTGTAGTGTGATACAGACTTAAAAAAAAGCTAGACTTCTGTGTGAAGCTGTAATTATTTCAAATTTTATGCTGGGCAGGGCTGACTCCTGTGACCCCACAGTGCAGAGCCAGGCTTTAGTCTTTACACCACCTAGTGGTTGGTGTCCACAAAGACAGGATCCTGCCTTGTCAGATCAAGGGCTGGCGCCAGCTGAGCCTACCTGAATCTCCGTGTGCTTGGGGACCTTTGTCCTTCTGTAGACATCACTGCAGCAGGGCTCAACCGCATGGCCTTGGGGGGCCACCAGTGAGGCCTGGGGTGGGGCGCTGATCCCGAGCAGTACTCACTGTGCCCAGGGGCTGAAGAACACATGGCTGGGTGTGCAGACTCGTGGCCTGAGCATAGGAGACCTCCTGCTTCCCTTACAATTTTCATTTGCCTAAAACCTTCCCTGGCTTCAGGACAGTCACCCCCAAAGTTACTCAGAATTTACCACCTCAAGACATTCTGAAACTCCTCTCCTGTGGTTTCCATGAGTAAGCTCCTCTTGGGGAGGTGAGCGTTGACCTGAGTCTAACCTCCCAGCTGCAGAGAGGACACACATGGCTCCTGCAGGCCACCTCAGACATCCCCTATCACAGTGGGGCAGCATGTGGGGGTCACCCGCAGGCAAACTGTAGGAAGCACAGTTGCTAAGTCATAACTCCTCTCGCTCCTCCCATTCTTCAGCTGATGGGCCAAACTTCGCTTTCCACTGGGTCCTGGTACAGAGCCTGCAGTTCAGAAACATCCCTGGGAGGGATGGGTAGTCATCACTGTGCGGAAGACAGGAGGACAGTTTGCTGCATTGTATTTCAAGCCAACAATACAAACTTTCTCCTCAAGACAGTTTCCACGTGTTATGTATGATGTGATGATCTGACAGCAGTGTTGCCTTGTTAGAGGCAAGTCAACTGTCTTATGTGACAAGAGAGAACTGGCTTTGTTGTTGTTGCTGCTGCTGCTGTTTTTGAAAGTGTCTCACTGTGTATCCTTGGCTGGCCTGGAACTCACTATGTAGACCAGGCTGGAATGCTATAGCCAGGCGTGGTGGTATACGCCCTTAATCCCAGCAAAGATAAAAAAAAAAGTTATTTGATAATTCCATTGTGTACATCTTCACTTCAGGGTGGCCTCCACCCCACCCTCTTTTATCTGCCCTCTGAAATATTAACTCTTCTGTGGCAGGTGGAAGGCTTCCTCAACAATGACACCGGGTTCATCACGCCAATGTTTTCTGCCTCAGTTTCTTTATGGCACCGCCAGCCCTCCTCCCTCTCTGCTTTCCTTCTTTTTCCTCCTCTTCCTTTTTCTGTTCTTTATCCTCTTTTGAGGCAGGGTCTCCATCACTCAGGTAGGCCTCAAATTCCCTATGAAGCCCTGAGTCCTCCTCATCCTCCTGCCCCCACCTCCCAGGTGCTGGGATTACAAGTGTGCACCACCACACCCGGCTACATTCTTAGTTTTTAAATTGTGTTTTCTATGCTCGGTTCTTTGGGGAACCAGATCAGCTTAATGGGACACACTTCTCAGATCAGTCCCAAATCTAGCAGCAGAACTAAGCAAATCTCAAACACACTCGTCTAAAAGACTGGCACCTACTAAACGAACTTCCAAAATGGCAATCTGTAATCCCAAGCATTTATAACGCAGCAGACCTACAGCGAGGGGGTAAATATGAAAAAGCGCCTGTCGGGAGGGCTCCAAGCCTGTTCAAATGCTAGGTCCATGAATAGAAACAATTTCCTCAGCAAGCTGAAGGCATCAAAGGTTACATTTGTTAGCATTTCAGTGGCTGCCAAACTCAGGTACTGCAGGGACCACAAATCCCGATTCCAACTTCACCAGCCCCCAGCTATGACTGTGTTAGTGTCACACCACGGAAGCCCCCGAGGCTGGGCACTGGTCAGCTGGTCAGAGGGACTGGTCCCAGGGTTGGGGTGGTCCCAGGGACACCGTGGCCCTGTGCGCCGTGGAGACTGGCTCTTGCCACGCGCGCGAGTGGGAGCGCACCAGCAGCCCGAACCAGGGAGGTGTAGACGCGCGCCTCCACCTCGTACCCTTTCTTGATGGTGGGGTGTTCACTGAACCGACTTGGAGGCTGCGTACGGAGGACCACCATAAAGCCATAAGAGACCTGCAAAAGGAATCCGGCCATAACCCGGAGTCACTGGGCAGAATCGCCTACCACCCCTGCGGAATCCGGCAGGGCCAGTCTGCGCTCTCCGCGGCCCCGCGCGGAACGGGCAGAACCGCATGCTCCACCGTCAGTGAGCCAGGGAGGGACACCCAGCCGCTTCCGAGCCGGAGTCCACACCGCGTGGTGGCCACAGTCCCGCGGGAAAGGGGGAGCGGTGCAGCATCACAGGCTAGCCCATGCTACCCCGCGTTACCACGTCTCCCGCAGGCTCCTCTCGGCCTGCGAACCCTACACCCGGGGGACGGAACATGCCTAGGCCCAATGACCCCAGGTCAGAGAGGGGACCCTAGCAGCGCCTGGAGCGCACCCTTCCCCTCCCACCGCCTCCGGGTGTGGACCCCGCCCCTTCCTCCATGCTCGGCCGCCCCGCCCCAGTTGCCCTTTCCCGCGCTGCGCGCGCACTGGCCGAGCCCTGGTCCCAGAGCCCGGCGTCCCGGAGCCCGCACGTGGGAGCGGCCGGCCGAGTCTGCGATGGCGCGGTGCCGGGCCGTGCGCGCCATGCTGCGCAGCCGCTACCGCGAGGTGCTGCCGCTGGCAACCTTCGTGCGGCGCCTGGGGCCGGAGGGCAGGCGGCTGCTCCGGGACGGGGATCCCGCGGCCTTCCGCGCGCTGGTGGCGCGGTGCCTGGTGTGCGTTCCCTGGGGCGCGCCGCCGCCCCCCGCCTCCCCGTCCTTCCAGCAGGTGGGCTGCCCGAGGGACCCGCGGGGGTGGGAGGAGAGCCTGGTGGAAGCTGTGGCCCTGGAGTCAGGACCGTGCCCCCCCCCCCAGGTGTCCTCGCTGAAGGAGCTGGTGGCCAGAGTCGTGCAGAGACTCTGCGAGCGCGGCGCGAAGAACGTGCTGGCTTTCGGCTTCGCGTTGCTGGACGAGGCCCGAGGCGGGCCACCCTTGGCCTTCACGACCAGCGTGCGCAGCTACTCCCCCAACACGGTAACCGAGGGGCTGCGGGTCAGCTGGGCGTGGGGCCTGCTCCTGCAGCGCTTGGGCGACGACGTGCTGGCCCACCTGCTGGCGCGCTACGCGCTCTACCTGCTGGTGCCCCCCAGCTGTGCCTACCAGGTGTGCGGGTCCCCCCTGTACGAACTCTGCACCAACTCGGGTACCTGGCACTCTGGGTCTGTTTACCATGGGCCCACACGACACGCGGACCATAGCCACAGGAGCCTGGGATCAACACACTGGAACGGCAGCCCCCAGGAAGCGCGGGGACCCCTGGCCTGGCCAGCTCAGGGCTCGAAGCGGCGTCCTAGCAGCACTCCGGAAGGTGCACCTTCAGCAAAGAAGCCCAGGTGCGACCCGGCCTCGGGACTGGAGCAAGAATCTGGCAGGCAGGCGGTTCTAGCTCACCAAAGCAAGGCACAGGCATCAAGTTCTGGGGAGTCCCATGTGGTGACTACTTCCAGAGCAGCCATGGAAAATTTGCCCTTGGAGGCAACGCCATCTGGTGTGAGTCTCTCCCGCCCCATGCGCTGTAATCACAAGGCCAGCTCCATATCCTCTCCAGGGTCATCGCTGAGCCGAGGTGCCCTTCCACTCCGACCATACATTGAGACCAGAAGCATCCTCTACTGCCCAGGTGGCCAGGAGCGTCTGGGCACCTCATTCCTGCTCAGCACCCTAAGGCCTAGCCTGACCGGGGCCCGGAGACTCCTGGAGACCATCTTTCTAGGCTTGACTCCTAAGAGACCAGGGCCACCTGGCAGTTTGCGCCGCCTGCCCCCACGCTACTGGCAGATGAGGCCCCTATTCGAGCAGCTGCTGGAAAACCACGCAAGGTGCCCGTACATCGCACTTCTCAGGTCGCACTGCAGGTTTAGAGCTGCAACCCACCAGGTGACAGGTGCTTGCAGCCCGCAGCGGCTCCCTGGACCAGCAGGGGCCTCCGTGGAGGATGCCAATCCGCAGTACCTGGTGCAGCTGCTCCGCCTGCACAGTAGCCCCTGGCAGGTGTACCTGTTTCTGCGATCCTGTCTACGGAGGGTTGTGCCCCCTGGCCTCTGGGGGTCCAGGCACAACCAGCGTCGATTCTTGAGGAACGTGAAGAAGTTCATCTCCCTAGGGAAGTTTGGGAAGCTCTCGCTTTCAGAGCTAACATGGAAAATGAAAGTGCAGGACTGTGCATGGGTGAGCAGGAGACCAGGTGAGCAGGGGTGGTGTCAGGTCTCCAGCTGAACACAGTGAGGATCCAGAAAAGGGGGCAAGAGGTGGGAGGAGCCCAAGTTCTCAGTGGGTGCTGTGGCTTCTTGCACTGGGCCTTTGATGGGCTTCTGATCTCTGCCACCAAGCTACCTCCAGCCCAATGTGCACAGACCTCAAAGATTGCCGCCCAGTCCCCGGGCATGTTCTGGATGCTGGGGACAGTGTAGGGATGTGTAGTGAATGGGGATACTGACGTCTAGTGAGAAGGAAAGGTCCAGAAGCTCTGGTGAAGGGTCCTGAAGGCTATTGGCAACCACCCTTGTGAAACAGTACCTCACTGATTGAAATAGGATGTTGTCATGGAACCCTTTTGACCTGGTGGAAAGTGAAGCTCCTGGGTTTCAAAGGTGCTTCTGGTCACCCAGTGTGCAGATGGTGCTTTAGCTTTAGTGGTGTGGCTACTAGGCCTAAGCTAGGCAGGGTGGCAGGAAGGAGGAGGAACAGCAAGGACCCCTATCCCATCATAGATAGGAGGGGGCCTGAGGGAAGGTGGGAGCGTGCTGTATTGTAAGGAGGGGACTGCCGTGTGTGTTACAGAAAGAGCCTTGACTCCCCGTGCCCTCCTCTGCCTATTTTTCTGGATTTGTTGCTTAGTTGGCCCACCAACTCCAGCCACTGTGTGGCCCCCTTTCCACCTGCCCTTTTGTCATTAACCTCATGTATGGAAGGGACTGAACTCCCCATCCTGCTGTCCCTGAGGTAGAGTGACAGTCAGACTTGTTTGCCATTTGACCCCTCTTCCAAATTGCCTGAACATTAGAAAAATGATGGCAGAGGCATGTTTGCCTACTGTGGCTGAGCTTCAGGACTCCCAATATTGGCCTTTAAGAATACCTGACTCTAGAGATCTTGGAGTGGATGGCTTTGGACTATGGCCTTCCTTTGCTGTGACCATGGAACTCTCCACAGGCCTTTGTCTCTGCCCACCTGGTGCTCACCCATAGATCCTGCCTGCCTTTCCACACCTTTCCAGATCAATGGCTCCCTCATCCCCAGCTGTCAGCATCTGTTGCCCTGGGTTGCCAAGACATCCCTGGAGAAAACAAGATGCCCCAGAGCCACCCCAGCCCCTTGTTCATCTCTCCTCCTAGGACAGGAGGCAGCTCTCATTCTGGACACACACTGCCTCTTGCTTAGATTAATCTCTGCCTCAATCTCTTGTCAGTTTATATCCAACTTCATGACCACCTTTCTAATCTTCAGTTTGAGGACGGCCTTCTCTTCAAGAACTCCTTTGACCGACAGTGTCTCTGTAGAAACTTAATGGGCCCTCTATTGAGTTTTTCTTTTGAATTTCATTCCTACTTCTACTTTAGGCTTGTTTACTTTGGCATTCATTTTCTTTCTTTCTTTCTTTATTTTATGTGTTTGAGTGTTAGACCTGCATGTATGTAAGTGCACTCATGTCATGCAGTGCCTCAGAGGACAGAAAAGTGTTTTTGATCTCATGGAACTGGAATTACAGACAATTGTTAGCTGCCATGTTAGCTGGGATTCAAACCTGGGTCTTCTGCAAGAACCGCCAGTGCTCTTAACCACCGACCATGTTTTTAATTTTTTTTCAAGACAGGATTTCCCTATGGCCCCAGCTGGCCTGGAATTAACTATGTAGACCAGGCTGGCCTCAATCTCACAGGCATCCTCCTGCCTCTGCTTCCTGAGTGCTGGGATTAAAGATGTCCACCACCATGTCTTTTATTTGTTTGTGTCAGGGTCTACCTATAGTCCCAGCTGGCCTGGTACTCATGTAGACCAGGCTTGCTTCAAGCTCATGGAGGTCCACCTGCCTCTGTCGCCTAGGTGTTGGTGTTAAAGGCATGTGCCACCACACCTGGCAGCTAATGTCTTTTTAAAAAATTTATTTGATAATTAAAAATTTATTTTTATTTTATGTGTATGAGTGTTTTGCCTGCGTGTATCTAAGTGCACATGTGTATGCAATGCTCACAGAGGCCAGAGGAGGGTATTGTATCCCCTGGAACTTGAGTTATGGATGGTTTTTAGCCTCCATGTGGGTTCTGGGAACCAAATCCAGGTTCTCAGCAAAAGCAGAAAGTGCTCTTAATCACTGAGCCATCTCTCCAGCCCCTCATTTAACAATTATTAAAATTATACTTATTTATGTGTGTGTCAGGGAAGATAGTGCACTTGTTATGTTGCTTGTGGAAGTCAGAGGACAGCTTTCAGGAGCCTCTCCTTACACCTTGTGGGTACTGGGGATTAAATGCCTATCAGCAAGCGGTTTACTGGCTAAGACATCTCATTGACCCTGTAGCATTTTTTTTTTCTTTTAAGCTTTTCTTTTTTAAAATTGTTTATTTTTTTAAGGGATTCACAGTATAAGAGCACAGTTGTTTTCAGATCACATTCATGTTGCTCAGTTTGCCATACAATTAGGTAATTGGCGCTAGCATCCACAGATGAGGGATACCATTCATCATTTGTTTTTCTGGGACTGTGTTACTTCACTTAGCATGATATCTTCTAGCTCCATCCATTTACCTGCAAAGTTCATGATGTCATCCTTCTTTACTGCTGCATAGAACTCCATTGTGTAGATGTACCACATTTTCTCTATCCACTCCTCAGTTGAGGGGCACTTGGGTTGGTTCCAGCTCCATGCTATTATGAAAAGAGCTGCAATAAACATAGCTGTGCATGTATCTCTGCGGTAAGATGAGTCTTGTGGGTATTATACTCAGGACTGGTGTGACTGGGTCAGGTGGCAAGCTCATTCTGAGTCTTCCAAGGGTTCTCCACACTGTTTTCCATAGTGGCTGCATGAGTTTACATTCCCACCAGCAGTGGATGAGTGTTCCCCTTTCCCCACAACCTCTCCAGCACTTGGTATCATTTGTTTTCTTGATCCTAGCCAGTCTTATTGGAGTGAGATGATATCTTAAAGTGGTTTTAATTTGCATTTCCTTAATTATTAGCGACGTTTGAACACTTTTTAAGATGTTTCTCAGCCTTCTCTAATTCCCACTTGTGAAAGTCTCTGTTCAGCTCTTTGCTCATTTTTGATGGGTCATTGTTTTCTGTGTTCTTTGTTTGTTTTTTTTTTTTTGGAGTAGTGATATATTCTGGAAATCAATTGCTTTGTCAGATGTATTCTGCAGTGAAGGTTTCCTCCCACTCTGTGGGATTTCTCTTCATTTCCTTGAGTGTTTCTTTTGATGTACAGAAGCTTTTTAGTTTAAAAAGGTCCCATTTCTCAATTGTCAATCTTAGTCTTGCCAGCAGCTGCTCTGTCTGTATTTAGAAAGTCTTTCCTTCGCTTATGTCTTACTTAGGCTGCTGCCAATTTTTCTTCTACCGCCTTCACAGTTTTGGGTTTCATGTTGAGGTCTTTGATCCATTTGCGAGTTACTTTTGTACAGGGTGAGGAGGTAGGGTTTAATTTCTACTTTCTACAAGTGATGATCCCATTCTTTGCCTACACCACTGCCTGAAGATGTGCTTTCCTCCATTGGTGTCTTCTTGGCCCCTTGTCAAATCATGATTTGGGCTAAAATGTGTATGTGCTCAAGTTTGGATCGTTCAGTTTTGTTTCATTTGGTCAACGAGGTCTGTTTTGTTTGTGGCCAGTAGCGCAAAGCTGTTGTTATGACCTATAGCCCATGCTAGTATTACTTTGAAGTCTGGATAGAGATCCCCCCCTCGGTAATTGCATTTTTTCCTCAAGGTTGTTTCGGGCGTCATTTTGTGTTCCAAATGAAATTAAGGACTTTTTTTCCGAAGCCTGTGAAGAAACTCTTGGGGATTTTAACTTGGACGCATTAAGCGGTACAAGAGTTTGGATCAGATGATGACATTTTACTATACTTAATCTTGCCCTAAATCCATGAGCGGGGAGGTTTTTCCATCTTTCTGACTGTCTTCTTCAAATTTCCTTACTTCGAGGGGTTAAAAATTTTTTATAGACATATTTGTGTCTTTAGGTTAGGTATTGTTCCTAAGGTATTTCTTATTGTTTCATTGAGCCATGTGAGTGGGAAGATCTCCTTGTTGTTCCTTCTTCAGTTGCTTGGTGGTGTAAATGAAAGGCTACTGATTTTTCTAGGTTAATTTTGTATCCCGCCACTATACTGAAGCAACTTACTTAATTATTTCTAGGAGGTTTTATCTTGGTGAGGTTCTTGAGCATCCCTTAAGCGAGAATCAATCTATTATTATTATTCGAGCAAAAAAGCGAAGGATACGTCTTGACTTCTCTATCTTCTCTCTATACTTAGTATCTCTCTATAATACTCCTTATGCTTTGCCGTTTACTTTACGTGCGCCCTGAGCAACACGTGTTGCTATCTATATGAAGCAAAAAACAAATATTGGTGGGTATGAAGAGATGGTGACAGGGGAGCGCTTAGCTGAGTTCCTACCTTTAAAAGCGAATGCTTCTTGTCGTTGCTCCATTTAGGATTGCATATTGGCTGGGTTTCTTGTATATGTTGTTTTCTCAGCTTATGTTGAGGGAATGTCCCTCCCAAGTGCACCAAGTTCCCTCTAGGACTTACACATGAAGGCAATGACTGGAGTTTTGTAAAGGCTTTTGTCTGGTTCAATTGAGATGATCAATGTGATTTTTGTCTGTCAGTCCCATTTATCTGTTTTGTATGATACTTAGTTGATTTTCACTATTGTGAGCACCTGCATCTGTGTTATGAATCCAACTTGGTCATGAGGGATTGATCTTCTTGATGTGCGTCTGTATGAGACTTGCAAGTATTTTATTTAAAATTTTTTTGTTTTTTTTTGTCTTTCGAGACAAGGTTCCCTGTAGGCTCCAGTTCCACTATCCTGGAACTCACTCTGTAGACCAGGCTGGCCTTGAACTCACAAAGATCCACCTGCCTCTGCCTCCTAAGTGCTAGGATTAAAGGCGTGTGCCACCAATCCCGGCTTGATCTATGTTTTAATATGTGATAATTTTGCTATCAATGGTTTGGGTTTTTTTTCTAAATTTCTATGATAAATGAGTTACTTAAACATTTTTTTTCATTTTCCAAATGTATGGGATATTTTCAATTTTTGTTTTGAAGTTGGTTTTTTATTGTTTTATTTTCATTTACATGTATGACTGTATTTCCTGCATGTATGTAAGTGCACCCATGTCGTGCAATGCCCGGGGAGGTCAGAAGAGGGCATGGGATCCCTCAACTGAAGTTAAGGACAGTTGTTAGCAGCCTTGTGGGTCCTGGGAACTGAACCTCGGTCCTCCAGCCCCTTAAAATTGATTTTGAACTTTATCGTCTAATAGTCTATAATATACCAATTATTTGAAACTGCTAGAAACCTGTAATCTAGTGTGGGGAGTTTTCAAAAGTGGTTGGTTTTTTGTTTTGTTTTGGGTTTTTTTTTGGTCTTTTTGAGACGGGGTCTCCCTTTAGTCCTAGATGGCCTGGACCTCACTATGTAGACCAGGTTGGCCTTGAACTCACAGAGATCCACCTGCCTGTTCTTTTTATTTCTGAGTCCCACAGTTGGTTTGTGTTAAGTGTATCAAGGGTGTACAGGAAGCTTCTTTCTTCCAGGTGCGTAAAACTGGAAGAGATGCCAGGATTTCTCACTAGGGTATGGTAGATTGATTTCCTTCTGGTCTGATGGTATTTACACTGAGCATTGTCAGGTTATACTATACACTAGAGGGGTTTTTTTTGTTTTTTGTTTGTTTGTTTTGTTTTTGTTTTTGTTTTTTGCATTTTCGAGATAGGGTCTCCCTTTAAGTCCCAGCTGGCCTGGAGCTCACTCTGTAGACCAGGCTGTCCTTGAACTCACAGAGATCTGCCTGCCTCAGCCTCCCAAGTGCTGGGATTAAAGGCGCTACCATGCCTGGCTTAGAGAATAAAAGTATGCACTACCACGCCCGGCCTAGGCTTTGGTTTTAATTCATGCTGCTCCCCTTATCTCCTGCCTTCTGACTGATCATAGTGTGCAGTTCCTCGCTGTGTATGTGTTTGCCTCTGAGTTGTAAGAAGTCACGTAGGATGTTTCTCTTCACCTGGTGGTCACCTGACATTTGCCTCCTTGCTTCAAAACAGTGTCTAGTACACGTTGGCTCTGATCAGCACCTCCATTCACCTCCAGTTTCCTGCTTGGTTCTTCCCTGGGTTTCTCTACTCCCAAGTTGAACATCATTCTTGTTTTCCAAGGTCTCTGCTTGTTTAGTTTCATCTCCCTTAGTTCTTAGTTCATCATTCTGTCTCCCCTACTCCTTCACGAGTCTTTTGTGTTTGTTAGTTACTGTTGGCAAACCCAACTTTATCTGGATAGGTAGTGGCCCCTGTGGTGTCTGGAGATACCTGTAGACCTCATGATGCAAGCAGTGGAATTTAGAGGCCCTGGAGGAAGACAGCCAACTTAGCCCATGGTGCATGTCTGGGACCAACATATCCAACATGGCAGGTGAAAGCAGCCTGTGCTCCACTGAGCTCAGGCATCTCTGGACCTCGCTGTGCAGTGGTGATAAGTGTGAGCCGGTGGTGCAGCATCAGCATCACTGAGGTTCACTTGTGTGCACATATACGCAGAGGCTGGAGGTTGATGTCAGTCTTCCTCAGTCACCCAGAGCTTGCTGAGCCAGAGCACTGGGATCCTCCTCTCTCTGCTCCCCAGCACTGGGATTACAGGCACATGCCACCACACCCTGCTTTTAACTTGCTTCCAGGGATCAAACTCAGGTTTTCGTGCTTCTGCAGCAGGCATCTACCAACTGAGCCCCGTCCCCAGCCCCTGTCTGACAATGTTCTTAGCTTTAGACTGGGTGGAAGCTAGTGGTCTGCTAAGTCAGTCTGTCCAAAAGACTCACTGGACAGTTAAAAACAACTCAGGTTGGGGCTGGAGAGATGGCCTAGCGGTTCAGAGCACCGACTGCTCTTGCAGAGGACCTGGGTTCGATCCCCAGCACCCACATGGCGGCTGAGAACCGTCTGTAACTCCAATTCCAGGAGAACTTCAGTTCCAGGGGAATCTGAGACCCTCTTCTGACCTCCACGGCATTGCACAACACGGGTGCACAAACCTACATGCAGACAGTACACTCATACACATACAAAAAATAAATAAAATTTTAAAAAAAGGAATAAGTGAGTTAGCCATCTGTGCTTTCTAGCTCTTCATCTTGAGGACTAAATGCTACATGCAAAGAGCAGGCTGGCTGGCTCCAAACCTGCTCCTCAGTCCAGCACAGGGACCAAGAAATGCTATATTAGCAATAACATTTATTTAAACAATATTTATCAAGCACTTTCTGGAGATATAGAGAGCCCAGGGAATATTTTTAGGCTTCTGCTGAAGTTTTCTATATCAATCTTTTCCTTCTTTTTTTTTTCAAATTTTTTGTTTTTGAATGTTGGGGTTTTTTTATTGTTTTATTTTCATTTACATGTTGGACTGTATTTTCCTGCATGTATGTAAGTGCACCCATGCTCGTGCAATGCCGCGGGGAGGTCAGAAGAGGGCATGGCGATCCCTGCAACTGAAGTTAAGGACAGTTGTTGGCAGCCTTGTGGGTCCTGGAACTGAACGCTCGGTTCCTACCAGCCCCTTAAAATTGTTTGGAACTTATCGTCTAATAGTCTATATATATACAATTATTTGAAACTGCTAGAAACCGTGTAATTAGTGTGGGGAGTTTTCAAAAGTGGTTGGTTTTTTGTTTTGTTTTTGGTTTTTTTGGTCTTTTTGAGACGGGGTCTCCCTTGAAAGTCCCTAGCATGGCCTGGACCTCACTATGTAGACCAGTTGGGCCTTGAAACTCACAGAGATCCCACCTGCCTGTTCTTTTTATTTCTGAGTCCCACAGTTGGTTTGTGTTTAAGTGTATCAAGGGTTGTACAGGAAGACGTTACTTTCTTCCAGGTGCGCGTAAAACTGGAAGAGATGGCCAGGATTCTCACAGGGTATGGTAGAATTGCATTTCGCTTCTGGTCTGATGGTATTACACTGAGCATTGTCAAGGTTATACTGAATTACACTAGGGGGTTTTTTTTGTTTTGTTTGTGTTGTTGTTTTTTGTTGTTTGTTTTTGTTCGTTTTGCATTTTTCGAGATAGGGTCTCCCTTTAAGTCCCAGCTGGCCTGGAGCTCACCTCTGTAGACCATGGCTGTTCCTTGAACTCACAGAGATCTGGCCTGCTCAGCCTCCCAGTGCGGGATTAAAGGCGCTACCATGCCTGGCTTAGAGAATATAAAAGTATGCACTACCCACGCCCGGCCTAGGGCCTTTGGTTTTAATTCATGCTGCTCCCCTTATCTCCTGCCTTCTGACTGATCATAGTGTGCAGTTCCTCGCTGTGTATGTGTTTGCCTCTGAGTTGTAAGAAGTCACGTAGGATGTTTCTCTTCACCTGGTGGTCACCTGACATTTGCCTCCTTGCTTCAAAACAGTGTCTAGTACACGTTGGCTCTGATCAGCACCTCCATTCACCTCCAGTTTCCTGCTTGGTTCTTCCCTGGGTTTCTCTACTCCCAAGTTGAACATCATTCTTGTTTTCCAAGGTCTCTGCTTGTTTAGGTTCATCTCCCTTAGTTCTTAGTTCATCATTCTGTCTCCCCTACTTCCTTCACGAGGTCTTTTGTGTTTGTTAGTTACTGTTGGCCAAACCCAACTATTATTGGATAGTAGCATGGCCCCTGTGGTGTCTGGAGATACCTGTAGACCTCATGATGCAAGCAGTGGAATTTAGAGGCCCTGGAGGAAGACAGCCAACTTAGCCCATGGTGCATGTCTGGGACCAACATATCCAACATGGCAGGTGAAAGCAGCCTGTGCTCCACTGAGCTCAGGCATCTCTGGACCTCGCTGTGCAGTGGTGATAAGTGTGAGCCGGTGGTGCAGCATCAGCATCACTGAGGTTCACTTGTGTGCACATATACGCAGAGGCTGGAGGTTGATGTCAGTCTTCCTCAGTCACCCAGAGCTTTGCTGAGCCAGAGCACCTGGGAATCCTCCTGCCTTCTGCTCCCCAGCAACACTGGATTACAGGCACCATAGTGCCACGTCACCCTGCTTGTTTAACTTGCTTCCAGGGATCAAACTCAGGTTTTCGTGCTTCTGCAGCAGGCATCTACCAACTGAGCCCCGTCCCCAGCCCCTGCTGACAATGATTCAGTTAGCTTCTAGACTGGGGGAAGCTAGTTGGTCTGCTAAGGTCAGATCTGTCCAAAAAGACTGCACTGCGACAGTAAAAAAAAAAACAACGTCAGGTGGGGCTGGAGAGATGGCCTATGGTTAAGAAACCGATGCTCTTGCAGAAGGACTGGGTTCGATCCCAGCACCCACATATGGCGGCTGAGAACCGTTCTTGTAACTCCAATTCCAGGAGAACTTCCAGTCCAGGGAAATCCGAAACCCTCTTCTGACCTCCGTGGCATTGCAGACAAGGGCGCAACAACCTACAATGCAGAAAGTAACATTCAAATAAATAAATAAATAAATAAAGTTAATAAATAAAATGTTCTATTAAAAAAAAATAATCAATTTAAAAAAAAAAAAACTCAGGTTAGGCACACACCTTTAATCCCAGAGGCAGATCTCTTAAATTCAAAGCCAGACTGGTCTACATAGTGTAACTTCCAGGTTTAGCTGGGGCTACAAAGGAGACCTTGTCTCAAAAAATAACCAACACACACCACACACAACGCACNTTAATTGACTCTTTTTTTTAATTATTATTTTTTTTTAATATTCATTTACTTATTTATATTTGAATTTATTACTGTCTGCATTGTAGGTTTTAAGTTTGTGCCCTTGTGTCTGCAATGCCCCGGAGGTCAAAAGAGGGTCTGGATTCCCTGGAACTGGAGCTCTCTGGAATTGGAGTCTAGCCCGGTTCTCAGGCCACCATGTAGGGTGCTGGGATCGAACCCAGGGCTCTGTAAGAGCTCAGTCGCCTCTAACCTGCTGGCCATCTCTCCAGCCCCCTTTTTTTTTTTTTTAAACAGGGCTCCAGCTTAGCCTCCAGCTCCTGAAACTCTATCGAACCAGGGCTCCTTGACTGCACACAGAGATCCACCTGCCACTGCCTCTTGCCTCCTAGTGCTAGGATTAAAGGCTGTGTGCCACCACACCAGTCTCGTATCAGTCTTAATAAAATCTTCATAGAGGAAATTCATTCCAAATGCCTTGTATTATAATTTTCAAGAATAATTAGCTATCACCACAGGGAAAGTGATGTTAAGGTAATTATTACGCAAAATGTACAATCAGCCGAAATTGCAGTATCCTCAATATCTTTGAAAAGCCTGGCGTTCCTGTCTCAGAATGACTCAATAGCTGTCTCTTGAGAGACTCTCCTTCTGTCCCACCTAGCTGTGGTCTTTCAACCACACCCAGTTTTGCGCCCACTCTCTGAATTTCCCAGTTCTCAAGTATTTGTCACACTGACTTACAGCACCACGGTTTACTTTCAATCTCTTAAATAGTTCTGTGGGAATTACTCATGCTGTTGGCTACTGGGAAATCAGTTTGTAATGTTTTTGTCTGAGATGTCACATATTATGCTATGTCTACTTGACATCTGCAATCAAAGAGATGTGGACTTGAATGATCACAATGCTATACAGATACAGATTAGAAAATAGTGCTAAGATAATGAAGCATCTGTCCATTAGAAGCAAGTTGGTTCCAGTCAATAGAAAACCCCAGAATACCAGCTACTACAAGGAGAAAGCAGATTAGTTGTGAAAAGTCTACAAAAGATCAACAGAGATAATTATTATAAAACCTAGAGCTGGAGAGACGGTTCAGGGGTTAAGATCACTTGTTGCTCTTCCAGAGGACCAGAGTTCCATTCTCAGCTTCCAAGTCAGGTGGCTCACAACCACCTGTCACCCCAGCTGCAGGAGATCTAACGCCTGCTGCTGGCCTCTGTGGGCATTGCATGACAATGGTACACTTAT
Source organism: Rhizomys pruinosus (assembly GCA_009823505.1). Lineage (NCBI taxonomy): Eukaryota > Metazoa > Chordata > Mammalia > Rodentia > Spalacidae > Rhizomys > Rhizomys pruinosus. Next base: position 1,551,959 of record VZQC01003291.1, read on the forward strand.
TTACATGCATGCAGGCATAACAACACATAAAATAAACATAAACTAAAATATTTTAAAACAAGTCATTCTAGGGAGGGGCTATAAAGATGATTAGATGTTTATATGAAATGTAATAAAAAATTCAATAAAATTAGAACTGAAAAAAAAATTAAACCTTACCATGTCTGGCAAAGCTGGATATTGAAGAATGTGAGAACTCATGTACAGCCTACATATACCTGTGGAGTCACAGAGAAGCTAGTTTATCAGCCCTCGTGTGATCACAATATCAGGAGCGTTGGAGCCAGACAGGTTAGTGAAAATATTTACTATTCCCTGGCTTTCAAGCTTTGTGATGCTGGAAAAGGTATTTACACTTCTGTACTTCAGTTAAAATCAAATGCAAAGTGGTTTTAATAGTAATAATCATGGCACAAGATCATGGGGAGACTCAATAAAGCCAACCGCTTCTGCCACATAACAGACTGGTTCATTAAGAAAGGCCTATACCATGATTATAAGGTCATTTGTTTTGAATCTTCCAAAGTTCTGTTTTATAGAAGTCAGATTATCAAAAATAAATACCAAACAGGCAAGAAGAACGAAAGAGGGAGCCGGGTGATTTCTCCTAGCATCCTGACCTTTGTCTAATGTTCTTGTTCTTAAACACGGGAACCTGCAGACTCCAGATCATGTCAGTCATCTGTGAGAAATTTCCTTGGGTGAAGCCAGCACTCGCACCCATGTTTCCATAGCTGTACAGCTCTTGAAGGACAATTATAACCACAGTCACAACTTAACGAGGCTATATCTCACATGTTCAATGCAATTCTGTCTTGTCTGTGTCTCCCCAATGCCAAATAGTAATAGGAATTATGGTGACACTTTATATAAAGATTAAGAAATTAAGGTCTTGGGACTGACTTTTGTCACACACACACACACACACACACACAAAGGTGTTAGGCTAGATTCAGAGGCTGGTAGTGAATGGCTGTTGGGGGACTAAAGTCGGCCCAAGAGCATTTGGCTCTTGATCTGTAACTTGTTAGGGGATTTCAGTTCACTGCTTGCTACAAAAGCAAAGGAGAATCTAGTTTAGCAATATATCTTATTGAAGCCCAGCATTCCTTCTGTGTTTGACCTCACAGGCCTGGGGTGAGTCATGGATGTTGTGTTGGATATCTCATTTCAGGAGACATCTGCATCCCAGCGTCAGAGCACCGGCTAAGGGAGGAGGTTCTCGCCACCTTCCTATTCTGGCTGATGGATACATATGTGGTAGATCTGCTCAGGTCGTTCTTTTATGTCACAGAGACCACATTCCAGAAGAACAAGCTCTTCTTCTACCGTAAGAGTGTGTGGAGCGAGTTGCAGAGCATCGGGGTCAGGTACCACCTGGCGCCTCTGTCATCATCTCCGTGTTTACACACACAGAGGCACTGATGCCAGTAGTCTGTGCAGCACATGCTAACCTATCCACAGACCCCTTGGTCTGGACATGGACTCCATTGTAGTCATGGCCCACTGACTACCTGGAGACCCTGCTTTCTTACCTGTGAAATTTCTTGCCTGCCCATCTCTGGGATCCCTACAGTGGGAAGAATTCATATTGACCGGGAGCAGAAGCTACTGCCTGTTTGAGATATGGGTCTGAAGGTTGGATTCCATCTCCTGCCAACCCCTGAAAGGAACACCTTGAAGGAACTCCCTCAGCGGGTCACTACTGGGCCCATCCTGAGAGCTGGCCTGGGCTCTAAGTGGCTAAGGTCCTGTTCAGCTGGGTGTGCCATCCCCAGTGGAGATGCAGGTCAAGCAGAGGGGACAGAGGAGAGGCTGGCCAGGGCCTGCAGAAAGTAGATGGCCACATTAGCTGCTCTGAGGTCCAGCTCTGGCTGTGTATTCCAGACCATTTCAGTAAGCTGTGGAGACCCTTAGCAACCAGATCAGGGCTTCCTGAGAACTTTGTCACACTGAGTCCCAAAGGGACTTTCTCACATCTGTGTCCTGAATCAGGGTGTCCACAGAGAGTACAGCAGATTGCTTCAAAAGTGTCCTGGCCAGAGCTAGGCATGCTGGTGCACACCTTTAATCCCAGCACTCAGGAGGCAAAGGCAAGTGAATAAAAAAAAAAAAAGTGTCGTGGCCAATGGGGAAGCCAAGAAGTGGACACTGAGGCCGATCGCGGGGTCCCAGTGCCAGCACAGGAGAGAAGTGGACACTGAGGGCGATCGCGGGGTCCCAGTGCCAGCACAGGAGAGATGTCAGGCACCCTTCCCAATAGACAGCTCTGTAAAATGTCTAATTGGTATGGGTTTCTGTGGCCCTGTATGTAGCCCCATTTCATGGCCAGATGTTAAGTGCCCTGAGCTCCTGACCACTGATGGGAGGTATGGTTTCCAGTGAGCTCCCTGTGTGCTCATATTGTGGCTCCATGAGGCTCTCTGTTGCAGGCAACACCTTGAGAGAGTGCAGCTGAGGGAGCTGTCACAGGCTGAGGTCAAGCAGCACAAGGATGCCTGGCCAGCTATGCCAATGTCCAGACTGCGCTTCATCCCCAAGCCCAGCGGTCTCCGGCCCATTGTGAACATGGATAATGTCATGGGTGCTAGAGCTTTCCACAGAAAGAAGCAGGTGAGGACACTTGGCTCCTGTACTTGTGGTTGAGTCCACACTTTATGACCTCTACAGGGGCTCATGGCACCTCGAGTCCCAGGTGAGGAGAAGAGGGAGGATGAGGCTCTGGTACCTAAGTCCAGAAGCTTAGCTTGTAGGAAGGCCTGAGGGATGCCGCCAGGTGGAGTAGGCAGTGGGTACTCCCCATGCCAGGGAGCAAAATAACTAGGGAGCAGCTGCCTCAGCCACCACCAGAAGGCAGAGATCCCGGAGCTCACTCGTGGCTGCTCTCTCCCATCTCCAAAGCTGTATGGCCCTGCAGCTCTGGCCCCATCCACTGCCTGATACCTCAGCTAGGCTGGGGGACTTCCTGGTCTTTGTGTATGTATGAAGGAGCTCATGAGCCCAACTTCAGCCCCATGGGCACGTCCCCAGGAGATAGGGCCTTCCTCATCGGTGCAGACTGCCTGCCCCCAGGAGTCAGCGCCCTCCTTGTGGGTGGTAATGATGTGTCTCAAGGAGGCATGGTCCTGTGTGTGGTGGGTGGGAACAGATTGGGCAGGTCAGGTAAGGGTCCCAAGGGCAGCCAGAGTTAGTGGGATGCCGAGATGGGCCTTCCAAGACCTTGCCTCTGGGGGCACACTGTGGTATCTGGCGAAAGCTGGGCAGCCTGGGACAGTCTGCCAGGTCCCTTTCTCACATGTGCCTTGTGGTCCAGGCCCAGCATTTCACCCAGCGTGTCAAGACTCTGTTCAGTGTTCTCAACTATGAGCGGATGCAGCGTCCCAATGTCCTGGGGGCCTCTGTGTTGGGCATGGATGACATCTACAGGGCTTGGCGAGCCTTTGTGCTGCGTACACAGGACCCAGCACCTAGGTTGTACTTCGTTAAGGTGGGCATGTGACCCCCAGCGCCCATCACAACTGCTCCCAGTCATGGTCTGAGCTCTGGGGACCTCCTTGGAGCAGCTAACTCCAGGTGACTCTGTTGCTGCCCCCAGCTGGTGGTTGGGAGTGCTGGCCTGTCCATGCATAGAGGCCAAGGATTCTGTGGCCTGTGGTTCTAAGGAGCAGGGGCCACAGATGACTTTGTTCTTCTGGGATGCCCACTTCTGGGACATCTTTGGGCCCTGCATGGACTGGCTCTCTGACAGTCAATCTCAATTCCTTTGGGCTTTGCTCTGTGAAAGGACACCCCCACCCCCACCCCCAGAAGCTAGTATCCATTTGGAAGAGTTAAGTCTAGCTCTACTACTAGGGCCTGGATGCTCCAGGACCTGGTTAGTTAGGGGCCTTCACTGGCCCTGAGGTTCAGAGAGGAGTGTACAGACCTACCCTGCCCTGCCCTGCCCTGCCCTATGTCTTCAGTCTGGGGTGATAGGTTAGTGAGGGGAGTCATTGATCTGGGGCAGAAACTGTCAGCTTCCCACAGTGGCATGGGCAGATGTGGCTAGGGTTGGTGGGAGCACAGAGTCTGTCCCGCATCTGCCCCGGACAGGTTTGCTAAAGACAGTTCGGGGCCCAGGCTCTGAGGTCAGAGCCATCAGGACCCCTGGTCCTAGTACCAGAGCACCATGCTCAGCATTGCTCATGTGTCCTACAGACAGATGTGACTGGGGCGTATGACGCCATTCCCCATGACAAGCTCGTGGAGGTGGTTGCTAGCATGATCAGGCCCCCAGAGAACACATACTGTGTCCGCCGGTATGCTGTGGTCCAGAGAGCTGCTGGAGGACACATCCATAAGTCATTTAGAAGACAGGTAAGACCACAGTAGACATGTTTCTACAGTGTGAGTATGTCCATGGCACAGGCCTGTATATATCCTGGGTCTCTGGGGTGTCAGTGAATGAGTGTGGTTGTGATGGGTCCAACATGTGGGGGCCTCGTCTCCTCCCCAGGGTCCTAATGAAGGTGCCTCCCACACTTGCTCAGAGGCTTCTCTCCCACACTCTTTGTGCCCTCTTCAGGAAGTAAGTGGGGTCTGTGGGTACAGAAGTGGGGGAGTTTCCTCAGCTCAGGCCTGAGAGAGGCACGTGGATACCCATGGTGTGGCTTCCTTTGCTTTTTCACTGAGGCAAGACATCCACGGATCACTGGCAAACCTTGGGTATGCACGTGTGAACAGGTGCAGTAGCCACATGGCATCTACCCCAAGGGCATTTCCATAGTCACTACACCCAGGACAGTCCCTCCCTGCTCTATGCAAAGCAGCCACTCCTGATCTGACCTCCGTGAACCTATCACTGGGGACTCATTTGTCTGTTTAAAATCAGACAAGATGTGGCTTTTTCAGTGGTGTCTGTTCTTCAGTGCGCAGCACGATGGAGACCTAGCCATGCGTGCCTGAGCTGCGTGGGTGTGCTCCACAGGGTAAATGTGTTGATTTGTCCTTTCTGCCATGGGTGCAGGTTTGGTGGCTCCAGGTTTTGACTGTTCTGAGTGGCTCTGCTGTGAGCTTGCTAGGGCATCTCCCTGCAGAGAGGCTGCTGTTCTGTTTGTGGGATGATTTCTATAAATTCTAGGCATGGAGTTGCTGGCTCAGTTTCTAGAGTGGCCATGCAGTTTATACTTCGCACTGTGTGGAGGCTGAGTGTTGCCCACACTTGCAGCACTTCAGGTGTTGGCTGCTCAGATGGCAGCATCTGCCCTGTCCAGAGCCACCATGTGTCTCTATGCTCATCATTTCCCTGGAACTCAGAAGCTGAATGCCTTCCATATATCAACCCTCTTCCTTTGTGATTTCTGCATCTGGAATGGGGGTGTCTGCCCTTACCAGTTATGCCCGTTCTGTGGTCTCTCTTCATATGGGGGCCCTCCTCAGTCCGCTTCTGGCTTCATCGCTTAGGTGGAATGACATGGGAGTTTTTAATTCTGATGACGTTCCCCAGGTCAGTTGCTTGTGCACTCCTGAGAAACCTCCTTCCCCGAGATCATGAGTTCTCCATCTTCTGATAGAACCACTTTCATTGTTTGAGCTTTTACCTCTAGTTCACTTGCACCACTTTCTAAATGTGGAGGGAGAAGGCAGACTTCCCTGCATGGGCACTGTTCAGTGGCTACAGCACTGAATAATAAAAAGACCATATTCCCTGCAGTGTCTGTGTGGTATGTGATAGATTTTTAGAGGGAGGAAAAGAGTTTAAAATTATAAGAACCAGAGCCAGACCTGCAACAGGCAAATAATATATACTTACCAGAATAAGTATACAGCTACAGACAGACACTCCATTGCACACACGAGAAGTGTCTGCCACCTAATGAACAGAGGTAGATTTTACTCCCTGAGCCTATCTGGAATGCATCAGATCCCAAGGCCTGGGGTCCTTGGATAATTTGAAAACCTTCTTTTGACTTCTCAGGCTGAGCAGGGCAATATCTCAAGGCCGTAAGACAGGTGGCTCCATAAACAGACTGCCTCAGTCCTGGGAGTGACTGGGTGATAAGGCCAGACTGTCAATTTAGTTCGTTAGCCATTTCACAGGATTTACAACTCTATGGCCTCCTTAATGAAGTTTATGGCTCTTCTGCTATTCACATATTGTATCATTATATCAGTGCTGAGTCTCCCTCTGGGCTTCCGTTCTGTCCTGTCCATCATCAGTCAGTCAGGCTGTGCTTCCCTATTGTATGCAAAGGTTCCTGTGCCTTTTGGGTCCTCCTGCCATGATCCCCTATCACAGGCTCTGCCTGTGAGTCCTAGGTTTGCTTTCTTTGTTTCTTTCTTTGTGTTGCTGTCTGCCACCTTTCAGCCTTGACCCCAGGGTTCTAAGTTCCTCTTTGTAGTCTGTGTTGGGGCCTTCTACTTTTGCTAATCTTCAGGGACTGCTTCCTGTCCTTTCTTCTTTCCGCAAAGCTGGAAGCTGGTTTCCACTCCTCATTCAGTTTTACATCCATATTTTGTCTGCTTTTTTCCTTTTTCCATGTTCATGTATACATGTTTGCATGTCTGCGCACATGTGTAAGTGCATATGCATGAGTGCGTGTGTGCATGTGGAGGGCTTAGGCTGATGCTGAGAACCATCTTTGGTATCTCTTCACTTTATTCAATGATACAAAGTCTCATTGAAAGCCAGAACGTGCCCATACTCTGGGGTCCCTACCCACCTTTCTCCGAGGATCCCGTCTTGACCTTCCAAGACTTGAATTCCAGATGGGCTGTCATTGGTCCTCGCGCTGGCTTAGCAAGTGTTTAACCACTGAGCCATCTCCCCACCTCACTTTTCTTTGCTTCTTGATGCATAAACTTTGATTACAGTTATTTAAACTTTCCAAATAAGCATCTACTATTTATTTATTTATTATTTATTTAGTGTGTGCGTGCGCGCACATAAGCCATGGTGAGCATGTGGAGATCAGAGGACAACTTGTGGGAGTTAGTTCTCTCTATCCACTATGGGTACTGGGGATTGAATTCTAGCTAGATTTAGTAGCAAGTACCTCTACTTGTGGAACCATCTCACCAGCCCAAGGGAAGCACCCAAGGGAGGCCACACATTTTCCTGGTAGAACTCTTCAGCAGTGTTCCACACTGTCTGGTATGTTGTCGGCTCATCATTATCCAGCTCAAAATCTTTTCTTTTTAAAAAAAAATTTTTTTTAATTTATTCTTGTATGTGTATGAATGTACTGTCTTGCATGTACATTTGTGCACCCGTGTTGTGCAATGCCACGGAGGTCAGAAGAGGGTGTCGGATTCCCCTGGAACTGGAGTCAAAGACGGTTCTCAGCCACCATATGGGTGCTGGGGATCGAATCCAGGTCCTCTGCAAGAGCAGTCGGCGCTCTTAACCACTAGGCCATTGTGCTGGATAGCTTTAGTGTCAACTTGACACACCTGGGTTGAGGGAGCCTCAGTTGGGGAATTGGCTCCATTGGATTGGCCTGTGGCCACATCTGTGGAGTATTGTCTTGATTGTCAGGCAATGCGGGAGGGCCCAGCCCACAATGAGTAGTGCCACTCTGGGCAGGTTGTGTGTATGGTATAAGAAGGCAGGCTGGGCATGAGCCAGGGGAGCAAGCCAGTGAACAGCATTCCTCCATGGCCTGTGCTTCAGCTCCTGCCTCCAGGTTCCTGCCCTGAGTTCTTGCCTTGGGCTCCCTGAGTGATGAACTGTGACCCAGGAGATGTAAGCTGAATAAACCCTTTCCTCCCCAAGTTGGTGTTAGTCAGAGTGTTTTGTCACAGCAATGGAAGACAAACTAGGACAGCCATCCCTCTAGCCCCCTCAAAATCTTTTCTTAATCTGATTTTTGACAACCTGTTGGTTATTTAGAAGTATATTGCTTAACAATTATTTTAAGTTTATGTATATGAGTATTTTGCCTGCATGTATGTCACTGTGCCCATGCATACAATGCCCTCAGAGGTTAGAAGGAACTGGAGTTACAGACAGTTGTGGGTGGGCACTGGGAACTGACCCTGGGTTCCATCAAGAGCAGCCAGTGCTCTTAACTGCTGAGCCATCTCTCCAGCCCCTGCTTAATTATTTTAAAAATGAAGGCATTTTCTATATTCTTATTTTCTATGCTAACTCTTATACTTTAATCACTCACCATGACTTTACCCCCAACAGTGCAGCAAACCTACCTGGCACATAAGATTTTTGTTTGTTTTGTATTAGCACATATTTATTATACATAATAATGGGTTCCATTATGGCAGTTTCATACATGTACATAATGTATTTTTGGCCATATTAACATACACTGCCTAACATGCAATATTTTTTTGGTCATTTTGAGACAGAGTCTCCCTTTATAGTCTCAGTTGGCCTAGAACTCACTATGTATACCAGGCTAGCCTTGAACTCACAGAGATTCTCTTGCCTCTGCCTCCCGGGTGCTGGGATTAAAGGCATGTGCCACCGTGCCCAGCTCACCTAACATGCAGTATTTTAAAAGTTCAAAATCAGTGTGTGATTTCAACATGAGAGAGGCTGAGGTAGGAGGACTGCAGGTTTGTGGGCAGCTTAGTGAGACCCTGTTTTATAAAACAAAAAAAGCCAGTGTGGGACATCTCACACCTTGCATGGCTGGAGTTGCCTCTGTGCTCACTCTAGGCGGCACTGTGCTCCTGATGTGACCCTGTCTTGGAGAGATGGGTCTTGGTGGCCACTATGCTAAAAAGCAGACACCCTGGAGAGTCTGTTGCAGGAGATGAAGGCGCCATCCCCTCTCCACTTCAGTCCAGGCTGGTCCTTCCTCCTGCTGTGAGTTGTCTGTATGGAGCAATCAGGTGCTGCTTACACTGTGCCCATTAATAACCATAGTCATGGAGGTGCCTGGCCTGAGGAGAGCTGACAGTGGTGAAGCCTGCTATTTCTATGGCTCTTTCTGCTGGAATGCGAGACTGTATTCTCTTTCCCAGACAGGATGTAATGATGATGTGCCCCCAAGTTGGACTGTGCTGGCCAGAAGACCACATGTCCCACTGGTCCCCTCAAGCTGTCACCTCTTCTTTGCTACAGGTCTCCACACTCTCTGACCTCCAGCCATACATGCGCCAGTTTGTGGAGCTTCTACAGGACTCGAGTGCCACTGCCCTGAGAGATGCTGTCGTCATTGAGCAGGTCCCCAGTGACAGGGTTCCCAGTGATAGACTGCACTGCTGAGCTGTTTGTTTGTCTCGGTGTGGGATGTGACCAGCACACTCCTGAGACCAAGGCCACTGTCCTTGCTAGAGCGCTTCCCCAACCCCCTGGCCTAAGTCCCTGTCCCACGCACAGCTGGGCACACCTGGCCAGCTCTTGCTTTGAGGTGCTCTTTCTACCTTTGTCCCCACTCTCCATGCTTCAGTAGTGAAGTGGAAGAAATGTCTTCCCTCAGTTGTGACCTTGAGGGCACAGGACAGACACGACAGTTCCCCTGCCTTCGGCAGACAAGGTGGGCTTGACCTACGGTCCCCTTCTTGGCCTGCTGTGTGAGGTCTGCTCCTATAGCCCCGTGGCTTTGTTGCATATGCTACCTGTGAGACCTTTAAATAAGTTTCTTAGGCTCCAGGGCTCCAGTGCTACAAGAACTGAGAAGGCAACATCACCAGTAGAAATGCACACCCTGTCAGCTTGAAGTATATTCAACCTGATCAGGCTGGGGAAACTTGACTGTGGTCCAGCCATGATGGTTTGCCATACAAACCTGGTCCCAGGGGGGCATGTGGTGACACCTTGCCATGCTGTGTCCTCATACTTCTCTGTCTCTGTCTTTGTGCTTCTGCTTTCTAGAGCTCCTGTCTGAATGAGGCCAGCAGCAGCCTGTTTGACTTCTTCCTGCGCTTCGTGCATAACAGTGTGGTGAAGATCGGTGGCAGGTGGGCAGAAGCCAGGGTGGGTGGGCACAGACAGGGCAGGTGGGCTGAGGACAGTCTGGCTCCTGAATAGGGCACCCACCCTCACTGCCTGTAGCGCTTGCTGGCTGCCCCCTTCTCATTCCTTCCTCCCCACTCTGCTTGGTATTTTCTTACCCATCTACCCATCTCCTGGCTGAGCCATAGGGTTGACCTTGTGAGCCCCTGGCTGAGCAAGGCCCTGGTGCAGCCTGGTTACCCTTCAAAAATCACTGATGTGGAAAAGGGAGCTCAGGCTGGTTCTGTGTTGGAGCCCCACCAGCCTGCAAGAGTGTGTGTTTTGTGTGCCTGGGTCAGCGTGATTGGTTGGACTTTCTGCACCTAAAGTACCCAATGAACAGAGGGCTTGGCTCCTCCTTCAGGTTCTGTTCTGGGCTGGGCAGAGCCTGCAGGAGGGCCATACAGAGAGAAATTCCAGACCCACACGCAAGATTGTCAGGGGTCAAGCTGGAAAAGTATCTCAGCGAGCTTCCTAGCAGATCTACTTTACTGTGCACTCGGCTCTTGGTACTTCCTTATTTAAAAAATGCCCACTTGGGGCTGGAGAGGTGGCTCAGTGGTCAAGAGCACTGGCTGTTCTGGCAGAAGACTTGGGTCTGAATCCCAGCAACCACAAGGCAGCTAAAAATGGTGACGTGCACTTACACGCATGCAGGCAAAACACGCATACACATAAAATAAAAATAAAATATTTTTAAATGTGTGCTTATTGTCATTTAATAATGATAATTCATGTCTTACTATGAATGCTCACAGTATACATTAGAAGGTAATTGGAACTGTAAGGTGTGCATTCTGGAAGAAAAGTCACAAGTGTGCAGCTGTCTAGATTTTGGCAAACAGTGAGAGCAGAGGGAATTCCTGAGGCACTGAGCAGATGTGTGTGTGTGTGTGTGTGAAGCTTGGTCCTCATGTGGATCAGCTTGATACTTAGACTTAAAAAGTAAGACCACTGTGCCCCCTCGAGAGCTTCTGACAGTGACTCCAGCCCATCAGATCCTTAGCAGGACTTGGGGGCAGTCGGAGGTCACCTCGTACCCATTCTCGCTTAGGTGATTTTGCTGTCCTGCTCATCAAAGACACCCATCCCTGCCAACTCCTGCCTGTATGTCTGATTGGGGGGTGCCATGGTGTGCCTTAAGGGGAAAGCCCTGACCTTTATGTGCACGGCACCACCTGGAGATAGTCTGTCATTAGTTATTCTGTAGGAAATGAGTCCTGGATAAATATTGAGTCAGTTCAAGTGCCTATTGCTTTATAACAAAAGCCCTGGAGTCAGAGAATGGGAGTGTAGTCACCACCATGCCACTCGCAGTGGGAACAGGAGGGATGTGTATGCGTGGAACTTAATGTGGTGTCTTATTGGCACACTGACAATGGTAGATACCATTGTTTGTGTTGGGGGGTCTCTGTGAAATATATATCCATTAATATCTCAGTGTGAATGCTGTGTGTGTGTGGTGTGTGTGTGCATGCGTGTGCGTGATTTATGAAGCTCACTGTGACCAGTACCTCTAACCTTTACCCTCACCAGGTGCTATGCCCAGTGCCAGGGCATCCCCCAGGGCTTCATCCTGTCCACGCTGCTCTGCAGCCTGTGCTACGGGGACATGGAAAACAAGCTGTTTGCTGGGGTGCAGCAGGATGGGTAAGTGTCCCCTTTACTGGTTCAGGGGTCATGGGTTTGCATGTCTTCACACTTCATGTTCCTGGCTCACTGGGTGCTACAGTTGCTTTATCTTCAAGACCCAGGTAAGGATGTGACCCTGCTTCACCTAAAGCTGTGTAACTGTTTCAGGTTGGAGTCCTGACAGAGGAGTTCTATGAGAAACGTGTCAGTGTGTCTCGTTTTAGGCTGCTCTTACGATTGGTTGATGACTTTCTGTTGGTTACACCTCACCTGGCCCAGGCAGAAGCTTTCCTCAGGTAAGGCCTGTCACACCTGGGTTTCTGCTATATAATCATGATATGTGGGGTTGAGGTAGCACGTTTAATTAATCAGTAGTTCTGTGGGCCTGGAAATCCTGTTGTCCCTGAGGCCCAGTCACTGCAAAGTGGCAAGGACATCTGGCCTGTGCAGCCAAGTCTCAGACAGCTGTAGCACCAAGAAAAAGAGCACAGTTCCCATGGCCAGGCCAGCCACACAGTACCCATGGCCAGACCAGCTGCACAGTACCCATGGCCAGGCCAGCCGCAGAGTACTCATGGCCAGGCCAGCCGCACAGTTCCCATGGCCAGGCCGGCCGCACAGTTCCCATGGCCAGGCCTGCTCTGTCCCACTGAGACTTTAGTGAGTTATGAGCCACAGAGTACAGTGCTGTGAGATACCAGCTTAGTGCCAATATTTGGAAAGTCTCCAGACAGGATAATAGGCAGGAAGTTCCATGGTCTTTTGCTCTTCAGCTGAGCCCACAAAGGGCTGTTGCAGGGGCTTGAGACCTGGGCCCTTCTGGAAGACAGGTTGTCCCTAGGCACAGCAATGCCTGACAGCAAGGCTGCAGGTCACCATGAACAGGGATGCCTAGGGAGCAGATCCTTGACTTGGGAGCTGTCTGTCTATCTGTCTATCTGTCTGTCTGTCTGTCTGTCTGTCTATCATCAACTTATTATCTATCTGTCTTTCATTCCCTTCCTTTCCCCTTCCCCTTCTTTTCCCTACCTTTTCCCTTCCCTTCCCCTTCTTTCCCCTTCTTTCCCCTTCCCCTTCCCCTTCCCCTTCTTTCCCCTTCCCCTTCCCCTTCCCCTTCCTTTCCCCTTCCCCTTCCCCTTCCCCTTCTTTTCCCTTCCTTTCCCCTTCTTTTCCCTTCCTTTCCCCTTCCCCTTCCCCTTCCCCTTCTTTTCCCTTCCTTTCCCCTTCTTTTCCCTTCCTTTCCCCTTCCCCTTCCT
>VZQC01003291.1:1565568-1619899 GCA_009823505.1 Rhizomys pruinosus
TTTTTTTTCTTCTTTTTTCTCCCCCTCTCTCTCTTCCCCTTCCTCTTTTTTTTGCTCCTTCTTCTTTTTTTTCTTCTCTTTTTTTTTCTTTTTTCCCCCTCCCCTTCCTTTCCCCTTCCCCTTCCTTTCCCCTTCCCCTTCCCCTTCCTTTCCCCTTCCCCTTCCCCTTCCCCTTCTTTTCCCTTCTCTTTCCCCTTCCCCTTCTTTTTCCCCTTTTCCCATCTGCCTCCCCTTTCTCTTCCTTTCCTTCTTTGACAAGGTCTCTTTAGTTCTAGGTGGCCTGAAACTCACACAGACCCATCTGCCTCCCGAGTGCTAAGATTAAAGTTGCATGTCCGGGCTGGAGACATGGCTCAGCTGTTACAAGCACTGACTGCTCTTGCAGAGGACCCGGGTTCAATTCCCAGCACCCACATGGCGGCTGAGAACCATCTTTAATTCCAATTCCAGAGGAATCCAACACCTTCTTCTGATCTCTGCAGCATTGCATGACATGGGTGCACCTACTTACATGCAGACAGTATACTCATACACATAAAATAAGAACTGTCTGAAACTCCAATTCCAGAACTCCAGTTCCAGGGGAATCCGAGACCCTCTTCTGACCTCCATGGCATTGCATGTCATGGGTGCACAAACTTGCATGCAGACAGTACATTCATACACATACAGAAATAAATAAAATAAAAAAAAAATTAAAGGTGTGTATCACCACGCCCAGCTCTGTCTGTCTTTCTTTCCTTTCCTTCCTTCTTTCATCTTTTTCCTTTTCTCTCCTTTCCTTTTGTTCTTTTGACAGGGTCTCCCTATAGTCCTAGGTGACCTGGAACTTACTATATCAACCAGACTGGCCTCTATCTCTATGAGATCTATCTGCCTCTATCTCCTAGTGCTGGGATTAAAATCATGCACCACCACATTTAGCCTTGACTTATTTATTTTTATTTTTTATGTGTATGAGTGTTTTGCCTGCATGAATGTGTGCCACATGTTTGCAATGCCTGTGGAGGCCAGAAGAGGGCATCAGATCCCCTGGAACTTGAGTCACAGATGTTTAGCTGCCATGTGGGTGCTGGGAACTGGCCCCAGGTCCTCTGCAAGAGCAGCCAGTGCTGTTAACACTGACCCACCTCTCCAGTCCCCGAAGTCCTGTGGAGAAAGTAGAAAATTTGGACTTATTGGACAGTGGTGTTTTGAGATGTGGGGGTTGCATAGGAAGTGATCTTTTTTCTTTTTGGCACATAGTATTCATACTATTCCAGGATGTTTACAGTATATAGCAGTCAGGTCAGGGTCATCAGTAGATCTGCGGTTTGGCTGTAAAGTTGATTTTTGTGGCTTGAACTAGAATCAGGCACCAAGGCCCTGCCTCAGAGAGGGGATCCATAAGTCCCTCGGCACCTCGGTGTTGTGGGCTTCCTCAGGAGTCACACAACAGTAGGCGGTGGTCACTAGAGGACATGACCATCAGGGGGTCATGTGGACCTTCCCACATGTCTGAGGCCTGGTCATCTCATTCTGAGTTAGCTCCATTGCTAACCTAGAAGAGAGTAGCTGTTCTGGGGTGCAGAGCAGGACTGTGTCTGGCTCTCGCTAGGTCTGGCTCTCTCTGATCCCAGAATACTTCTTGGGATTTTTGTGGCATGTACTGAGTGCTTCTGGGGTCTCATGACAAAAGCTGCTGCTTCTACTCAGGGCCTTGGTCCGTGGTGTGCCCGAGTATGGCTGCATGGTAAACTTGCAGAAGACAGTGGTGAACTTCCCTGTGGAATGTGGGTCCCTAGATGGTCCAGCTCCCCACCAGCTGCCTGCTCACTGCCTGTTTCCCTGGTGTGGCCTACTGCTGGACACGCAGACTCTGGAGGTGTTCTGTGACTATTCCAGGTAAGCACCTTGGGCAGCTTGAGGATGGGGGAGTGCTCCTTCCTGTGTCTTCTTTTAGTCTTGTCAGGTAACCCAGAGGCCATATGGTGCCCTCTGTCTGTGTAGAGATGGACATAAGAATACATCTTTTTCCTCATTCCTGGCCTGCAGGAAGCCATGGGCTTGTAGCAAGAGCTGAGCCTGCAGGGAGCCAGGGCCACTCCTCTTATGGACGATAATGGGACGCGTAGGAAGCGTTCCTTCCTGCTAGATCCCATTAGGCACGAGCTCAGGCTTGAGATCGTTAGGCATACAGATGAGATCAGGGCTCATTTCTTTAAAAAAAAAAAAAAAAATATAAAATATATATATATATATATCATAATATATTATCATTATATAATATATAATGATAATAATTATTTATAGGTTTTTGAGAAGGTTTCCTCCCTGTGCTCCGGCTGGCCTGGAACTCACTAATATGTAACCAGCGGCCGGACTCGACAGAGATCTTCCGCCCTGCCTCCTCGACTAGTGCCTTGGGGATTATCAGGAGCACATTAACAACATACCCAGCCCTATTATTTTTTTTATGTAATATTGGAGTGTATTGCGTGCGTGGTGTGTGGTGTGTGTGTGTAGNAACCCTTCTGAATACTGACTTGATGCCTCACTGGGAAAGTTCCACACCTCAGGTAATGAAGTGAAATGCGAACACACTAAAATACTGTGTAAAAATACTTTCAAGTTGTATGTATAAATTCTACTTGAAGCAGATACTGTGTTTAAACTTGTATCTCATCCCTCAATATGTCATGTATATGAAAATATTCCATGATCCCCACAAAGGGCCGCCAGCACTCAGGAGGCAGATCTCTGTGAGTTCAAGGCCAGCAGCATGGACAAATCTAAAACTCAAAAGGCCCACACCACATGACTTCTGATCTTTCAGAGATCATTTACATAGCTGGAACCTCGTGGAGATCTCAGAGACTTTTCATATATGTATATATATGTATATATTTATCAAGTCAAAAATTTAAAATACCAATGAGCAATGCTTAAGGCCTGAGTATATGTGACTTCAGAGTTTAATCTTACTCTTCGTGGAGGGCATTTAAGTGAAGGGCAGGACCAGGTTCAGATGGATGAAGTGGTAGTATATATATATGTATATATATATATATATATGTATATATATATAATTTATTTAGGTGTTTTGAGACAGGGTCTCCCTGTAGCCCCGGCTGGCCTGGAACTCACTTTGTAGACCAGGCTGGCCTGGAACTCACAGAGATCTTCCTGCCTCTGCCTCCCGAGTGCTGGGATTATAGGAGCACATCCACATACCCAGCCTATTTTTTTTTTATGTATATGAGTGTATTGCGTGTGTGTGTGTGTGTGTGTGTACACCCAGGTAAAATGCCCACAGAAGAAGCCGTCTGGATCCCCTGGAACTGGAGTTACGGACAATTGTTAACTGCCATGTAGGTGTTGGGAATCGAACCTGGATCCTCTGCAAGAGCAGTCAGTGCTCTTAACCTCTAAGGCATCGCTCCAGCCCTTACTGGTCAGGGAATGACATGTTCAGTACAGACATGGTTTTCCTTTGAGGATGTTCAGCCTGGGGCTGAGTGAAAGTGGATATTAAATCCATAACTGTGTGTCTGTGATAGGGAGCACAGCCAATGGAAAAGAGACCATTTTCCTGAGAAAACTAGAAAGAAAATCTATTACACTTTTACCTTAAAACATATACTGGGCATGGTGGTGCATGCCGTTAATCCCAGCACTGGGGAGGCAGAGGCAGGCAGATCTCTGTGAGTTCACAGCTGCCCAGAGAGGTAAAGAGATGGTTAAAAATGACAGCACAAGCCGGGCGTGGTGGCGCATGCCTTTAATCCTACCACTTGGGAGGCAGAGGCAGGCGGAACTCTCTGAGTTCAAGGCCAACCTGGTCTACAGAGTGAGCTCCAGGCCACCTGGGACTAAAGGGAGACCCTGTCTCAAAAATACCAATAAATAAATAAAAAACAAAAATGACAGCACAGAAACAATAGAAAAGACTCTGGGAACGGAGTGCTTGGGGGTCAGTGTCACAGAAGGACAGCAAGGTCCTATTTCTAAGAAACTGAATTTTTTTAAAACACAGAACTTGGACTTCACCAGGTGTGGCAGAGCACACTTGTAATCCCAGCACTCAGAAGACTGAGGCAGGATGGTTGCAGTTCAAGGTCTGCTTCAGCCAGAGAATGAATTCAAGGGAAGCCTGTGCAACTTGATGAGACCCTGTCTCAAACAGTAAGCAGTGGAGGCATAGCTTAGTGGTGGAGCACTTCCTAGCAAATGTAAGGTCTTGGGTTCGATTCCCAGCACTGCAAAAACAAAACAAATCCTTGGGGGCTGGAGAGATGGCCTAGCGGTTAGGCGCGCCAACCGCTCTTGCAGAGGACCCAGGTTCGATCCCCAGCACCCACATGGCGGCTGAGAGCCATCTTTGGCTCCAGTTCCAGGGGAATCCGACGCCCTCTTCTGGCCTCCGCGGCATTGCACGACATGGGTGCACAGACCTACATGCAGACAGTACATTCATACACTTACAAAAATAATAAAATTTAAAAGAAAAAACCCTTGAACTTGCCTCCCCATGAACAGTGTCACCGCCTTTGTTCTTGTGCAGTCCTTGCTACTTCAGGCACTGCTGAAGCTCTGTACACTCATCATCTCACTCCATTCCCACAAGCCCCTTAGGAGATAGCAAGGAGCCAGGCTCTGCAGACTACTCCCTTGGCCATCTCTAGCTCAGAGATCTGCATGGGTGGGACTTGGAGCTCAGGGCAAGGTAGGACAGGTGTCCTCAGGAGGGGTCTTGTGCAGTGGGGCCACACAAGACAGCATGCTTTCCCACGTCCCTGAAAGCTCACTGTCCCATGGTCTTCCAAGGTTCTGTTACAGAGGGCTGGGGCTACAATGAGCAGGCTGGACACCATCTCTAGAAAGTGACTTGCTGTACTGTGGTCCTTGAATGTTCATTCATTTCCTAGTACTTTGACATCTGCAGAGACTATTGTAAGTTTTATTTGAGCAATTTGGAACATCAGGAGTACTGTGTCTTCCCCACTGATCAAAGCAGTGGCTGGAAGATGCTGCACTTCACAAGAGCAGCCTCATTCTGCCATGGACATGTTTTAAAACATTTAATGACATAAGAGTGTTCAAGCTGGGTGTAGGTAGTGGCGCATTCCTTTAATCCCAGCACTTGGGAGGCAGAGGCAGGCGGATCTCTGTAAGTTCAAGGCCAGCCTGGTCTACATAGTGAGCTCCAGGCCAGCTGGGACTAAAGGGAGACCCTGCCTCAAAAAGACCAAAAAAAAAAAAAAAAGTGTTCAAAAGTTAGCATAGAAGAAATGAGTGGACTGAGGTGCTAACTGTGCTTGAGTGCTTGCTGTGCGAGAGCGAAGACGTCTGTAAGGGGCCAGGTATGGTTGAGTGGACTGAGGTGCTAACTGTGCTTGAGTGCTTGCTGTGCGAGAGCGAAGACGTCTGTAAGGAGCCAGGTATGGTTGCATGCCCTGTCATCCTAGTGTGGGGTGGGGAGGAGACAGGAGGCTCATGGGGGCCTGCCAGCTACCAGCCTAGCTCCAGTTCAGTGAGGAACCCTGTCTCAAGGGAATAAGGGGAGGGTGATCTAGCTGACACCGGTATCTGCCTCCTGCCTCTGCATACATGCACAGGCACGCACGCACACTCACACATACGTGCATATGCATGAAAATAAATACATGAAGGGGCTGGAGAGTTGACTGAGCAATGGAAAGCACTGGCCGCTCTTGCAGGGGACCCAGGTTCAATTTCCAGCACCCACATGGTGGCTAAAAAACATCCGTAACTCCAGTTCCAGGGGATCTGACACTCTCTTCCGACTTCGACACCTCTTCTGCAGCACAGCCACCTACCTACCTACACATAAAATGTAAAAAAGATATATGTCGCTGGGTGTGGTGGCGCACGCCTTTAATCCTAGCACTCGGGAGGCAGAAGCAGGTGGATCTCTGTGAGTTCAAGGTCAGCCTGGTCTACAGAGCGAGTTCCAGGCTAGCTGGGGCTACATGGAAACCCTGTCTCAAAATAGACCAAAATATATATATACATTTTTTAAAAGATATATTTGAAAAGGTTAACTGTACCTGTCACCTATATTTGTCTTCGAGAACACCGCCAGGTGGTGAGGAAAGCCCCTCCCCTTGCCTTCTGCCCTGCTCATGTTCCATCATGGAACTACGTCCTCTCAGGATGGCTGAGAGTGTCCTTCAGCCTGTGGGTAGTCAGACTCCATCAACGGGGATGCCATTGCAGGTGCTTCTCGCTGTCTGCCGACGAGCTGGGGCTGAAGGTGATTCTCTGCCCTTCTCATAGCCCTCTCCTGGGAAGGGACCCTGTCAGACTGAAGTCACTTGAAAGAAACAAGGCTGGTGACTGGTTTCCTATGGGATTCATGTCTCCTCCTGAACCATGAGTTTGGGAGTTCTTGTTTGTTGCTGATGAACAGAGACATCCAGTGAGCCCAGGTCCAGGTAAAATGAGTAATGTCCACTACATCTTGCTTGGATTTGGTCGTCTAGGGCCTACAGTGCTATGAGTATGTAGCAAGAGCCAGTGGGCATGTGCCACCATATACATGAGATTCCAGCCCTGTCTGAGTTCTAGGTGTGTGGCAGAGGGGAACAGGAGGTGGGAGGGCTCTGGTGCTGCCCTCCCAGAGGAGGGGCTGGTAAGGGGGGCACACAGATGTAACATCCCCTTGTGCCGCAGCTACGCCCGGACCTCAATTAGAGCCAGCCTCACCTTCCATCGCGGCTTCAAAGCCGGAAGAAACATGCGTCGCAAGCTCTTGGCAGTGTTGCGTCTGAAGTGTCACAGTCTATTTCTAGACTTGCAGGTGAGCAGGTGGGGAGTGGCCTCATCTGTGTGGCCTCTGTGACTGTAGATCCTGTTCTGTGTGGAAAGGGGTACATATGTGTGCACACAGGTTATATGTAGAGCATGCATGAGTGTTCAGATGTGTGTCTGTATGTACAGGTGAATGTGTGCTCTGGATGGATGTGTACGAACGTGCAGGTACACGGCGCATGTAGGTCCCTATTAAGGAGCATTTGCCTGGCTCATCCCTGTCACTTCCCAGCACTTTCCCCACAGAAAGAAGGGATCCCTGGATCCTGGCCTTGGTCTCTGAAGCCGTGGTTGCTGAGGGGACTGCCCTGGAGGGACCTCCATGGTGGGCATTGGCTTCTCCACTTTCCTGCTTCCCTTGGTGATGCAGGGCCCGGCTGGATTTACTTGTGGATTTAACTGCTATATCCTACAAGTGGTCCCTTATCCCACTGATATCAGAGCAGAGAGTGTGCATTTGTGATCTCAAGGACCTGCTGACATGGCAGGTGGTGGCACCACCCACATGCGTTTGTTTTGGGACTCTAGGTGAACAGCCTCCAGACTGTCTGCATCAACATGTACAAGATCTTCCTGCTTCAGGCCTACAGGTGGGTGCTGAGCCACAGTAAGAGGGACTAGAGGGAGGCCCAGGCTGGTCGGCGGTGGCCCCTGGTGGCATACTGGCCTGGCGTTAGGAGAAGGCAGTAGGTGCCACTTGCACATAGCTCCATGTTCGGATGATGGAGTGCCTCCTCCAGTCCCCTCATGCTGAGAGCATACGCAGCTAGTGTCATGTCGTGTGGCCCCGTGTGCTGATCAGGGCTGGCAGCTGTTCTGAGGTAAAGGATCTCTGAGGGAGTATCTCAGAAGACAGAGGATAGGGAAGTGGGGAGGGAGGGTTGTCAGAATCTCAGCAGAGGATCAGTGCTGTTGCTGGTTACACTGGCTTGAGCTTCTGGAACATCACTGCCCCTCGTTGGTCCTGAGAACTGGAGCTGGCAGCTGAGCAGTGGGGTCTGTTCCTAGGTTTTAGGTGGGAAAACATCTCCAGCTCAGATCAGGCTTCATTAAGCAGGATCCTGTGTCAATCATCCCAGGGTCATTTCACTTTGGGTGCAGGGTCACAGCATAGGTCCTTGCTGTCAGAAATTTCCTGCAGGGACCTCCCCATGCCTTTCTGGAAGTGTCTGGGGTATAGGGATGTGCATGCTTGATGTGGAGTCTGTCCCCGCTCTGGCCACATTGTTCAGGGCTTCCCGGGTGATGAAATCAGCCAGGTAATTTTCCTGGTTGCAGCCTGGGTGGTGTCTGGCAACTGTACCTCCCCAGCCCTTCCTGGGTAGACTTGGCTTTGCCTTGTTCCTCTGCTCTGAGGCAGGTTCCCATGCTCTGAGGTAGGTTCCCATGCTCTGAGGCACTTTGTAGGCTTCCCGTGGCTTCAGACCACTCCTAAGGCCATATGTACCACCACCACCACCACCACCACCACCACCACCACCACACACACACACACACACACACACACACACACACACACACCACCACCACCACCATTACAGGAGTGCAGCGTGCCATCAGTCCCCACCCTTCAGGCAGAAAAGGCTGCTGCCAAGTACACAGGAGCTGTGGAGTGGATAGAGAGTCCCATTCCCTTGGAGGCAGGAGTGGGGACAACTGAAAGCAAGAGGGTAAGAGGCCACATGTGTCCCTACCGTGCTCAGCATCCTTAACGGGCTCTCTACACAGAGTCCTGGGACATGGAAGTCCTACTGGTGAAGGCACTAGTCTGCCTATCATCCCTTTGACACTCACAGGACACATTCTCTCCAGCTTGGTAGTATGTTCCCTGACCCTGCAAACCCAGGGCTTGTTTGAGTGAAAACGTTTTGGGTCTGGGTTCCTTAGTGGTAAATAAGGTCTACAGGGCTGTTGCCAGGCCAGGTCCATGTTGCCTGCTTGATCGACACGTCATGTTCCAGAGAGGGTTCACTGGTCCTCAGGAGGCACTGGGAAGGGAACCAGTCACATGGCAGTATGCATGAAGACATGTACACATACATGCTTGTGCATTCACACACAGTTGTAAGTACACACATACACATGCAAGCTATGTGAACGTGCAGTGCCCATAGTACACAGAAATGTGTGTGTATAATTTACATGGATGACTAGACATGCACGTGCTTCCCTGTGTAGACCCGAGCATGCTGACTAGGGCCTGGTCCCTCTTACTGTGGCTCCTGCACAGGTTCCATGCGTGTGTGCTGCAGCTTCCTTTTGACCAGTGTGTTCGGAAGAACCCCTCGTTCTTTCTGAGTATCATCTCTGACACGGCCTCCTGCGGCTACTCCATTCTGAAAGTCAAGAATGCAGGTGCGTGGTTGGACTAAGGCTGGGTGTGCTTTCAGAGGGGACAGGCATCGCCCGCAGTGCTGGCCAGGCCCGGGTGCTCAGGATCTCATGTTGCCAGCCCTCGTTCCTGGGCCTAGACCCTTGCAGGTCTGGAGGTGAGGGGGACGAGGGCCTAGGTCAGGTTGAGTTCCTCAGCCTCCGTCTGCTTCCCCAGGGATGGCATCAGGGGCCAAGGGTACCTCTGGCCCATTTCCCTCCAAAGCCACACATTGGCTCTGCTACCACGCCTTCCTGTCCAAGCTGGCTGCTCACCCTGCCACCTACAAGTGTCTCCTGGGGCCTCTCAGGACAGGTGAGTGTGGGTGGAAGGGCCCTCCTTCCTAACGCCCCAAGGCTACCTTCAAACACTGAAGGGACCCGCTCCTCGCCTCTGCCTTCCTGCTGCCCCCATTCTGATCATGTACCTCCCATCGTGCAGAGGCACATGGGCTGACGATTTCCCCTCTCAGGACCCTTTTGACCCCTGCTTTGTCCCTTCACAACCTCTGCTTGGCCACTCCCCTGATACAGGGAGGGGTCAGTCTTCACCTCATCTCCCTGAGGTCCCCCGGCCACTCCTGTTGCCCTGTCGCCACTCTTGGGGTCCTCGTCTGCCTCCTGTGGTATCTCTGGGCTGGGGCTTTTGTTCCTGCCTGAGAAGCACGTGGCAGGTTCTTGGCCCAGGAAGGCTGAGGAGCCCTGGCTCTCCTGGAAGGATGTCTGAGTGCATCCTTTTGTTGCAGCCCAAAAACAGCTGCGCTGGAAGCTCGGCGAGGCAATGATGGCTGTCCTCGAGGCTGCTGCTGACCCGGCCCTGAGGGCAGACTTCAAGACCATCTTGGACTGACCCTGGCCCTGAGGGATGAGCCCGAGCACCGTGGCCTCCCCATTCCTGGATCTTGTCCTGGGAGGGGCCGGCCTGCTGTGAGGCTAAGATGTCCTCCAAGACTGTATGTATGGGAGTCGGTTCTATGCCCCTCAGGGAAGCAGACCACACCCCCTCTGGTGATAGGGACTCTCCAGCCACCAACCATCAGGAGGAGGTGGAAGATCTGTTCGTTATAGGCATTGGGACTGTGGACAGATGTGAGAAGCTGCCCAGGGGCCGTGATGTCTTTTCACTTCAACCATGGAACCCTGTCACCTTGCAACCTCTTCAGTGGGGGCTTCCGGGGGAGGCTTGGGCACCTGACAATGTCTAGTGGGGTGGGGGTGAAGCGAAGCCGCCTTCCTGCCACCCTGTCCTTGTCCTGGGGTCAGCACTGACCCACCATCCCCAGAGACATGTCAAGGCCCACTCCTGATGAACTTCCTCAGCAACAGAGGGTCTTGCACTGTCTCTGCCCACCTCGCTCTTGTCTGCCCCACGCTGCTCCTGGGGTTTATGTATACATTCCCTCTGCTGAGGATCTAAATGGAGACCCTAGGTGCTCAATTCTGAAGAACAGGTGACAAGTTCCTGTCAGGCCCATACTGGCTGCAGGGGGATACAGCATCTGTGCTTTTCAATTTAAAAAGATTTTTTTCTGGGTATGATGGTATCTGTCTGTAATCTCAGCACTTCAGAGGCTAAAGCAAGAACACTGTGAGTTCTGGGCTAGCCTGGATTACATAGTCTTAAAAATAAAGATACCACCAAATGTATCATGTTTATATTATAGCATGTACTCCCTAAACACCATGTGGGGGCCATGCTGTGGATGGGACGCCACCCTGTGTGCTGCCAATTGCAGCCCTCCCCATCTGGCCCACCACTAGTGTTTGCATGTCCCCTGAGAGCACCAGCTCTGGCCATTATCTTTAGTATGGAGAACCTCTTGTCATCTCTCCAGAGCATTCTTTGAGGTTAGGTGCCAGGGAGCATGGACAGGAGGTGATGAGGGTGGGACAGGGAGGTGGTTGCAGGTCCAGCGGACAGGAAAGGGGGTGGAGGGGGAACAGGAGAGGGTCGAAAGGGTGGACAAGGAGGTGGGAGAGGGGACAGGAGGGGGTGAGGGTGGACAGGAGGGGTGAGGGGGGACAGATGGGGAGGGAGGGGACCAGGAGGGGAGGGGGGCAGGCGGGGGGTAGAGAGGCTGGACCAAGGAGGGTGAGGTGGAACAAGGAGGGGTGAGGGGGGATCAGGAGGGGGTGAGGGTGGACGCGGAGGGGGGAGGGGGGGAAGGGAGAGGGGGAGGGGCAGGAGGGTGAGGGCGGACAGGAGGGGGGGAGAGGGAAACAGGAGGGGAGGGGACAAGAAGGGAGGGAGGGGGACAGGGACAGGAAGAGGGGAACAGGAGGGGGAAGGGCCGGGACAGGAAGAGGTGAGGATGGACAGGAGGGGGTGACGGGACAGAGGGGCGTAGGATGGACAGGGTGAAGGGTGGTACAGGAGGGGGCGTGATAGGTGAAGGAGGGGGTGAGGGTGGCAGGAGGGGGTGAGGGTTGGACCGGAGGGGTGAGCGGTGGACAGAGGGTGAGGGGGACACGGAGCGGGAGAGAAGGGGAGCAGGAGGGGGAGGGGGGACAGGAGGGGGGATGGGGGGACAGGAAGGTGGTAGAAACAGTGGACAGGAGGGGGTGAGGGTGGACAGGAGGGGTGAGGGGGGACAGGAAGGATGAGAGGGACAGGAGGGATGAGGGCTGGACAGGAGGGGGTGAGGGTGGACAGGAGGTGGGACGTGGGGAGGAGTAGGAGAAGGCGGGTGAGGGGGAAGGAAGGTGGGGCAGGAGGGGGTGAGGGTGGACAGGAGGGGGTGAGGGTGGACGGAGGGGTGAGGGTGGACATGAGGGTTGAGGGTGGACAGGAAGGGGGTGAAGGCTGACAGGAGGTGGTGACAGTGGACAGGAGGGGGTGAGGGTGGACAGGGAGGTCAGAGGGGACAGAAAGGGGATGAAGAGGGGACAGAATAAGGGGTTGGAGTGGGGGGACAGGAAGGGAGGGGGGACAGGAGGGGGTGAGGGCGGACAGGAGGGGGTGAGAGGGAACAGGAAGGGGAGGGGGGACAAGAGGGAGGAGGGGGGACAGGGACAGGAGAGGGGACAGGAGGGGGAGGGGGCGGACAGGAGAGGGTGAGGGGGAACAGGAGGGGGTGAGGGTAGAACTCTGGTCTGTTGCTTCTCTGGTCCCTGTCTCCTAGTCTCACATGCAGTGTCCTGGGTACTGGTCCTAGAAAGGTGGACAAGTGAGCGATTTTAGTCTCATGCCACATGTGTCCCTCTGTCAGCTGTCCCCCATCTCTGACCACTGGCTACAAGGAGGAAACGGCCCCCAAGCTTTTCACTTTTAAAAATATCTCTATGTGGGCTGGAGAGATGGCTCAGCAGTTAAGAGCACCAACTGCTCTTGCAGAGGACCTGGGTTTGATTCCCAACACCCACATGGCCGCTATGAACCATCTTTAAGACGGGCGTGGTGGTGCACGCCTTTAATCCTAGCACTCGGGATGCAGAGGCAGGCGGATCTCTCTGACTTCAAGGCCAGCTTGGTCTACAGAGTGAGTTCCAGGCCAACTGGGGCTATAGGGAGACCCTGTCTCAAAAAAAAAGTCTCTTGGTGGGCTGTTGTGTTACATACCTGTGAGCTCACCACTTAGGATTGTCTTTAAGTGCGGATTGCTTGTGTCAGGTCATGAGCGTCAAGTGCTGAACCAGGGACGCTGTCTAGGGTGGGGACACGGTAGATGTGTCGACAAGCAGGCATATTGGGACAGGTGATGGCTATCATGGAAATAGAAGTTGCTCAAATGAGGTAACTGACCCAGGGATCTAAAGATGAGTCTCTGGTGTCAAGCAGGCTTATGGCATCTGTCATGGGGATCAAGGTGGGGTGTTAACCACAGAACTGGGCATGTGAGGGGGGACAGTAGGGATGGCCATAGGGGCAAAATCAGCAAGGAGGAGGGGCTGGCAGTGCCCTCTGTGGTTAGGATTTGGGTTGCTGGCTTGGAGGGGTCACACTGGCACCAGGAGGATAACAGCCACTCCCAGGTATGGTGACATGTGTCCTGTTGATGGGGCAGAGCAAGTGACTGCTGTGAGGGAGCAGGTGCTCAGGTGACTGGGAGGAAACTATAGGGAAGGCCTTTGGCATATATCCGAGAGCACTTGCTGAGTCACAGTGGGCTAGGTCCTGAGTGTCGGGGTGAGCAGGTCCGGACGGCTGGAGGAGTCAGCAGGACATTCGTCAAGAACCCCTGGTGGGTGAGGCACTGACTGCCAGCTCCTCCTTGCCCAGCCCCAGAGTGGAGTAAACAACCACTGGCCCTGTCTGGGATTAGCTCCATAATACCCATTATGTATGTAAGTATGGAGGGAAGCCACAGGAAGACAAGAGCATGGCACATAACCCAGGTTCAGTGAGACCATGATGGTTTGCGGGAGGGCAGCAATCTCTGAGAATCGGGACAAACCCCAGCTTTCTGGGCCTCACTCCGCGCCCTGGGCCGTGGGCATTTGAAGAAAAGGGTTTGTAGCATCTCCCAGGTTGCATTTGACCTCATCCCTACAGCACATGTCCACTCGGCTGCAGGGGCTCATCAGACCTGGCAGCCCGGGCCCTCTGTTCACTCTGCTGAGGTGCCACCTGCCCCTGTAGACCAGCGTGGCAGCTCCCCAGAGAGAAGCCACCTCCCAGTGAAGCTAGGCGAACATCCTTCAGAAGATCACGCAGAGTAGGAGGGCCAGCAGAAGGCACAGTGCTGTGAAAACTCCCCCACCACAAAGGTAGCTTGAGCAAGACTAGCTGAGCTGGATTCACATGTGTCCAGGTCATATCTGATCAGCTGTATGTAATTCTGGAAGCTTCCCAGATATTCCCAATGGAGCCACAGAAACTGAACCTTGAACAGGGTTTGCAGTGCTGGCACAGCCTGATTGGTCCCAGGCAGGCTTTATGGCAGTGCCTTGTTCTTCCTGCTGCCTTCAGTAGATCTAAGTGATTATGCACAATTGTGTGTTTATGATGGACTGAAGTCCAGGGAGTGGGTCATAAATGCACCCAGTACCAGGAGCTTCCTTATGGACAATGCAGGTTCCAGCCTTCTGGCTGCCAGCCTGCTGGGACCAACCCAGCCAGAACAGAGGATGCTCAGTAACGGTATCAGAACAGGGTGGGGAACCCAGGAGCTGAGGTCGTGGCTTGGCACGCGACTACAAAGCTGCCACATGGGTTGGGCATAGTGCACCAGTGACAGGTGGATGGATCATGCCCCTGGGCACCAGGCGTATCCTCTTTCTAGCTCATCTCAGGACCACTTGAATTGATACCAAGGCATTAAGCCCTTGCTAAGGGCTTGTGTCCTGATCAGGCCCAACTAAGCAAAATACTGAACTCTCTTCAGCTATTATGGAGACGATCACATCTGCCCAGGGCCAAACAGAAATAACAGTCAAAAAGGCAGAGAGGAATCCAGTTTTGGGGTTCTAGATTATGAACCTGAACCTCTGTGTGTGTGTGTGTGTGTGTGTGTGTGTGTGTGTGTGTGTGTGTGTGTTCCACAAACACATTTATGGAGCAAGAGGAATTCAAATTGTCTGTTGGAAAGATAGCTCAGTTTATACAGTGCGTGCCTTACAAGCTCATCTGCACTTAAGAGGCAGCTGGGCCAGGCTCTCACCTCACTGGGCATGGAAGGAAGGACCTAAGCAGAGCTTGTATCCTGTGTGCACTGGTTAGTTTTTGTCAGCTGGACACAAACTAGAGTCATTTAGGAAGAGGTAACCTCAGTTGAAGAATTTCTTCCAACAGAATTGCCTGTAGCCATGTCTGTGGGATATTTTCTTGATCGCTAACTGATGTAGGCAAGCCCAGCCCACTGTGGGCAGTGCTATCTCTTGACACCATGTGATAAGACACTGGAGTGTCCCCAATCACAGTGGCAGGCTCTTTTCCAGTGAGGCCCAGTCCCACTTTTTGTGGGAGGAGGCTGCTTCCCTCCCAGCGAGTGGATGTGCCTGAGCAAGCATTCTGAGGAGCATTTGGGATGTAGAATTGCCTTCACCCCAGAGTCTAGAGGTTTACCTCTCCATATGTAAGCCTATCCTTACTCCAAGGATGGAGCTAGGCTGAAGAAAAATGTTGGGGGGAAGGGAAGGCTCAAAAGCTGGGACAGTTGTGGGGACTATGCCCATTTTAGAGTTGATAGGCCATTCACAACTGCTTCATTTCCAAGTCAACATCTCTGCCTTGACAAGGGCGCTGTTCCTGTGGTTGACTGTGTTCTATTCCAGCCACTACTAGATAGGCCTGGACCATGTTTTTCTCAAGGGCAGGGTCATGTTGAGGGTCCTTGCCTGTGGGTGTGGTCATGCAGGTTCAGCCCACTTTGCTGTGCTTTGCAACCTTGTCCACCTCCTCCTGAATGGTGCTTTGGCAGCCACCCAGCTCCCAGGGCACTCCAAATGGCCCTAAACAATCAACCAGCCTGTTGGCTAGAGGTGGGTGGGCCTCTGCTGTTTGTACTGCCCATCTGTCTGCCTGTCCATCTGTCCACCTATCAAACCACTTCTTATTCACTTTTCTCCTATTCAGTTATTTTGACAGCTGCATCAAGCATGTGTGCAGAGTAGCATTTTCTAGGGAGGTTATCCCCCTAGCCTTTGCTCTCTGGCTGAGCAGAGCTCCGGGCTGGGTCACACATGCTGCCATTTTAGCTCCTGGAAGAGGGGACATCCTTCTGAGATGCTGACATGCTGCTTTTGTGATGTTCTGCGCCTAAAGTCTTTCCTTGGCCAGGGAGCAAGGACACTCTACAGCACCTTAGATATTTCTAAAACATGATATAGACATAAAATTGATCTTGGATAAAGCTGGATGCCTATTACACCCTCCTTATTGAGAGCTTCCATCGATGGGAAGGATCTGCTGTACTGTGAGGTGGGGATGTCCCCAGGGCCCTGTTAGTCATATCCCATGTTACTAGTTTTTAATCAGGTGACCTCAGCTTCTCTATTACCAGTTAGCGATAAGCATACTGTAAAGGACAGCTGTGCCTTTGGCTGACCAACAGCCCCTTCTCACCCTCCCATGCCTATCTGAGGGACCCCTAAGCTCAATCAGTCAGCTGCACCTGCGATTTGATGTCTAGGCTATGGGGAAGAAGAAAACTCATCTGTATCATGCACACCAGAAAGGAGCTTGCAAATCTGGGGAACTCCTTGCCTGATACACCCCAGAGCTGACTGGATGGGAGCTGTGGAGAATCCTGGGGACCTTGTGAGCTCCTGGCTTGCTTGACCTTGGGCTTAGCCACTCCTGAGTTAGTGAGTGCCGTGTAGTTCGAGTATATCTCATTGGTTGTGGTGAAAAGAGGACTGTCTAGCAGGAGAATGAAGTTTCTTTTTTTTTTAATTTTATTTATTTATGTATGTGTATGAATGTACTGTCTGCAAGCAAGTTTGTGCACCCGTGTCATGCAAAGCCACGGAGGTCAGAAGAGGGTATCGGATTCCCCTGGAACTGGAGTTCTCCTGGAATTGGAGTTTCAGATGGTTCTCGGCCGCCATGTGGGTGCTGGGGATCGAACCCGGGTCCTCTGTAAGAGCTAAGGTCGGCGCTCTTAACTGCTAGGCCATCTCTCCAGCCTGAGAATGCAGTTTC
Source organism: Rhizomys pruinosus (assembly GCA_009823505.1). Classification (NCBI taxonomy): domain Eukaryota; kingdom Metazoa; phylum Chordata; class Mammalia; order Rodentia; family Spalacidae; genus Rhizomys; species Rhizomys pruinosus. Next base: position 1,582,334 of record VZQC01003291.1, read on the forward strand.
AGTGACGTTTACATGAGGCAGGACTGTGGGACTGAGTATAGGGCACAACACATTCTCCACAACGGCTTAAGCATGCCATGGCGTGCTTGTCTTCACATCCCTCCCTCCTCCTGGGCACCGAGAGGCATCAAGGTTCAGGATGTTGGGGCCAAGAACAGGACTCATCCCTCTGTACACTTGAGCACTGTGGGTGGGGCACCCTGGGATCTAGTCTATGTGTAATGCTCCAGAGATCTGCAGGCAGAGAGCTCCAGAAGACCCCGTGTATGCTTTGGCGTCTGAGCCAGCCATGAAAAGGCAGGAGCCACTTTTTGCACACACCTACACTTTGTTTGCTGTCAGTTTCAGCTCTACAGGCAGCACAACCTGATCAGACACTCCTTTATGACACCAGGGTCTGTGCCTGGCCAGTTACTGGAATCATAAAGCCACCGGTTGCTCATGGCCCCATGGAGCAAGTCAAAAGTGGAGATCCTTGTTCAGGCTTCAGAGTTCACCATGATTTCACAGTGCTGATGGGGATGGCAGGACACAGAGGGGAAGAGGAAGGGAGAAAGGGAAAGAGGGAGGTGTCTGAACACTGAGGAACTGACAAGGGGGGGGGACATGGTTTTGAGGTTACAGCTGCTCCTGAGGGCTGCAGAAGACTGGGAAGGGAAGGGTCCCAGCAAGGGAACAAGAGTGAGAGATGAATGATTATCAGATTCCTGATTACCACAGACCAGCAGCTTTTTTGTACACAAAAATTAGACACTGGAAAAATAAAACAACTACTCCAATGGATGAAGAACCTCAACATAAGACCTGATACCCTGAATCAGATAAAGAGAAGGTAGGTAATGTACTGGAACTTATAGACACAGTAGAGGACTTTCTGAAGAACTCCTGTAACCCAAACATCAATAAATGGGACACATGAAGCTAAAAGCCTCTGCACATCAAAGCATTCCATCATTCGAGTGAAGAGGAAACCTGCAGAAGGAGAATATCTTTATCAGCTATACCTTAGAGAGAGGATTAGTATCTAGAATAGACAAAGAACAAAATAAACATCAAAAACAAACCACCCTATTAAAAAATGCGGCAAAGAATTGAACAGGGAGTTGTCTAAAGATAAAACACAAATGGCTGAGAAATACTTTAAAATGCTCAACATCTTGGGGCTGGAGAGATGGCCTAGTGGTTAAGAGTGCCAACTGCTCTTGCAGAGGATCCGGGTTCGATCCCCAGCCCCCACATGGCGGCTGAGAACCGTCTTTAACTCCAGCTCCAGGGGAATCTGACACTGAGAACCGTCTTTAACTCCAGCTCCAGGGGAATCTGACACCCTCTTCTGACCTCCAAGGCATTGCACGACACGGATGCACAAACCTACATGCAGACAGTACATTCATACACTTAAAAAATAAATTAAAAAAATTTTTAAATTGCTCAACATCTTTGGTCATCCCGGAAATGAAAATTAGAACCACTTTTGGTTTTCTTTTTAAAAATATTGTATTTATTATTTTTATTTTTATGTGTATGGGTGTATTGCCTGCATCTATGTAAGTGCATCCATGTTATGCAATGCCCATGAAGGTCAGAAGAGGATGTCGGGTCCCGTGGAACTGGAGTTATGGTTTTTAGCTGCCATGTGGGTCCTGGGAACTGGATATAGGTCCTCTGTAAGAGCAGCCAGTGCTCTTAACCACTGAGTCATATCTCCAGCCCCCAAACCACTTTTTTCTTTTTAATGGGGGGGTTAATTTTATTATGATGCTGGGCCAACACTCACCTCTGGAGGAGTGTGGCCCAAGGTATGGGTTACAGGGTAATTTATAAGTACAACAGCCAATAGAGTTTAGCATCACAATTAAAGTTACCAATCAAGTACACCAGTCAGTCAGAGTTTAATACCAGTTAAAGTTACCAATCAAGGGGAAACACACGAAGCAAGCAAACCAATCATTCCTAGAAAGACTAGGGGAAAAAAAATGGGTTAATGGTGTCTGAGAACATTGTCCCTGAGTTTTTATAATCCTCCATTTTATTTCCCCCTCTCGTTATGTAGCCTTCAAATCCTTGAAAGACGTTCACAAGAGTCAACTATGGTTGGTGTTTCCAAGATGGAATGATCTCTGCTGGGGGGGGGGGGTCTGTATTGGATCTTTAGCACCATGATTTTAACGGAATTTACCTACTGGTTAATAAATCTGACAAGTGAGTTAAGGATGCATGGGCCACAGCCAGAGCAACCAGAAGGATAAGTTTACTGGCAGATCCAGTAAGTCTTCAGCTCTCAGCTGAGCAATAAACTGGCTCTTTGGGGGGTCTTGACCCTAAACTGCCTAGTCAATCTTTAGCTCCTACTTGTATCACATCACCCTCTGAGGGGGTTTCCCCAATTGCCAAGAGGGAATTGGGACACAGGCCACTCTGACTTCTTCCATGCTGAAAAGGGGCAGAGGGGTTAGTGACTGGGGTACCCCTGCTCAGTGGATCTATCTAAAAGACCCCCAAAAGTATAGTTACAGAGAGAACAAAATCCTTGACCATTGCCTGTGAAGGGGAGAGTGCCTAGGTACATTTTCTAGGCATGGAATCAGGAGATGACCAGGGTGAATTAAGTGTCCAACTTAAAAAAAAGTCCATTAGAATTTCTCAATGAGGGGTTCTGAAGCACCCATTACTGGGCTTCTCCTTTGTTCATTTGGCCATGGCGTCTGGACTCAGGATCTGCTTTCCAGGAAATTTTGATAGTCATGGTGTGAGTTTTCCCGGAAGACAGGAAATAAACTGATAAGGATTACCAAGCCCATCCAAAACTGTCTTCTTCTGGACTAAATGCAGCTGGTTCAGGAAGATAGAACCCAAAAGACATGGCTGGCCAAATGAGATGTCTCTAGTTCCTCTGGTGGTCTTTGGTGGAGGATCCTGGATGAGCCCCAAGATGTTATGTTAGGGTCCCAGTGTCCCCCTCAAATTGTTGTAAAGTTGCAATAGAGAGATCACTCACTTACCACATGGAGTTTTAATGGAGGGTTTAATTTTTTATTTATTTATTTTTTAATTTTATTTATTTCTGTATGTGTATGAGTGTACTGTCTGCATGTAGGTTTGTGCACCCGGGTCGTGCAATGCAGCAGAGGTCAGAAGAGGGTGTCAGATTCCCCTGGAACTGGAGTTCTCCTGGAATTGGAGTTTCAGACAGTTCTCAGCTGCCATATGGGTGCTGGAGATCGAACCCGGGTCCTCTGCAAGAGCGGTCGGTGCTCTCAACCTCTAGGCCAACTCTCCATCCCTGGAGGGTTTAATTTTATTACAACACCGGGCCAACACTCAGCTCGGGAGGAGTATGGCCCCCAAACCATTTTTAGTTTTCACCATACCCCACTGTGCATGACAAATAACCAAAAGCCAAACAAACGCCGGTGACATGTGGAGAAAGGAGAACTCTTCTTTACTTCTGGTGGGGGTGTGAATGGTGCGGCTACTATGGAAATCAGTGCTTAGATTTCTCAAAAATCTTAAAATCAATCTTCCATATGATCCAGCCATAAAACTCTTGAGCATATACCCCTAAGAATCTATACCCTACTACAGAAATACCTGTTCATCTGTGTTCATTGCTGCCCTTTTCAAAATAGCTAGAAATTGGAACCAACTTGATGTCCATCAACTGATGAATGGATAATGAAGGTGTGGTACATATATAGAGTGGAATATTTTTTAATTAATTTATTTATTTTTTATGTGTATGAGTGTACTGTCTGCATGTAGGTTGGTGCACCCGTGTCATGCAATGCCACGGAGGTCAGAAGAGGGCATCAGATTCCCCTGGAACTGTAGTTAAAGATGGTTCTTAGCCACCATGTGGGTACTGGGAATCAAACCCGGGTCCTCTGCAAGAGCAGTCGATGCTCTTAACCGCTGAGCCATCTCTCCAGTCCCTATAGAGTGGAATATTATTCAGCTCTTCAAAAATGAAATTTGCAGGCCAGGCATGGTGGCTCATGCCTTTAATCTAATCCTAGCACTCTGGAGGCAGAGGCAGGTGGATCTCTGTGAGTTCAAGGCCAGCCTGGTCTACAAAGCGAGTTCCAGGCCAGGTGGGGCTACAGGGAGACCCTGTCTCAAAAACACCAAAAAAAAAAAAATTAATCATAGTTATTTTATAGTCCTAGTCTCATAATTATAATATGAGCATCATATCTTATATCTGGTGATTGCTTGGTCTCTTCAGAATTACTTTTTTCATTTCATAAATTTTTATTGAATGGTGGACTATTTTTAATGTTTGTCAAGCTGCAGAAAGCTTCAGGTTCCTTTGATGTTTTTGTTTCCCTTCTTGACTTTGGGCTTTCCAAAGTAAATCTGCTCTGAGTCTGGTTCTTGAAGCCTTTTCAGATAACACGTTATCTGCAAAAAGTGCAAATGCCATTTAATGTTAATTTGTTCTATTTGTATATTTTCTGAGTTTTCATCTCTNAAAAGAAAAGAAAAGAAAAAGCCATATGAGCAAGGCATGGTGGCTCACGCCTTTAATCCCAGCACTCGGGAGGCAGAGGCCAGTCTGAACTGTGAGTTCAAGGCCAGTCTCGTCTACACAGTGAGTTCCAGTACAGCTGGGGCTACAGGGAGGCCCTGTCTCAAAAAGACCAAAAAAAAAAGCTGTATGGAAACCTATTACTATAGAAGCTTCTTAAAGTATATATGTATATATTTAAAAAGAAATTGAAAGGAGTTACCAAGGGCTGAAGAGGTGGCTCAGTTGTTAAGAGCACTGACTTCTCTTGCAGGGGACCTGGGTTTGGTTCTGAGTATCCACATGGCAGCTAACAACTGTCTATAAATGTACTTCCAGTGTATCTGACTTCTGACACCCTCTTCTGGCCTCCCTAGGAATTGCACACATGTGGTATACTTACATATATGTAGGCCAAACACATACACATAAAATAAAAATTTTAAGAAGGTATTACCTTATTTTTTTTCACAGTGTAATATGTATTGAGGCATGAAGCTCAGATCAGCTGAACAGTAGCATAGCAAGAATTCAAGGAATATGAACTATTATTTTATAATTCTCAGGATCTTTTTTTTTTGAGACAGGGTCTCCCTATAGCCCCAGCTGCCCTGGAACTCACTCTGTAGATCAGGCTGGCCTTGAACTCACAGAGATCCGCCTGCCTCTGCCTCCCAAGTGCTGGTATTAAAGGCTTGCACCACCCTGCCCAGCTTAAAGATGGTTCTTAGCCAGCGTGTAGGTTCTTAGCCGGGTCTTCTGCAAGAGCAGTCAGAGCTCTTAACCACTGAGCCATCTCTCCAGCCCATGATCTGTTTTTTTGTTTGTTTCATTGTTTTGTTTTGTTTTTAGCATCTTCAGCTTATGATTTCTTTTTTTTTTCTTTACTAGGCTGAAAGATGTCATGTTTTCCTTAAGGAATTCTTTGAAGGGCTCCTCCTTGGCAAGCCCAAACAACTATCAGTCCTGCCCTTGGGGTCTTCCCTTCTTGTGGTCACCAGATGAGGTCCAGTAAGCACCATGTCCTGTCTTGCTCTTCTTGTACTGGCCTCCGTGATACAACCTGGGCAGCTCAACAATGGCAGTCTATATTCTGAACAGGCTTAAACCCCAGTAGTACCTCAGTCCACAAGCTAGATATCTCAGCAATCCCCATCTGGCACTGAAGGTTTGGAGGATTCTTGGAGAGACATGAGTCTACAGTCCATATTGGAAGGTTGAAAAGCTGTGTCTCATGTCTTTGAAGGATGGCAAAAAGCAGTGGCAGCCTCAGGGTAGCTGCACTTGCCAGTAAGAATCGAAGACAGGCAAAACAACAGTGCTTTTTTTTTTTTTTTTACTTTTTGTCTTTTTACTAAGATCTCAAGTTTTATACCTGAAGTACAATTTCTCAGGCCTTACTGATTATTTATTTCTGGTTATACTTTCCTTTTGGATGTTTAAGGCCACACAGCCCAGATTAACCAAGGTTTTTGTTTTCTCATGGTCAGCTGAGGATCTGGTCCTCAAGGGAGAAGGTATCACCTTATAACAGGGGGACATTGTCCCTACTAGCTACCATAGACAAACAAACCAAAACCCCAGTACCAGGAATGGACTCCCAGTCTTGAAACTGTGGAACAGAACCCCATAGACCCTGGAACACTACTGACCATTGCCTTGGTTACCCACCAGAACTTCGTGGTAAATAGCTGAAGACACCATATATATGAGCCATATAGAAAAGACAAGGAGAAATCAAGCTAGTACCAACTCCAAAGTCTCATCTTTACTGGCTGGCTTTCATAGCACTGGAAGGTGCTAGGTATGATACCAGAAGAAAAAAAATAATCATCAACCTTGCCCAACCGAATCCTGGGAGCCTGGACAACTGGCCTGGCAAGATACACTCACTGCTACAATAGTGGAATAAATATTATGGGAGTAACCAGCCATTCTCTAATTGGAATTAAGGTCTGATTCATAGGATAGAGTCCATACCTGACGTCGATATCTAGCCTAGAACTTGAGGCTACCATATGCAGCAGATAGTAACACAGAAACCCAGAACTAGCCAATGTGCAGAGAACAAGAAGCTGCAGAGTGCTTATCTCTGAATCAACAGTATATCAAAATTCTGCCTCCCCAGCCTCAGGGATCATTGTGGAAGAAAGGGCAGAAAGTAAGAGGCAGTAGTGGTAGATGAGCACAAGGAAACAGTTTTCCAAATAGCTGGTCAGTTACTAGGATGAACTCACAGCAGCGGTGACAGCATGCACAAGTCCCAAGCAAGCTCAAACCAGAAAACAATCCTAGCATAGACATAGGGAAATGGTTTTATACATATATATATGTATTTATATATATATATATATATATATATATATATATGTGTGTGTGTGTGTGTGTGTGCTTTAAATTGGGCTGGGACAGTAAGGGGAGTTGGAGATGTGTAGGGATTTAAATACCATCAATTATATTGTAAGAAAATCTCAAAAATTCAATAAAAAATTAAAACTAAATCACACAGGGAATGTCCTCAATAAGTCAGGGTCATCTTAGCATGTGGTTCCACATGGCACTGGGAGTAGGCCGAGTTCTCTAATGGTCTCTGGGTGGCACTGGGAGTAGGCCGAGTTCTCTAATGGTCTCTGGGTGGCACTGGGAGTAGGCCGAGTTCTCTAATGGTCTCTGGGTGGCACTGGGAGTAGGCCGAGTTCTCTAATGGTCTCTGGGTGGCACTGGGAGTAGGCTGAGTTCTCTAATGGTCTCTGGCACTCTTAGGTCTCCTCATGGACTAATGGAGAAGGAAGGGGTGTTCTTTGGAGTCCAGCCCTGGAGCTGGATTTGTGGACTCAGCAATGTGGACTCCCTCACTCAAAAGGGTTCCAAAGTCACACTGCTGTGCCAACCACGTCCACACAATGCTGCCCCACTTGGGATGAATTCTAGGCGGTAGCCATTGCCACACAGACATGGCCCTGTGGGACCTGGCTCACGGGAATGATATCACAAAGATACCCATCGGATACCATGTGACTGCCTAGAATTCATGAATCCTCCACTCTGCAGAGAGATGGAAAACCAATAATCACATGTTCTTGGCAGTGGACAGCAGGTAATGAGGCAGGGTCTGAGTGGCACGGGTCTACACCCCCGCCCCTGTCTACCCTGGTTTTGCCCTTCATCGGCTTCTACCCTCCAGCTTTGGACCTCTCTCCAGCCGTGTGTCCATCCACCTCCGTCTGTACTGGGATAGTAGCTGAGCCAGAGCAACCCCTGGGACCCACAGAGAAGGCAGGAAAGACAGGAGCACGCAGATGACCTGCACCCAGCCCGGGTACAGCTTCTCCTCCCTGGAGGGGAACTGCTCCTGTGGGGACAGGAGGGCATGCTCAGACAGGCGTCCTGCCAGGGACTACATCAGCCGTCTCTGAGTGGAGCTAGGCTGACCCTTAAACACCACCAACTTGAGCAAAGCAGCAACTTCACCCCTCTGTCCTGAGCAACAGTGAGTACACAGATTCTCACAGAGAAATGGAAGATGTTTGCCTTGGCTCTCCTTTGCCAAGCTCCTCCTGGAGGTGGGACCCGCCAAGAGGCCAGCTGGGGTGCACAGCATCCTCTCTGGGGCCTCAGCTTTCTTCCCTGTGATATGGTAACACCACCCGCCCTGCCTCAGGGGCTTCCTGTGTGGCTGTGTGGGGAAGCAGCATGCATCTGAGTGGAAGGTTCTCATGAGAACTGCACTGACACTTTTGCCCTGCCGCTGGTCCTCTTTAAGATGAAGCTAGAGGGAATCATGCTTTTGAAAAGGGCAGGCTGGAGAGATAGCCTAGTGGTTAAGAGCACCGACTGCTCTTGCAGAGGACCCGGGTTCGATCCCCAGCATCCACATGGTGGCTGAGAACCATCTGTAACTCCAATTCCAGGACAATCCGACACCCTCTTCTGACCTCCACGGCACTGCACGACATGGGTGCACAAACCTACATGCAGACAGTACATTCATACACATACAAAAATAAATAAAATTAAAAAAAAAAGAAAAGGGCAGGCTGGAGAGATAGCCTAGTGGTTAAGAGCACCGACTGCTCTTGCAGAGGACCCGGGTTCGATCCCCAGCATCCACATGGTGGCTGAGAACCATCTGTAACTCCAATTCCAGGACAACTCCAGTTCCAGGGGAATCCGAGACCCTCTTCTGACCTCCGCGGCACTGCACGACATGGGTGCACAAACCTACATGCAGACAGTACATTCATACACATACAAAAATAAATAAAATTAAAAAAAAAAGAAAAGGGCAGGCACAAGTTCAGGTGAGGTTGTGAGTTGTCTTTGTATCTATGGGGACCAGGCAGGTGGGGAAGGGCCCACAGCTGGAAGAACTGTGTCTCAGGAGCCATGCAAAGCCCGGGGCCACACTGACAGCACAAGGAATGTGATGAGCAGGGTGTCTTGTGCTGTCAGCGCACTTTCTAGCTTTTTGTCCCCCAGCACAGAGAAAAGGTGGAATGAAGCCATGTTCCCTAAGAAGGAGGCTGGAGTGACCCATGATGTGCCAGCATCTAGACACCGCTGGGATCCAACCTCACTGACTAAAGTCTTGCTTTGGAATGGAGGCAACCTGGGGTCTTAAGCCAACCATCGGCCTATGCGCTCAGTTTCCCAGTTGCCAGAGGTGGCCAGGCCCTGCTGCCATGTTTGGGACATCTGGGCCCTGAGTGACACCATCCCGTGGGGGCCATAGGTCCCCACGGCCCTACAGTAAGGACTTACATATTGGGGGTTCCAAGCCTTGTAGCTGGGTGGCCTGTTGGCCAGGAGAATGATGTAGGACAAGAGGATGCTGAACAGCAGCATAGGGCTTATCAGCCGCCATGTCACCCGCCAGTAGAGGCCAGGCCGCCGCCCAATCATCCACTCGATGTCATCACAGAACCTACAGAAGACACAGGCTCAGATTCCCTTGTGTGGCTTCATGGACAGCCCACTCTTTGAGCCAGGAGCAGTGGGGATCCCAACCCTAGCCTGGACCTCAGGGTACTTCAGTGCTTCCCAGGATATGGGCAACTGTGGGGAGACCTTCATGAGCAGCTCCATGCCCTGCCTGGTGGGGCCCTGTGAGAACAGCTTACCGTTTTATTCCATAAACATAAATGACCCCAACCACCTCCATGAAGGCAAAGATGATCAAGTTCAGAGAGGCCGCAAATTTGTCAAAAATCTCCAGCCAGTAGCTTCCAGACTGCAGCGTGAAGCACATTGCTGAGAGGAAGCACATCAGGCAGACCAGCCCTGGGGACAAGGGTGGGCAGGGTAAGGGACATGGAAGTGGAGGGACAGAAGCCCTGGGCAGTGGGAGTGAGGGATGTGGGGTGGAGGGACAGGAGCCCTGGGGACAAGGGTGGGCAGGGTAAGGGACATGGAGGTGGAGGGACAGGAGCCCTGGGCAGCAGGGGTGAGGGACGTGGGGGTGGAGGGTCAGGAGCCTGGGCAGCAGGGGTGAGGGATGTGGGGGTGGAGGGACAGGAGCCCTGGGCAGCAGGGGTGAGGGACGTGTGGGTGGAGGGACAGAGCCTGGGCAGCAGGGGTGAGGGACTTGGGGGTGGAGGGACAGGAACCCTGGACGTTGCGAGGCTCTTCAGGTCCCTTCCCATGACCCTGTGCTGTGCGTGGAGGAGAGCAGTGCCTCCCATCCCCACCTTCACCGCTCCTCCTCCAGCTTGGGGCCATTGTGATTTCCCAACCTCCCGAGGATGCCTGGCCCAGCCTTTTCTGTGGACGTGGACCTGGCCCCCAGCCCTGCTTTTTTTTTTTTTTTTAATTTTTTATTTCGGTATGTGCATGAATGTACTGTCTGCATGCAGGTCTGTGCACCCATGTCGTGCAATGCCGCGGAGGTCAGAAGAGGGTCTCGGATTCCCCTGGAACTGGAGTTCTCCTGAAATTGGAGTTTCAGACAGTTCTCGGCCGCCATGTGGGTGCTGGGGATCGAACCCGGGTCCTCTGCAAGAGCGGTTGGCGCTCTTAACTGCTAGGCCATCTCTCCAGCCCCCCAGCCCTGCTTTTAAGATAGGTCCTTGTGGGCTGGAGAGATGGCTTGATGGTTAAGAGCGCTGACTGCTCTTGCAGAGGACCTGGGTTTGATTCCCAGCACCCACATAGCGGCTAAGAACCGTCTTTAAGCTGGGTGTGGTGGCACAAACCTTTAATCCCAGCACTCAGGAGGCAGAGGCAGGTGGATCTCTGTGAGTTCCAGGCCAGCTAGGGAGGGAGAGCCTGTCTCAAAAAAAAAAAAAAAAGATAGGTCCTTGGATAGCAGGTGGGATGGGCAGCAGGCCAGGAGGGAAAGGCCCTCCAGCCGTCTGAACTGTCCACTCACCGGTCATGGCCTCTTTGGGGATGCCTCTGGGAAAGAGTCCCATGTCCAGTAGTGGTGTGATGACCCCCTCCATGTTCCCAAACATGGAGGACAGACCCAGAGTGAACAGCATCCCAAAGAAGAGCACAGACCATGCAGGAGCACCCGGCATGTGCAGGACAGCCTCCGTGAAGACGATGAAGGCCAGGCCTGGGCCTGAGGCACTCTGCAACAGAAGGGCTGTGCTATAGGACATGTACACCCTCCATATTATGACATGTGAAGCCCACACTGTGGCACCTACACACCCCATACTGTGATACATGTGCATCCACACTGTGATGTGTGTATACCTCACAACTAACCCATACACACCCCACATCATGATGTGTGTGCACCTACACCAACACCTGTATATGTTCCACATGGTGACATATGCACATACATCATGATACATGAGCACCTACACTATCACATACACTCATACAATGACACACATGTACTCTACACTGTGACACATATACACCTCACATCATGACATATACTCACCCTGCACCGTGACATCTGTATACCCTACACCATGACATGTACATACCCTACTCCATGTTACATGTGCACACACATGCCTTCTGGTGTCAGCCCTTCTGGGAACACAGACCACAGGTGCACCTCTGAGGAGAGGAAACTTCTCCTTGAATAAGGAGTATTGGCAGCTAAGCAAGGAACTCAGGGTCTTGGGTCAGGCACCAGGAACTGTTTCCAAGGACCTGTCTCCTGACCAGTCATCTCCAGCCTGTCCATGAGTCTCTAACATCTACTGATCTACTGGCCTCTGTCACCCAACTCTGGCTGCCCCCTTGCGTTCTATGTCCTAGTGATGTTGTTACCCTAAGGTCACCCTGTCCCCACAGATAGAATAGGGTCCTTTGCTGTGGGCCCGAGCCTATGTCTTTGGGAACTGCTGTTTCCAGTCTTTTGAAGCCCACGTTTCTCCTTGCAGCGTCCTGTTTTCCTGCAGATGGCCCGCCTGGCTGCCCCTGTGGATACCTTATCCAGAAAGTCCTCCAGATGACAAGTCTTCAAGGGGAGTCTGGCCACCCTCTCGGGCTGAGTGGCATTCAGGTACATGAAGACTTCTGGGTACTTGTCCCTGGGGATGCTCTGCTCTGGGAAGTCAAACTCATTGATAACGCTGAGGATGTTTCTGCAAGGACAGAAAGAGTCTGGTGAGCACAAGGCTGAACGCTCTACACTGGTCAGCAAATGTTACAGGGAAATACTGGAGCAAACAACAGCATACCAACAAGGACTTGATCCCCCTAGGCCCTTCAGAGTCCCATGGACACCAGAGTCTGGCCAGCACTGGGCAGGGGAGGCTACCTTTGTGCCTGGAATGGGGGCCTCTCCCCTGTGGGTAGGAACCAGGAGGGGGCAGGTTCCTACCTCAAGGGAGCTGGGAGTTAGGGGCAGCCGACCTTGGCTTCATCTACATGATGCTAGTTTTTCAGGAACGTAAAATACAAGATTAACATGGCAGTAAAGACTTCCACCCGGATTTCTAGGGAAGGCCTGGGAGGCCAGGCAATGTAAGACAAGGTCAGAATCCCTTCAGCGTAGGAAGCTGTAAGAGTGGTTCCAAAGCTGCAGTGGAGACCGAAAGATGTTGGAGACACCAAGAATGTAGCATGTCTGCCAAGGAAAGTGTCAGCAAGTGGATCCAGGCCACGACAGAGGCCACATGAGCTACAACCCAGGAGGTCCTGGGAGCGAGGCTGCCAAAGCTGTTGAGGCTCACAGCACCTCCGCTTATCCCAGGTGCCAGACGCGAAGCTGCAGGGCTTGATATTTGCTCTTCTGGTGTGGGGCCTTGCTTTGGCCTGATCCTTACTTGTTATTTCCTGTTCCTCCATTGGAGAATATGGAGGTTTCTTCTCTGGGCTGGAAAGCTGGTTCAGTGGATAAGAACACTGGCTGCTTTTGTAGGTTCAATTCCCAGCATCCACATGATGGCTAACAACTGTCTAAAACTCCAGTTCCAGAGGAGTCCAACTCCCTCTTCTGACCTCTGCAGACATTTCATGACACAGGTGTACCTACCTACATGCAGGAAGTATACTCATACACATAAAATAAAATTAAAATAATAAATATATTTATTTATTTGTCTTTTTGACTATTTTCTTTTTTGAGACAGGGTCTCCCTATAGCCCCAGCTGTCCTGGAACTCACTCTGTAAACTAGGCTGGCCTTGAACTCACAGAGATCCACCTGTCTATGCCTCCAAAGTGCTAGGATTAAAGGCGTATGCCACAATGCCCAGCTTAAAGACAGTTCTTAGCCATCATGTGGGTGCTGGGAATCCAACCAGGGTCCTCTGCAAGAGCAGTCGGTGCTCTTAACTGCTGAGCCATCTCTCCAGCCTCCATAAATAAACATTTAAAAAAGAATGTTTATATCATTATATCTTGGAATTATCTGTCTGTTGTTTGATCTTACAATTGCTAAGAGCTAGAAGTAGAGAAGACTTTGAACTTTGACTTTTGAGCAAACGTTGGAACTGTTAAGACTTTGGGGACACTTAGAGATAGACTGAACACATTTTACATTGTGAGATGACCAAGGGCCTTTGGGGGAAGGGATGGAGTGTAATAGTTGAAAAACAAAATATTCTCCATGGGGTCATGGGGAAAGCCTAGGTCCACAGCTGCTTGTGCTGTTCTAGAGGTGTGTCCTTGGGAGGTCTTTCTACTTCTTTGCTTCCTGTAGGGCATGAGGTGCGGAGTTGCCACATACGCCCCTGCCCCTCTGATGTTCTACATGAGCACGTGAGGCCAAGCACCTGTGGACTGAACTTTCTGAAACCAGAGCAAAGCAAGTCCTTCTGCAGGCTATGTCTGTCCTTCTGCAGGCTATGTCTGTCCTTCTACAGGCTATGACTGTCCTTCTGCAGGCTATGTCTGTCCTTCTGCAGGCTATGTCCGTCCTTCTGCAGGCTATGACTGTCCTTCTGCAGGCTATGTCTGTCCTTCTGCAGGCTATGACTGTCCTTCTGCAGGCTATGTCTGTCTTTCTGCAGGCTATGTCTGTCCTTCTGCAGGCTGTGTCTGTTAGGCACTTCTGTCACGGTGATGAGAAAAGTAGCCCCACACCTCTCCCAGCATCTAGTGGCCCAGGTGTTCCTCAGCAGCATTGCACCTCCTTTCTCCTTTACAGCTGTCTCATCTGTGCCCACCTGTCCTTGGTTTAGGGCCCCCCTAGTTTATGGTGACCTCAGCTCAATTCTGATCTTACTTCCATCACAAAGATCCTTTCCAATCAGGCCACATTCTGAGGTTTCCAGGGAACAGGAACTTTGCTGGGGTGGTGGGGTGGGGGGCAATTCAACATATTCCCTGGAGGAAATAGGACATGACCATATGTCCTGTGCATATGTGGATTCCAGTGTGGGGGGTCTGTTTGGTGGCCATGCTCTGAGAAGCTCAGAACAGCAACCATGCTCACCTGTCGAGGCACTGCTCATAGTCATTGGTTGCCTTGAAGCCCATGATGGAGAAGATGGTGATGGATGCGTACAGGGAGGTCATACTGTTGACCAGGGCGATGATCACGGCATCCTTCTCACAATTGTTCCTAGACACAAGCACGTGGTCATCATGGACCCAGGGGATGTCACAGAACCAGGCTTTCGATGGGAAGAAATGACGGTGGGCTCCTCCTTGTCGCCTCCACAGCCTGAGGTGTCCTCACTCTGAGCCCAAGGGCTGAGGGGCTTCAACCTCTCTCCTCCACCCTAGCTCAGAGTCATTGAGGAACTGAAAGATGTGAAGGCTGGGTATTCACGGGGGCATGGGTGCTGGTGGGGTTTCATTTGAGACTATCTTCCAAGTAGAAGGCCCATAGGGGCACTTTGAGTGGATTTAGGGTAGGAAGCTGTCACTAGAGCTTCTCTTGGTCCCACATCACAAATCCTTCTCCAAAGAATGCCTGTATGGGGGCTGGAGAGATGGCTCAGCGGTTAAGAGCACTGACTGCTCTTGCAGAGGACCTGGGTTCAATTCCCAGCACCCACATGGTGGCTAAGAACCATCTTTAACTCCAGTTCCAGGGGAATCTGACGCCCTCTTCTGACCTCCGAGGCATTGCACGACACAGGTGCACCAAGGAGGGACAGGAGCCCTGGGCAGCAGGGGTGAGGGACGTGTGGGGGTGGACAGGGGACAGAGCCTGGGCAGCAGGGGTGAGGGACTTGGGGGTGGAGGGACAGGAACCCTGGACGTTGCGAGGCTCTTCAGGTCCCTTCCCATGACCCTGTGCTGTGCGTGGAGGAGAGCAGTGCCTCCCATCCCCACCTTCACCGCTCCTCCTCCAGCTTGGGGCCATTGTGATTTCCCAACCTCCCGAGGATGCCTGGCCCAGCCTTTTCTGTGGACGTGGACCTGGCCCCCAGCCCTGCTTTTTTTTTTTTTTTTTAATTTTTTTATTTCGGTATGTGCATGAATGTTACTGTGCATTGCAGGTCTGTGCACCTGTCGTGCAATGCCGCGGAGGTCAGAAGAGGGTCTCGGATTCCCCTGAACTGGGTTCTCCTGAAATTGGAGTTTCAGACAGTTCTCGGCCGCCCTGTGGGTGCTGGGGATCGAACCCGGGGTCCTCTGCAAGAGCGGTTGGCGCTCCTTAAACTGCTAGGCCCTCTCTCCAGCCCCCCAGGCCTGCTTTGATAGGTCCTTGGGGGCTGGAGAGATGGCTTGTGGTAAGAGCGCTGACTCTCTTGCAGGAGACCTGGGTTTGATTCCCAGCACCCACATAGCGGCTAAGACCGTCTTTACTCTGGTGTGTGGTGCACAAACCTTTATCCCAGCACTCAGGAGGCAGAGGCAGGTGGATCTCTGTGAGTTCCAGGCCAGCTAGGGAGGGAGACCTGTCTCCAAAAAAAAAAAAAAAAGAATAGGTCCTTGGATAGCAGTGGGATGGGCAGCAGGCCAGGAGGGAAAGGCCCTCCAGCCGTCTGAACTGTCCACTCACCGGTCATGGCCTCTTTGGGGATGCCTCTGGGAAAGAGTCCCATGTCCAGTAGTGGTGTGATGACCCCCTCCATGTTCCCAAACATGGAGGACAGACCCAGAGTGAACAGCATCCCAAAGAAGAGCACAGACCATGCAGGAACACCGCATGTGCAGGACAGCCTCCGTGAAGACGATGAAGGCCAGGCCTGGGCCTGAGGCACTCTGCAACAGAAGGGCTGTGCTATAGGACATGTACACCCTCCATATTATGACATGTGAACCCCACACTGTGGCACCTACCACACACCCCATACTGTGATACATGTGCATCCACACTGTGATGTGTGTATACCTCACAACTAACCCATACACACCCCACATCATGATGTGTGTGCACCTACACCAACACCTGTAGTTCCAACTGGTTCATATGCACATACATCATGATACATGAGCACCTACACTATCACATACACTCATACAATGACACACATGTACTCTACACTGTGACACATATACACCTCACATCATGACATATACTCACCCTGCACCGTGACATCTGATACCCACACCATGACATGTACATACCCTACTCCATGTTTACATGTGCACACACATGCCTTCTGGTGTCAGCCCTTCTGGGAACACAGACCACAGGTGCACCTCTGATGGAGAGGAAACTTCTCCTTGAATCAGGGTCTTGGGTCAGGCACCAGGAACTGTTTCCAAGGACCTGTCTCCTGACCAGTCATCTCCAGCCTGTCCATGAGTCTCTAACATCTACTGATCTACTGGCCTCTGTCACCCAACTCTGGCTGCCCCCTTGCGTTCTATGTCCTAGTGATGTTGTTACCCTAAGGTCACCCTGTCCCCACAGATAGAATAGGGTCCTTTGCTGTGGGCCCGAGCCTATGTCTTTGGGAACTGCTGTTTCCAGTCTTTTGAAGCCCACGTTTCTCCTTGCAGCGTCCTGTTTTCCTGCAGATGGCCCGCCTGGCTGCCCCTGTGGATACCTTATCCAGAAAGTCCTCCAGATGACAAGTCTTCAAGGGGAGTCTGGCCACCCTCTCGGGCTGAGTGGCATTCAGGTACATGAAGACTTCTGGGTACTTGTCCCTGGGGATGCTCTGCTCTGGGAAGTCAAACTCATTGATAACGCTGAGGATGTTTCTGCAAGGACAGAAAGAGTCTGGTGAGCACAAGGCTGAACGCTCTACACTGGTCAGCAAATGTTACAGGGAAATACTGGAGCAAACAACAGCATACCAACAAGGACTTGATCCCCCTAGGCCCTTCAGAGTCCCATGGACACCAGAGTCTGGCCAGCACTGGGCAGGGGAGGCTACCTTTGTGCCTGGAATGGGGGCCTCTCCCCTGTGGGTAGGAACCAGGAGGGGGCAGGTTCCTACCTCAAGGGAGCTGGGAGTTAGGGGCAGCCGACCTTGGCTTCATCTACATGATGCTAGTTTTTCAGGAACGTAAAATACAAGATTAACATGGCAGTAAAGACTTCCACCCGGATTTCTAGGGAAGGCCTGGGAGGCCAGGCAATGTAAGACAAGGTCAGAATCCCTTCAGCGTAGGAAGCTGTAAGAGTGGTTCCAAAGCTGCAGTGGAGACCGAAAGATGTTGGAGACACCAAGAATGTAGCATGTCTGCCAAGGAAAGTGTCAGCAAGTGGATCCAGGCCACGACAGAGGCCACATGAGCTACAACCCAGGAGGTCCTGGGAGCGAGGCTGCCAAAGCTGTTGAGGCTCACAGCACCTCCGCTTATCCCAGGTGCCAGACGCGAAGCTGCAGGGCTTGATATTTGCTCTTCTGGTGTGGGGCCTTGCTTTGGCCTGATCCTTTGCTTATTTCCTGTTCTCCATTGGAGAATATGGAGGTTTCTTCTCTGGGCTGGAAAGCTGGTTCAAGTGGTAAGAGCAACGACGCTCTTGAGGACTAAGGTTCAATTCCCAGCATCCACATGATGGCTAACAACTGTCTTAAAACTCCCGTTCCAGAGGAGTCCAACTCCCTCTTCTGACCTTGCCGACATTTCATGAACACAGGTGTACCTACCTACATGCAGGAAAGTAACTCATACACCATAAAATAAAATTAAAATATAAATAATTATTTATTTGTCTTTTTGACTATTTTCTTTTTTGAGCAGGGTCTCCCTATAGCCCCAGCTGTCCTGGAACTCACTCTGTAAACTGGCTGGCCTTGAACTCACAGAGATCCACCTGTCTATGCCTCCAAAGTGCTAGGTTAAAGGCGTATGCCACAATGCCCAGCTTAAAGACATTTCTTAGCCCTCATGTGGGTGCTGGGAATCCAACCAGGGTCCTCTGAAAGAGGCAGTCGTGCTCTTAACTGCTGAGCCATCTCTCCAGCCTCCAAAATAAACATTAAAAAGAATGTTTATATCATTATATCTTGGAATTATCTGTCTGTTGTTTGATCTTACAATTGCTAAGAGCTAGAAGTAGAGAAGACTTTGAACTTTGACTTTTGAGCAAACGTTGGAACTGTTAAGACTTTGGGGACACTTAGAGATAGACTGAACACATTTTACATTGTGAGATGACCAAGGGCCTTTGGGGGAAGGGATGGAGTGTAATAGTTGAAAAACAAAATATTCTCCATGGGGTCATGGGGAAAGCCTAGGTCCACAGCTGCTTGTGCTGTTCTAGAGGTGTGTCCTTGGGAGGTCTTTCTACTTCTTTGCTTCCTGTAGGGCATGAGGTGCGGAGTTGCCACATACGCCCCTGCCCCTCTGATGTTCTACATGAGCACGTGAGGCCAAGCACCTGTGGACTGAACTTTCTGAAACCAGAGCAAAGCAAGTCCTTCTGCAGGCTATGTCTGTCTTTCTGCAGGCTATGTCTGTCCTTCTACAGGTATGACTGTCCTTCTGCAGGCTATGTCTGTCCTTCTGCAGGCTATGCTGTCCTTCTGCAGGCTATGTCCTGTCCTTCTGCAGGCTATGTCTGTCCTTCTGCAGGCTATGTCCGTCCTTCTGCAGGCTATGTCTGTCCTTCTGCAGGCTATGACTGTCCTTCGGCAGGCTATGTCTGTCCTTCTGCAGGCTATGCTGTCCTTCTGCAGGCTATGTCGTCTTCTGCAGGCTATGTCTGTCCTTCTGCAGGCTATGTCCGTCCTTCTGCAGGCTATGTCTGTCCTTCTGCAGGCTATGACTGTCCTTCTGCAGGCTATGACTGTCCTTCTGCAGGCTATGCTGTCCTTCTGCAGGCTATGACTGTCCTTCTGCAGGCTATGACTGTCCTTCTGCAGGCTATGCTGTCCTTCTGCAGGCTATGTCTGTCCTTCTGCAGGCTATGTCCTTCTGCAGGCTATGTCGTCCTTCTGCAGCTAGTCGTCCTTCTGCAGGCTAGTCCGTCCTTCTGCAGGCTATGCCTGTCCTTCTGCAGGCTATTCTGTCCTTCTGCAGGCTAGTGTCCTTCTGCAGGCTAGTCCGTCCTTCTGCAGGCTATGTGTCCTTCTGAGCTAGTCGTCCTTCTGCAGGCTACGTCCGTCCTTCTGCAGGCTATCCGTCCTTGCTATTCGTCCTTCTGCAGGCTAGTCCGTCCTTCTGCAGGCTATGCCTGTCCTTCTGCAGGCTATTCCGTCCTTCTGCAGGCTATTGTCCTTCTGCAGGCTAGTCCGTCCTTCTGAGGCTATACGTCCTTCTGCAGGCTAGTCTGTCCTTCTGCAGGCTGACTGTCCTTCTGCAGGCTATGACTGTCCTTCTGCAGGCTATTCTGTCCTTCTGCAGGCTGATGTCCTTCTGCAGGCTATGTCTCTTCTGCAGGCTATGTCTGTCCTTCTGCAGGCTGTGTCTGTTAGGCACTTCTGTCACGGTGATGAGAAAAGTAGCCCCACACCTCTCCAGCATCTAGTGGCCCAGGTGTTCTCAGCAGCATTGCACCTCCTTTCTCCTTTACAGCTGTCTCATCTGTGCCCACCTGTCCTTGGTTTAGGGCCCCCCTAGTTTATGGTGACCTCAGCTCAATTCTGACTTACTTCCATCACAAAGATCCTTTCCAATCAGGCCACATTCTGAGGTTTCCAGGGAACAGGAAACTTTGCTGTGGGGTGGTGGGGGTGGGGGGCAATTCAACATATTCCCTGGAGGAAATAGGACATGACCATATGTCCTGTGCATATGTGGATTCCAGTGTGGGGGGTCTGTTTGGTGGCCATGCTCTGAGAAGCCCAGAACAGCAACCATGCTCACCTGTCAAGGCACTGCTCATAGTCATTGGTTGCCTTGAAGCCCATGATGGAGAAGATGGTGATGGATGCGTACAGGGAGGTCATACTGTTGACCAGGGCGATGATCACGGCATCCTTCTCACAATTGTTCCTAGACACAAGCACGTGGTCATCATGGACCCAGGGGATGTCACAGAACCAGGCTTTCGATGGGAAGAAATGACGGTGGGCTCCTCCTTGTCGCCTCCACAGCCTGAGGTGTCCTCACTCTGAGCCCAAGGGCTGAGGGGCTTCAACCTCTCTCCTCCACCCTAGCTCAGAGTCATTGAGGAACTGAAAGATGTGAAGGCTGGGTATTCACGGGGGCATGGGTGCAGGTGGGGTTTCATTTGAGACTATCTTCCAAGTAGAAGGCCCATAGGGGCACTTTGAGTGGATTTAGGGTAGGAAGCTGTCACTAGAGCTTCTCTTGGTCCCACATCACAAATCCTTCTCCAAAGAATGCCTGTATGGGGGCTGGAGAGTGGCTCAGCGGTTAAGCCACTGACTGCTCTTGCAGAGGACCTGGGTTCAATTACCAGCACCCACATGGGGCTAAGAACCATCTCTTAACTCCAGTTCCAGGGGAATCTGACGCCCTCTTTGAACCTCTGAGGCATTGCCGACACA
Source organism: Rhizomys pruinosus (assembly GCA_009823505.1). NCBI lineage: Eukaryota > Metazoa > Chordata > Mammalia > Rodentia > Spalacidae > Rhizomys > Rhizomys pruinosus. Next base: position 1,603,064 of record VZQC01003291.1, read on the forward strand.
GGTGACACCAAGCTACATGCAGGACGTAACATTCATACACATTCNAAAAAAAAAAAAAAAAAAAAAGAATGCCTGTGTCAGCCATGCCAAAAAGCAAAGCCAGAGCTTTTAAGGATGGGAGCTCCCACATGTCCGCCTGATGGTCACTATCACAGGGACTCTGCTGGACCACAGCCTCACACAGAGGCCACCAAAACCTCCCACAAAGAACAGTTATGTAAGGACATCTGGCCACCTGGTTTAGTCCCAGTGTCAACACGACTTATGACTTCACCTCCTCTTTGCCTTTAATAATGGTGCCTCGCCTCATCCTTTTGGGACATGCCTGTGACTTAATGTGCCTTTCTGATGCAAGGCTCTGCTATTTCCAAACAGACACCATGGTTCTTGCAGCACCTCCAATGCGTTTCCAGATCCATACCACCTACAGCCTTGATCAACCTTAGATGAGCTGGGTTCTTTAGGAGGAGGCCTGACATAGAAACCCTCAGGGATGATCCTGCATCGTCTTCAAGGATGGCTCAGGAGGTCCTAGAGAGCAACTACCTGTCATGAAACTCCCACCTGGAATTCTCAGGACAGTGCGATCCCAACACAAGCACCTGTTTCTGTCCCAGGTTTGCCGCTCAGCGCTGGGTCTGTAAGGCGGCCACACCCTGAGCAAGCTGCCTACCTGGACGGGTTGTAGCTTGCAAAAGCAATGTGTCCTCCAAAGGCCAGGGACAGAGAGAAGAAAATCTGGGTGGCTGCGTCCAGCCACACCCGTGGGTTCTGAAGAATCTGCATCTGGAATGAACCAGAGCGACAGCTCACGTCAGCCAGTCCATCCGACTCTTCCAGAACCTCTGGGGCACTCTAATGAGCAGGAGAATGTGACTTGTTCCAACATCTCAGAAGTGAGCAGGCCTAGGGGGGCAGGGAGGGGGGTGGTACCAGATCCAGTTCTGAGACTAAGCTAAAAACCCTGTGGCTAAAGAACTTGCAGACCCAGGGCTTTGGGGCCATTGACTTTGGGGCCATGCTAGGCAGTTCTCAGGATCTTCAACTGTCTGGGTGGTCTAGAAGGATCTTGGGCTCTGGTGACAGGCCCTCCTGGGTCCAGTGGCTTCCTGTTATGGGAACAAGGGCAGGGGCCAGTTCCTACTCCAGGTATGAGAAACCTGGCTCCCAAGCCAGCCTCTCTCTACTTTGTACTCTCTTCAACGACCTCCCTTGTGTGCCCCCACACACACTCAGATGTCCACCTGTCCCAGACCAAAGTCTTGAATGCTGCCTTATCTCTGAAGCCCCCCTGAGGTCCTGGGGCCACTCTCAGCCTGCATTGCCTTGAGCAAACCTTACCTATAACCTTTCCTACAGGCCCAGGGCTCACTTACATTGGGCGTGAACAGGTAGGTCAAACCCTCTGTTGCTCCAGGCAGGGTCAAGCCTCTGATGAGGAAGATGGTCAGCACCAGGTAAGGAAACAGGGCTGTGAAGTAGATCACCTGAGGGACACCGGGTGTCAGACATGGGATGGCATGTCCCCCAGGAAAGCCTTTGGAGGAAGAGCTGAGAAAAAGCACCCAGGACCCGTGTCCCAAGTACTCTTCTGGGACCTGGCCACCTGGAACTTTGGGAAAGTGGGGTTGGGGCAGGATCAGACTCATGTTTTGGGCTCATCACTGACAATTTAAACGCTTCCATTTTCAGTTTGTGTCCTATGGAGTCAACTGAGGTGAGCATTCGCCACCTAAGATAGGCAGGCCTCCCTCAAAGACAGGAACTAGTCCCATGAAGGGAGTCCCTGGCCCTGCCCCTTCCTCAGCCTTCCCTTCCTGGCCTCTACTCCATCCCCAGCCTCCCCTCCTATTTTCTAGCCTCTCCTCTTCCATCCCCGACTCCCTTCCCCCATTCTCCAGCCTCCTTCCTCTCTCTAGTCCCTCTCTAGCCTCCCCATCCTTAGCCTCCATCCTAACGTCCCCACCCCCATTCTCCAACCTCCCCTCCCACCCTGCAGCCTCTCCTCTGCAGCCCCCTCCAGCCTTTCCCATGCCTCCTCTCTACAGCAGCCCCAGGCTCCACTCCATCGTTCTTGGGCAGACCTTGCATCTTTTCCTCCTCTTCGGTCCCCTCTCCAGACTCCCTCCCACCCTCTTTCCAGGCTCACTTTGTGGGCAGTGGCCTCTCTTCCCCATCCTCTTCACCCCGATATCTCAGTTGGCCACAGGGCCAGGCCTTGTCTGCAGCAGCCCACACCCTCCTCCTCCCACACTGGGGCAGCATGGCCTCAGCTGGAGTGATTCTCACCAGATGTCCTAGAGAAAAGGATCTGCAGGACACAGTCTTCCTTCCCTGTGTCTAGAGACTGTGAGACAGACTACAGGATCTGCCAGTGCATTTTCAAGGGCTTTGTGATGGGATTATGTGAGGTTCTCGAGTGAGAGAATTTATCACCTCAGCATCTGGCTGAGAACTGGACTGGGTGTGTGGATTCTGTGCAGCCCACAGTCAGCGGCAGAGCCATGGTCCTTTATAGAACCAGTGCATGGCAGTATGGGGGACTTCTGAAGGTAGCTGGGGGTGGAGGCCCCACAGATAGCACCGGGGTAATTGCCAGGGACTCAGCAGCCAGTAGTACCTCTGTTCTTCGTCCGCATCTCTAAACAGTAATCATCTGCTTAGAGTAGAGCCAGGCAAGGCTTGTGAGATTAACACATTATCAGCAGAAGGTGGGATAGCACCAAGCCAGGAGGAAAGAGAGGGAGAAGACATGCCGAATGTGGTTGTCTGCTGGTGAGCAGGGATGGGTTAGAAGCAGCACAACCTGCACTCTTGGCAGTCTCATGGCAACACAAAGGCGCCAAGCCAAGGAGGGTGAGTGGGGTACAAAACTGCCTCGAGAAAGAGCAACGGAGGCAAAGACCAGACAGGACCCACAAAAGAGGAACAGCTAGGTGAACAGATCCCAGACACAGCCACCCTCACACTAGGTAAGTGGTCCAAATGCCCCAGTAAGGCAGAGGTGAGCAGAGCAGGATGAAGGAGACCCAATCAGATGCTGTCGACAAGAGTGTACATCAACACAGAGATGCCCAGGGGAGGGTGAGACAGGTAAGGAGAGTGGTCAGCTCTCCCAGAAGGCAGCATCCCTGGAGTGCAGGCCCCTCCCACCCCATGTGCAGGCAGCTCAGCTCAGCTCAGCTCACCTTCCCAGTGCTTTCAATGCCTCTGATGACACACACATACACAATCGTCCAGCAGGCCACCAGACAGAGGAACAGTCGCCACTGGATAGCACCACTATTGCTGACGTCAGCCGAGATGTTCAGTGTCTGCCGGTACCAGAAGTAGCTCACGGTGCTGCTGCCTTGGCACTCCTGCACAAATCCTGGAGCCAGAACACTGTCACTGGCTGGCCACAGGGCTTGGGGACAGTCCACACTAATGCCTCAAGTGTTGCCCAAGAACTACAGATGCCTTCACAACTGACCTGTCCCTTGAGCTGCCCTTGATTGGGCTGCTTGGGTTGGTTTCATTGCCTCCCTTTTGAGTGTGTGTGTGTGTGTGTGTGTGTGTGTGTGTGTGTGCATGTGCATGTATACACACACACACACACACATGCAGAAACACCACCCATCCTCTTTGTTGTGGGGTCTTCTGTTGGCCTGGTGCTCACTAGTTAGTCTAGGCTGGCCAGCCAGTGAGCCCCCAGGATCCTTGTGTCCTACCTCGCCAGGGCTGGGATTATAAACCTGCACCACCACACTCAGCTTTTAACATGGGTTCTGGGAATTGGACGCAGGTCTTCATGCTCACGAGTCAAGATTTATCCACTTGAGCTATCTCTTCAGCCCCCAAGAACCCTTTCTTGCTTCTCCTTGGGCCTGAGCCTAAGATGGAAAAGTGTAGCCCAGCACTTCCGAGTGAACAGACTGGTCCAGGTGGCTCTGTGCCCAGCAAGTAGCCATAGGCCAATAATGGAAGAGAAGGACTGGATTTCAAACCTGCCCTTTAGGGGAGACTGTGAGCTAGACGCTCTCTGGGTCCATCTACATCTGCCCCACATGGTATCCCACGTTCCAGGTAGGCTCTTACCTGTTCTGTTGAGGTCCAGTGGGCAGGTGCTCCAGGGCAGCGGGTGTTGGAAGGAGTTCATTAAGAACCACAGGACCCATACAAGGACAGTGTTGTAGTACAGGCAGACTAGGAAGGACACTGAGAAGCAGCCCAGACCTGGAGACACAGGGGAGTGCCCAGGGCCAGTGGGAGAATAGAGGGGAACCCTTTATATGTGGCTCGCCACTGCGGACTCAGTGTCCTAACAGCTTCCATCCACTCTCCTCTGCCTGCCACGTCCCACCCAGGTGTGCCCCACCCCCACCAAGAGACCCCAAGGGACCAGCAGGTGGTATGGTCTGGGAAGGAGGCGCACCTACTCCACCGAGGTAGGGAGAGATGGATGTCCAAACCCCAATGCTGCCCTTCCGCAGGCGTTGGCCGATAGCGAGCTCAATGTAGAAAAGCGGGATCCCCTCAAAAACCAGGGCGATGAAGTAGGGGATGAGGAAGGCTCCTGCAAGGGTGCAGGATCAGCAGACAGCCCTCGAGTGCACACAGCAGATTGGCTTGCTTAGTGAAATGCTGACACGTGTTGGGAGTGCTCTCAACAGTTTAAGTGCCTTGCGTGTCTTCCCAGCAGGTGTTTGGACATACTGCCAGAGACAGGCAGCAGAGACCCAGGAGAGACTTGGGACCTCCACCCACACTTTAGGACCTTTGTTGCTTTTTATTTTGAGGTAGAATCTCATAGACTGGAGATAGAGTCCAGTTGTTAATGTGCTTGCCAATCAGTGAGGATCTGTATTCAATTCCCAAAAGCCTTGTTAAAAGTCAGACATGGGGGTGGAGAGATGGCTCAGTGGTTAAGAGTGCAGGCTCCTCTTGCTGAGGACCTGGATTCTGTTCCAGCACCTACAAGGTGGCTAACAACTGCCTGTAACTCTAGTTCTAGAAGATCCACTGCCCTCCTCTGACTTCCACAGGCACTGCACACATGGGTGCACTTACATACATGAAGGCAAAACACACATACATAAAATTTAAAAGTCAGCCGGGCATGGCGGTGCATGCCTATAATCCCAGTGATTGGGTAGCAGAGGCAGGCGGATCTCAGTGAGTTCAAAGCCACCCTCATCTACACAGTGAGTTCCAGTTCAGCTGGGGCTACAGGGAGATCTTGTCTCAAAAAGACAAAAAAAAAAATTAGAGGTCAGCTGTGTTGGTGCACAGTTGTAATTTCAGTGCTGGGGAGGCAGAGACAGGCAGATCTCTGTGACTCATTGGGCAACCAGCTGGCCCTGCTTGGAAGATTCCAGATTAGTCAGAGATCCTGTTTCAAAAAACAAAAAACAAGGTGGATGGCACACACAGGCACACACTCATGTACCTGCATACACATTGGAGGGCTCTCTCTCTCTCTCTCTCTCTCTCTCTCCTCTCTCTTTCACACACACACACACACACACACACACACACACACACACACACATACATTGGGGTCTGGCCTGGACCTCACATTCTCTCACCTCAGCCTCTAAAGTGGAATTACTGAAATGCCTTAAGAGGCCTGTTTTATAGGAAGGAGATCCAAGACCAAAGTGCCCTGCCCTGCCTGACCCCAGCTCCATGGAGACCCTGTGCACTGGGAGCGATCACCAGTGATCCTCTCCTTCTTCCTGTTTGTTTGAATTATAAAGGCTCCATACGGCATGAATCTTTTTTTTTCTTAAACCAGAAAATGTGAAATTTGAAGAAGTGGCTTCTTATCAGAAGGGAGGTGAAGCCTGCATCCCCTCCACTCCTGCTGTGCTCTGCTTTCTCTAGAACAGCTCAGCCGCAAGCTTTCATCTCTCCTGCCTCCTGACAGAGACCAAAGCCATGGTCCCTGAACATGATGAGAACCATGTTGCTCTGACCAAAGCAGACACACGATGGAATGGGAAGACAGTCCTGTGGGGCCTGAGAGACCCCGAGAGTCTGAGGGACAAAGTCTGGGAGCTGAGAGTCTGTGGGACAGGTCAACTCAGTGTCCCAGCCTGGCCCTACAACTGTCCTATGGCACCTAGGAACAAAATGAGGAGACATTCCTTGATAGCTCTCAAGGTAGCATTCACCCTAGCCATCCCCTCCTGAAACCCAGTGTGAAGAGATCAACGTGAATGCCAGAGTGAAGGAGGCTGTGTGGCTGGGCATAGGGTGAGAGGGAGCATGGTTCTTTTTTTTCATTTTATTTCTTTTTTTAAATTTTATTTATTTATTTATTTTCTATGTGTATGAATGTACTGTCTGCATGTAGGTTTATGCACCCATGTCGTGCAATGCCTGGGAGGTCAGAAGAGGGTGTCGGATTCCCCTGGAACTGGAGTTCTCCTGGAATTGGAGTTACAGACGGTTCTCAGCCACCATGTGGCTGCTGGGGATCGAACCCGGGTCCTCTGCAAGGGCAGTCGGCTCCCTTAACTGATAGGCTATCTCTCCAGCCCCATTTTATTTCTTTTATGTGTATGAATGTACTGTCTGCATGCAGGTTTCTGGACTCATGTCGTGCAATGCCTCGGAGGTCAGAAGAGGGTGTCGGATTCCCCTGGAACTGAAGTCAAAGATGGTTTTCAGTCACCATGTGAGTGCTGGGAATCAAATCCAAGTCCTCTGCAAGAGCAGTCAGTGCTCTTAACCGCTAGGCCATCTCTCCAGCCCCCCCCCTTTTTTTAAATGAGTATGAATGTACTGTCTGCTTGTAGTTTGGTGCACCTGTGTCACGCAATGCCATGGAGGTCAGAAGAGGGTGTCAGATTTCCCTGGAACTGGAGTTAAAGACAGTTCTTAGCTGCCATGTGGGTGCTGGGAATTGAACCCGGGTTCTCTGCAAGAGCAGTCGATGCTCTTAACTGCTGAGCCATCTCTCCAACCCCAGTTCTTTTATTAAGTAATGGGCTTTTTGTGTGGCTAGTTTAATGATCAATTCAATCATGTCCACAGTCCTAAGTGTTCTGCAGAATCTCTGGGCTCTCAAGGAGAGGCAAGTCTTTAAGGGGTGGCTCATCAGTGGTCGGGAGCTTGCTCTAACATCATGCAAACAACCGTGAAGAAATCAGCCCTGAGTCCAGATGGACACCAAAATGGTGACAGGAACAGAGGCTGCTGGCCAAAATCAAGACAAAGGCATGAAGTGGTGTGTGGCAATAGTGTGTACATTCTGCCCTGACCTGAGACCCCAGAAGGCTCTAGACATCCCAAGATGGGCTTGAAGGCACTAGGCTCCTCCTTATATAATGGCAAGTTTTAATTTAATTGGTGGACAACTGCCACCCAAGGGCACAACAAGCTGGGATGAGGGTCCTCCTCAGTGAGGGCACCCCACGGCGGGCGGGCGGCTTACCTCCCCCGTACGTCTGGCACAAGTAGGGGAACCTCCATATATTCCCCAGTCCCACAGCGAATCCGATGCAGCTCAGGAGGTACTGGAGCTTGTTGTCCCACTTGGGCCTCCCGTCCTCACCTTCTACAACTGAGTCCAGTCCTGAGGCCTGGGCCATGCCGAGAGCTTACCCTGGATGCAAGTGGGAGCTGTGGGTATGGGCCCCTCACTGCACGCCCTTAGAATCTTAGCTGGACTGGGGAAGCTACAGCAGTCAACCCTTCTTCAAGGCATTCTTACATTTATTTAAAGGAGCCCAGTTAATTAACAACTGGGGCCAGGTTCCTGCCTGCTGCACACCCTGTCCCCAGCACCCACATCTACCAACCTACCCCAGGTTTTCTGTCCTGGCATCTGGAGAATTCCCAGACAGCAGGTTTAGTTGGCTGTTACAAAACCTATCAATTGTATAACTGAGCCCATAGTGTAAAGAAAATGGCAGGCCCACTTTCCACAAGAGACAACAGAGCCGACTCCAAACTGTTTTGGTTCCTTCAGGTAACACCTCCTGAAGCTCACGGCAACATGTGGGCATGGGTGTTGAGGCCACTGCTGCCCCTCTTCAGCTGCTCCCCTCCATGACCCCACGAAATCTGAGCTACCTACAGTCTTCTCTGATGAAGTTTCTTTTTCTTTTCTTTTCTTTTCTTTTCTTTTTTTTGGTCTTTTCTAGACAGGGTCTCCCTGTAGTCCCAGCTATCCTGGAATTCACTCTGTAGACCAGGCTGGCCTTGAACTCACAAAGATCCGCCTGCCTCTGCCTCTCGAGTGCTAGGATTAAAAGCGTGCACCACCACGCCCGGCTGATGAAGTTTCTATAAGTGGACCTGCAGCTTGCAGCTGCTGCAGCTGCCCAACAGAGCTGGGAGACCTCCAGGTTCTTTCTCTTGTTGAGCGGTGTGTGCTGCACAGAGCACATGTCTCTAGTCTGATACATGCTTACTGAAGATGCTGCACCAATCCCATTGGGTTGCCACAGGTGTAGCTTGTGAAGAGCTGATGTTGGCCTCATGTGGACATTGGATATGGTCTTCATTTCCCTGGGACAGGCATCCAGGAGGAGCCTGCCGCTCCTGCAGCTGCGCCACGATTAGTCTTCAAGCCACACTTATTTTCAAGTGTCTGCTAGCTTGTCAAGAAAACTCCACCTCTATTCCCAGGCTGCACCTACTCCAGTCCTTTAACACCCAGGGGCCCCGCACTGAGCATGGCCCACAGCCCTCCAAGGACAAGAATTGGAGGGTGGGCAGGGGGCTTCTGCTTTGTGTTCAGCTGCTCTTTGGCTCCCCTCCACCCTTGTCCTCTGACTAATGACACCACTGATGTTGGAGCAGCTAGGCAGGATGGGGTGATATTACCATAGGTGTCTGTGATGCTCCCTAGGCTCTGGAACCCATCCCTCTATCTAGGGACAGGCCAAGGGCCCCAGGATCTATAATTCTCACATTCCCTTGAATGGTTCTGTCACTCATGCAGCCACAGTTCAGAAGCCCAGGCTCTGGGGGACACATTCTTAGGAGAACCTATTTTGAGCATGAGAGCAAAGTAAGAAAAGGGTTGAGGAAAGACAAGTAACAGAGGGAGAGGGCTGGCTTGGGCAGGGGAGGCACCTCCTAGATGCCACCAATTATATATGCTGGGCACATCTCTGGGGATTATCTTCCTACTTCTCCTCTCTTGCCATCTCTGCTCCCAGCTGACCTCTTTCCCATGCAGCTTCCATGTCCTGAGTCCAAAGGCCCATTGGTCACCTGCCAGTGAGCAATAGAACATTGGCTGGCATGCTAGATTCAATCTGGCCTGCTGGGCAGTAGGACTCCCATGGTGGGAACCACTGGCCAGTCTTAAGGCTTCTTCAGGGAAATGCCCCAAAATAGAGGTGACTAAGAGGTAAGGCTGGACTTGCTGACCACACCATCTCCTCAGGTTCTCAGCACCTGCCACAGGCCATGCTCATCCTTCTGTGCCTGGACAATGACTCTTATGCCGAGAACATTAAATAAGAGTCATTTATTGAGACAGGTACACTTTAGAGCCACCAACCTGAATTTGTCACACTTACAGAGACACAAGGTCTAAACACAAAGCATGGACCAGAGAGAACAGAGGATGTTGCTAGCCTCTAGCCTGGCCACTCGGGTACGTGGGCTCCCCAGTATGCACACTGGGAAGGGCCTCCTCAGGACACACAGGTCACATATTGATGGGTACTGATTGGTATGTTTCCAGCCAAGACTCAAAGGATTTGGAAAAAAGGAGATAGGACTTAAGCCACTTAATACAAGACCCTCCATATTCCCACGGGAACAGCTACCTTTCTTCATCCATATAGGATTCTGTGGGTTACGTGTGATCAATGTACATGGAAGGGTGCCTTGTGAGAGGACTCTGACAATGGGCATGTTTTGACATTGGAAGCTGCAGTGTGTGGTGGGAGGAGTGTGGCTGGCATCTTCAAGTGGGGGAGCATGGTACCGGGGCCACGACTCCGTCACCCTTGCCTGGGAGACTTCTCAGAAAGTACAGCTCAACTTAAACTTGGACTTTTCCATAAAAGAGTACCTCATTGGAACAAACGCAGCAAATTTCAAGTGCCCATGGCTGAGGATGGATGTGAAACCCAGAAAAGAAACTGCCTGGTGGGATTGGAGTGGAGAAAGACAGTCCTGGCTTCAATGACAGCCACAGGGCTGAGGACTTCCAGGCTTCAGAGTCACTGAGGTCCCCAGGACTCTTGGAGTCTCTTTAAGAGCAGTGGCCACAGCTGAGTTATCCTATAACCTTCTTTTTCCAACATCTGGCTAACAATTCACGGGCTCACACCCTCTCCAGAAATGTACAAGTCTATGCAGCCAGCAATGATTAAGCAAACATGCTGAAAAACTGGGCTGTGCCAGGGCCCTTCTTAGCCTCCTGTACCTCTTCCTGAGGAGTACAAGAGCCCAGATCTTTAACTCAGGAGCCCTGATCCAGGGCTCACAGCAAGGAACAGGAAAGAGGGTAGGAGTGGGTAGGGATGACATGCCTAAAGCCCTACCACCGCCTTCCACTCAGAGGGAGAGACGCCAGCTCCGGGCCTCTACATCTTCGTTTTGGGCTCCCTGCAAGGCATGTGCAGTGCAGGGTGGGTCCCTAGCCAGGTCCATCCCCTGGCTACAGTCCACACCCCACAATGAGGACAAGCAAAGGGCAACCAAGCCAGAGTGGAAGGCTCATGCATCATGAACATGTAAACATATTTTCATACATGTGCCATGTGCAGAGTTAACATAGGCATGCACACACCTATACATAATGCACAAACATGGGTGTACATGTTCATGCATGTGCACAGGTAACACATTCAGATAAAACTCATATGTGCAGATATACACATATAGATACATATATGTACATGAATGCATATATCCATGTGTATATATACATATCTACATATGCACATCTACAGGCATATCTGTATATACAGCATACACATCCACATTCATACATGTGTGTGCACATGTGTGCCTACACATAAACACATATATCTTCAAATAACATGTGTGCAAATACACATCTGTACACAAATATGCAGGTGCTTTCCTGCATATATGTACAACATATGCAAATGTATGTAAACGCATGCACACATCATGCACAACACAGACTCTTGCACATTCATCCACATGCATATAGAGACATACATGCATACATAAACTATACATTCACACTCATGTATACATGAAACACACATGTTCATGCATATCTATACATACACATGTACAATGGATACATGCATGTGCACTACATGGTTGCACAACATATGTACACATGTGTGGTACATGAACACTTGTATGTATACTCACATACTCATACATGTTGCACCCCAGCCCCCCCCAAGGGTCCTGCCACTTCCCCTCCTCCCTACAATGTGTTCTGTGCAATGCAGGCTGGGTCCATTCAGGACTTCAGGTCCCCATTCACAGAGGCTATGGACAGCGTGCTGACTAGGCCATGGCGGTCTCCTGACTTCTGGCAATGGTTCCTGATGACCTTGTAGATGGCGAAGCAGGGGATGGTGAGGCAGGGCACCCCAGCCACGACAACCACTACTGCATAAACCCAGCTGGGATACAGGACCTTCTGGGATTTGGGGAACTCCTCCTGCAGAGAGAGCCACAGGTGATGCATGGGGCCTGTAAACCCCATGATCTCACCTCCCCGCTTTCTTTGGGTGGAGCCCTCTGCTTCCCTCATGCCCCTGCAGGCGTCTCCCTTTCCACCCAGCCCCTGCCCGGGGACTCACGTAGCCAGGGTCCCAGACGCTGTACATGAGCTTCTGGTTGACCTCGATCACAAAGAAGAATAAGAAGATGACCAGCATGATCAGCGGGCTCACTACTCTCCACGACACTTGCCAGAAGATGTTGGGCTTATGGCCAATCATGAACTCGATGTCCCTGTTGAACCTGCAGCAGTGACAGGAGAGGGCCGTGTCACTGGTGGCTCAGGAAGGCGAAGGACTGGCTGGTCTTCCTGCATCTGGATAGTGGTTTTGTGTTGTCCTGGGATACTGTCCCTTGGCTTTTCTTTGACGAGATCCACTGCCCTTGCAGGCAAGGATATGCCTGCATGGAATGGTCCCAGGCTATCACCATCAGCAGGTGCTCCCCCAGCTTCTTGGAATCCATACTGCACTATGGTGCACCAGCGCTGTGACACGAGCTCAACTTCAGAGATCTCACACCCTCACTCACATGACAGCGAATGCAGTGGCCATCAGACTCACCCCCTTCTAGTATACACAAGACTTGGAACCCGTGGGCAAGCAGTAGCACCCTACAGTTAGGAGGCAGCCAAGCAGCAGTACCTACAGTTAGGAGGCAGCCAAGCAGCAGCACCCTACAGTTAGGAGGTACCCAAGCAGCATTTCCTGATCTGCTCAAGTCCCCTGTGGCAGGACTGCCTTCGGCACACAGGGATTTGCTGCGATCAAAATGGGATGGGCAGAACAAAATGGCAATTTGTCCAGGGCCCTAACAGACACTAACACTTGGACAGAGGCTCAGGAGAGACCCTTTGGGAAGCCCAGCCATCACACCTGTGCCTCCTCTGGTGCCTACCTCTTTTCACACCCGTGGGCAGTCACCCTCTTTATGTTATTCACAGGTAGTGTGGCCTTCAGACCCTGTGCCTGTATGTGCATTACAGCTACCAACTGGCCACAGCCCACTCCACCTTTCTTGCTTATGCCTTGTGACATCACAACATCACATGGCTGGCCCTGCGCTCCTCAGCCTCCTCATCGCTGCCCCTGGTTGTTTGACTCTAGTTCCCACTCATGCTGATGGAACCCTGTCCATGTCCCCTGGGGACTTGTTTTTATTGACTTAAAAGAAGTTTTCTAGAGCAGGGACCTCATGTAAAGGACTTGGACCAGCTTAATTTTCATGCATTCTGAAATATAATCCTACAATGGTTACAATCGGAGTTCTCCTACAGATGCCCAGCAATGGTGACGATGACCTGAGCTGCAAACAGGCAGTTTTCAGTTTCCAAAGTGAACGGTTGGATGTGGCCCTTAGTTCTTAGTGGTAGGTCTCCCTGCTTTTCTGCATCTGAGTTTTGGCTGAGCCCTCCCTGCCCCTAGGAAGGCCCATGCCCACCCCACCCTGGCTATAGACTTCAAGCGAATGAACAGCAGCCAGCTCCTTTCTGCCATAAGACATCTGAAGCCCATGTCCTTCAGAGCCCGAGTCTGCTGCCTTGGTTCCTACCATTTCTCTCTCTACCCTCACCCCAGCCCCAGAGCTGCTTCTGGGACCCCAGACAAAGGGTCTTGTTTAGAGTAGATTATATCTTTTTTTTAATTATGTGGTCATATGTATCTGAAATTTCATTTGGATTTTCTTTCTCATATGTCAGTTCCTAGCACACGTGAAAATTCCCATCTTTGGCCAGACAGGTAGGTCCAAAGGCACCCGGGCATTAGAAGTGCACTTTGGGTTGCTTCTGACATGAAACGGCACCACTGCAGCCAGGTCAGCCCTGTGCACTTTGGTCTCTCTCCACCTTACAGATCCAATGCCAGGCCACTCCTGTGAGTGAAGCCTGCACTCAGCTGCACAGTAGGATAGGCCTAGAACATGGCACACCTACCTCCCTGAGGCCCCCACTTGGCTGGCTTAGCTTAGCAGGGATTCTGTGACTCAGTTTTTCTGCTAGAGATGGCCTTCTGCCAGCGTGCTTCTACTCCTACCTGTCCACGCCGTACACGTAGACAACAGAAAACATCTCACAGAAGGCGATGATCAGTAGCGGGATGGAGCCAGCGTAGCTGTCCAGCAGGGAGAGCCAGTACTGGCCAGAATTCAGTGTGAAAATGAAGGCGATGAGATACGTCCCCAAGCAGATGAGGCCTGTGGGCCAGACAGGAAGCAGAGCTGTGGCTACAGACCGCCCAGTCCTGGGCTGTACCCGACATCACCACAAAGAACACGAGTCTTCCTTAGACAGGAAGCAGAGCTGTGGCTACAGGCCGCCCAGTCCTGGGCTGTACCCGACATCACCACAAAGAACACGAGTCTTCCTTAGACAGGAAGCAGAGCTGTGGCTACAGGCCGCCTAGCCCCGGGCTGTACCCAACATCACCACAAAGAACACATGAGTCTTCCTTAGAGGGTGGGGCATGTACACACCAGTCACCAACTCCTTGGGCCACTTTGCAGGTACAACCTTGAGGTCCTGAAGGGGTACGACCACACCCTCCATGTTCCCAAACATGGACGAGAGGCCGAGGCAGAACAGCATGATGAAGAACAGCACTGACCACAGGGGTGACACCGGCATCTTCGTGATGGCCTCGGTGAAGACGATGAAGGCCAGGCCCGTGCCCTCCACGCCCTGCACCGGTATACAAGGTCACCTGAGCCCTCTGTCTCTCTTCCTCCCCTCTTATGCCAGGCTGTTCACAACCACACACATCGCCCTGATGGCACTACTCAGTAAGCCCACACTGAGCAAGGATGGGGCAGACTTGAGTTGTTTGTAAAGTATTTTTTGACTTTTAGGCCCAAAGCTGTGCTGCGTGTTATACTAGTGAGTGGATGCCATTGTCCAGCAGAGTCCAGAGAACCCTGCTGCAGACAGATGTAGCTGTGGCCACAAGTGTGTCCAGACCACAGTTGGGCATCCAGCCCATAGACAGGCTCTCCCACTTAGGACCTCAGATTAACTCGGAGATGAAAACAGGACTTTGAACCAGTCACACAGCCTAAATATGCTCCAAATTCAGATGCGTGGTGGTATGGGTGCATCATGGGTGTGTGTGCTGAGGTAGGGTGACCAGGTTCCCATAGCCAGTGGTTCTGACAGTAGAAACTTTAGAAAGAAATTCCCACTTGATCAGGAGCTGTCCTCAGGTAGCTGTTGGGAACTCAGGGCTGATACCATCAGGTTCTCTTCCCCAAGCCATCTGGCTCTGCAGATCTCTATCCTGGAGAATCCTTCATTACTTTATCAGGGGCGACTAGAGTTGTACACAAAGCCAGACCCAGGAAGTGGCCAGCACCTTCCTTCCAAAATACAGGAGACTCCCAACTAAGGAAACTATGAGGTTAGACATAGAATTGGTCTAGAAACCATAAAGGTGTGTAGGTTTTACTCATCAGAAAAATAAAAACTCAAAAGCTTTTATTTGTTTAGACAGGGTCTTCCTCCACAGCTAGCTTATAACACGATATGTAGACCAAGCTGGGCTTGATCTCACAGACATATGCCTGCCTCTGCCTCCCAAGTGCTGGGATTAAAGGTGTGGACCACCACACCCAGTGTTTCAAACCTTTGGTTCCTAAGATGAGGTACAGGTTTCCCCCACATCCTGAGTCAGAGGGAGGCCAGCCTAACGCTAGTCATGCAATAAGTCCAAAGACAAAATTATAAATTCTTTCCACTTCTATAGTAGGGATAACATTTTAAAATGGACTGCAGGTAATGTTTTCTATATTTCACATGAGGTTGGAGGTGGGTAGACAATGGGCACCTTCTTCCTGCCTGATTTTCAGCTTCTACCTCACCATGCAAGCCTCCTGTATGTGATCTCAAGAGCTGGCTGGCCCAGCGTTGTGGCACACGCCTTTAATCCTAGCACTTGGGAGTCAGAGGCAGGCGGATCTCTGTGGGTCAAGGTCAGCCTGGTCTAGAGAGCGAGTTCCAGGACAGCTGGGGCTACTGGGAGATCCTGTCTTGAAAAGACAAAAGACAAAAGACAAAAAAAACAAAAAACAAAAACAAAAAAAACAACAACCCCCCCCCCAAAAAAACAGAGCTGGCAGAGGAAGTCCTTCCCTCATTTCTCCTCCAGGCTATGATGGCATGGAGACCACTGCCTACAGTACTTACCTCAGAAAGGAAGGAGTTCATGTCACAGGTCTGGAACTTGAGCTGCGCGTAGGCCTCAGGGTTGGAGTAATTGCACCACTTCTGCATGGCCTCCAAGTTCTCAGCGGTCACATTGGCCTCAGGCAGGTCAAACCCATTGATGAGAGTCAGGATGTTCCTAGAGGCAGGAAGGAGCGCTGCTGCAAGTCCTGACTGGGGCCAGCCCAAAGGCCAAGCTCCTGGGGAAGGTGAGGAGAGGGGAGTGGTCTACATGCATGCTCACTGGGAATAGTTCAAGGTGCCAGGGCAGCAACTCACGTGCTGACACAGCCATCATAGCGCTCAGTGGCACGGAAGCCGATGATGGAGTAGATCACGGTGGCCGCATACACAGACGTGAAGCCATTGATAATGGACACAATCACAGAGTCCCTCTCACAGTTGTTGCTGAGGACGAGAACAATGTCACCTCAGGACAACGTAGCTGGCCCACACATGAGAACAAAATCCCCTGGCTTGGAGGCAGCGTGTAGCACAGCAGTACCAGCGTGTCCAGACCTGACACTGGGTCCCTGAGCAGAGCTCACCAGTGAGCGAGAGGCTGAAGTGATGTAGAGAGGCTGTGTCACGTCCTGTGAGCACATGTGGATACTGGAGACTCAAGGTGGCCAGAGAGCTATGCCCAATCCTGATGCCATAGCTGCTGCCTTCCCTACCACCCTCCAGTGCTGTGCACAGTCCTCATCCCATAGCTGCTGCCTTCCCTATCACCCTCCAGTGCTGTGCCCAGTCCTGATGCCATAGCTGCTGCCTTCCCTACCACCCTCCAGTGCTGTGCACAGTCCTCATCCCATAGCTGCTGCCTTCCCTATCACCCTCCAGTGCTGTGCACAGTCCTCATCCCATAGCTGCTGCCTTCCCTACCACCCTCCAGTGCTGTGCACAGTCCTCATCCCATAGCTGCTGCCTTCCCTATCACCCTCCAGTGCTGTGCACAGTCCTCATCCCACAGCTGCTGC
>VZQC01003291.1:1622681-1680857 GCA_009823505.1 Rhizomys pruinosus
GTACTGAGCTCCCATGGGCTGGAAAGGAGGCCAGGCCAGTGCTCCCACGTCTGTCACTCCTCTTCCGTCCAGCGTGCACTAAAGATGGGGCTTTAAATATTTATGCCACAGGGCTTTGTTTAGGTGATATTATGGGAGCAATTTGGTCCACATCCCCCAGGGGTGGGTGGACCCCAGGGCTGGGTGGACCACTTAGACATTTGGCCTTCCAGCCGTGGTCCTCCCCAGCAGTGGATGATTATCTACTGCACAGGATTGGCTTTCTTAGGCTCAGGTCCCAGATGGATCGCTGACCAACCGAGAGTTCCAGGGTTGGTGCATTCCAGGAGCACAGTGCTGTGGCCTCGGCTCAGGGCCCACCCAAGGCTTTGTCTCTTCCCCTCCTCACCCTCAGCCGTCTGGGCCCTGGACTTCACACTGACTTTCTGACTTGAGATCCTGGGGTCCCAGCTGCAGACACTTTGCACCTCGTGAACAAACCTTGGCCTCCTGATCCTAGCCTTCCAACCCCAACCCCCAAACCCAGCCTTACATTGTCTAATGCTGCATTGAAAGCAGAGTATATAGAACAACAGAAAGTGTGCTTCAAATGGAAGGAAGGGCTGCCTTCAAAACAGGTACCACGAGAGTTGGCAAGAGTGAAGGGAAACGGAGGCTGTCCTACACAGGTAGGAGTGGCACAGCGCTTTGGCTGGTAGTCTTGTGGGTCCTCAGATGACTAATCTTGGTGGAGTGGCTTAACAGCAGGTACCCACCCATAAACATGCAACAGCCCATGGGCTTCAAGCACTTTTCATAGCTATGAAAGTGGAAGCAGCCAGTTCCCAGCAGGTGAATTGATAAGCACACTTCAGCTGTCCTCACAGCAGGCAACCAGCCAGCCACACAGGACTGAGGAACTGACACTTTAAAGCAGGGAACTGTTTTGGCATACCACCAATCCTACACATAGGAGCATTCAAACAGGCAAAGCAGACAGAAGCAGGGCAGGGCTGCCAGGAGTCCTGGGGGTTCAGGAGTACCTGCTCATGGGAATGTTCTAGAACTAGATGGCAGTGAAGGCCACACAGCTCTGTGAATGCACTAAAACTGATAAACTGCAGTATCACCTGGGTGAAGTATGTGGAATATAAATTGTCTGATTAAAACAGCCATAAAAACAATATCCCCACAGTCCTGCTTAGGCCCCAACCTGCAGGGGCACTTCCAAGTTGCCTTCTAGTCCCTTTCCCTCAGCACCAGAAGAGGCTTCTGAAGCCTGGGATCCACCATCTAGTGACCAACCACAAGGCCTTGGTACAGATGGAAATTCTAGTGGGCCCACTCAGCTCTGGTGCATGCCCTGTGGGGCCTGCCCTTCCAGACCATGGCGACCACATGCCATGCCCTCCAAGAATAGCCCATCTCCAAATCACACCCACTGCAGACCACACCTGCCAGAACACACACCCTCATCACCTTTTCTGGCTCTGCCCCTTGCTGCCTGGACCTCTCCATGGACCTGCCCACTCCAGCTGAACCTGCACAGGTCAATTTGGTCAGCTCTGCTCACCAGGAGCCACCCTCGTCATCCCCACCCCCACCTCCCTACTCCTGCACTTCCCCCTCAGACTCATCATCTCATCACTGGCTGATTCTCTGGGTGTCCCATGACCCACTGTGGTGGTAGAGGACAGGCCCAGCTGGGCACGTAGTAGGTGCTCTATAAGCCCTTGTGGAAAATGACAAGCACCACCACCTACATCCCTCCTGGAGGCTGCTGGGGGCTACGCATATCTTGGGACTTTTCCAGGAGATGTTGGAAGGACTACAGACCTGAGGTTGACAGAATCAAGGCCTACAGGAGCTGACTTGTGTCCAGGACAGGCTTCTGGGGCACCAACACACCTCGGACCTGGGGTGCTAGGTAACAATGTGGCGTGGCATTGTGGGTATAGGAGGAACCAGGGAATAGAGCTCATTAAGGGATCCAGCCGGGGAGACCTTCTGGAAGACTGCCCTCTCCCTGTCTTTCCTAGAGGCTCTGTTCTGTGGTCAGATGGGACTGGTCAATGGGCAGCTGCCAAGCCCCATTGGCCAACACTGGTGCTGGGTGGGCACTGTGATTTTGCAAACACTTATACCTTTTCCTTATTAACCACACAGCAGAACTTCACATGGTTTGACGGGGAAACAGGCTCACACGCCAAGGTGCCCCTGCAGCCCCCATGACCCCTGAACCCAAGGGCTGTCCCTCCCATCCCACACTCACTGCACAGAGTTGTAGCTGGAGAAGGAGATGAGGCCCCCGAAGGCCAGTGAGAAGGAGTAGAAGACCTGAGCACCTGCATCCAGCCACGTGTTGGGGTTGGCCAGCTCTGTGATCTGTTAGGGAATCAGCTGTGACCACAAGTACCAGGCAACCCCTTACACTAGGGGAACAGCTAGCTCCCTCCCCTGTAGTAGATTCCATCCTACACAAAGCAGCAAGGTACAGCCACTCAGCAGCCCGTACCCCAGCATGCACATGTTAAGGGCCTTGCTGGACTCTTCACAACCATGGCACTGTCCTGGGCATCGGCAGGTTCGTTATCATCCTATGGACAGGAGCTGGCCCCGAGGCCAGCAGGAATGGGCACGGGCCTCTTCCATGGGATCCCGAGCCCCAGGGTAGAGCAGGTGGATGACGTAGACTCACGTTGGGTGTGAAAAGGAAGACAATGCCATTGGTGGCGCCCTTCAGAGTCAAGCCACGGATGAGGAAGATGGTCAGCACAACATAGGGCAGGGTGGACGTGACGTACACAGCCTGTGGGGAGCGGGGGAAGAGCAACCATGTTGGGTGGAGCCAGGGGTCAGACAAAGAAAAAGGGCTGACCGGTCAGGATGTGCTGTTCTCCCCTCCGCTGAGGACACAACTCTATTCGGGGGATATTGAGTCTCACTCCTCCATTTCCCAATCTTCCTCATTATCTGACTCAGCTGGAGAGATTTTGGATTAATCTTACATGCAGTTTTAAAGTGCATTTTTGGGGCTGGAGAGATGGCCTAGCAGTTAAGAGCACCGACCGCTCTTACAGAGGACCCGGGTTCGATCCCCAGCACCCACATGGCGGCCGAGAACCGTCTGAAACTCCAATTCCAGGAGAACTCCAGCTCCAGGGGAATCCGAGACCCTCTTCTGACCTCTGCGGCATTGCACGACACAGATGCACAGGCTTGCATGCAGACAGTACATTCATACACATACAGAAATAAATAAAAATTAATAAAAAATAAATAAATAAATAAAAAGTGCATTTTTAAGCCACCGGGCCAGCACAGAATCCACCAGCCTCCAAATGAAGCCTGTGTCTGCAAGACCAAGGACGGGAGACCCTCAAGACTGCTGACAAGGGTTAGTAAGTTCAGCTGTGTGTCTCACCTTCCCAGTGGTCTCTATGCCACGGATAATACACACATACAGCACGCTCCAGGCGCATGTCAGGCAGAGCAGGATCCACCACTGGATGGAGCCTGAGTCACTGATGGAGGTGGAAATGTTGAGGGTCTCTCGGTACCAGAAGTAGTCCACGGAGGAGCTCCTGGCACACTCCTCCACATAGCCTGGGGGGTGGGGGTGGGTCAACAGTAAGGAAAAGCCAGAGAGGGCAGCAATGTGGAGTCGAGCAGGAGAGCCCAGATGGTATCCTGGACCGCCCACAACAGGAACAGACACCCTCTTGCCCACAGACCTGGTACATGTACACACCAGATACCACATGCTCAGGCACATTCGTACCTATGGGTACATAGGTAGCCACCTGTGTATAGGTGAGAAGCACTCCTAACTCCAGACCTCCATGTACAAGGTCTTCAGGACTCCCTGGCTATGGCCATACCCATGACAGTTCAGTTTCAGGCCACCTCAAATCATGGGCCCCTCATTCTTAAGGGAACAGTCTAATCAAGAGTGCCCTGGAGAGGACCTGTCCCTATGAGCAACGGAGGCCATCTTGACAGGTTCCTGTGTTCCTCTGAAGACCTCAGAGTCACCTGTGTTGGCCAGGACCTAGGTTACCAAGCAGGTCACTCATGGTCGTGTGTGGCTGTGTGGATCTCTGTAAGCCAAGCACGTCCCGTAGGCCACAGACTGTGCCTCCCTTTGTCTTCACAGGAAAAGGGCCTGGGAGGGGGAGAGGTGGTATAGCACGGAGTGGCTTCTCTGTGCAGGGACTTGGGGAATGGAGCTGGGGAGGGCCCGGGGGGTCCTCCAGTTTCTCAAGGCCTGGCCGGTGATTTGGAGCTACCTGGACACTTCCTTTTCTGATGGCCCCAGCCACATGAGCAGAGTGGCCTAGGAAGTCATCATGCTTAAGGCTTTCTTAGACTGCGGATTTTTAAAGTTTTGTTCTGTTTTGTTCTAACAGGCTAGCCTGGAATTCACAGTGTGGTCTAGGCTGGTCTCTAGCACGGTGGCTCATGCCTTTAATCCCAGTACTCGGGAAGCAGAGGCAGGTGGATTTCTGTGAGTTCGAGGCCAGCCTGGTCTACATAGTGAGTTGGGGCTACAGGGAGACCCTGTCTCAAAAAGACCAAAAACAAAAACAAAAAAACTTGTAAGCAGTCCTGCATCAGCCTCCCAAATGCTGGAATGACAAGCATGAGCCACTGTGGATCTCTCTCTCTCTCTCTCTCTCTCTCTCTCTCTCTCTCTCTCTCTCTCTCTTCTCTGTCCAACCAATTTTGAGGATCTCTTCTTAGTAGCTGCCCATTTCTTAGGACACTCTCACTGGGATGTGGGGCTCTCCAATTAGGCTGGCTGGCCGGCCTGTGAGCTCCATGGGTCCTCCTGTCTCTGCTTCCCTGGCTTACTGAGATTACAAGTGCACATCACCATGCCTGGTTATTTATGTAGGTTGGGAATTGAACTCAGGTCCTTGTGTTTGAAGGTCAAACACTTTACTGACTAAGCTATCTTCCCAGCCCTGCACTGTTAATTTTTCAATGCTCTATTGCTTTAAAGATGTTCTGGGCTTTTCCAGTCCTGGTCTCTATCTGATTCTCAGAAAACGAGAGGGAAGCTGATCATGAGGTGTGACTACCTGCCTAAGAAGGTGCTGGCAGCTCCTCCACCCACTCTCCCCTCAGCTGAGTCATATCAGATGGGACAGAGGCTGGGTGGTCATGGCTGCATTCCACTCACCTGTGCTGTTCTGATTGAGTGGACACTCACTCCATGGAAGAGGTTCCTGGAAGGAATTGAAGAAGTACCACATGATCCAGGCGATGATGGTGTTGTAGTACAAGCCCACCATGAAGGACACGAACATGGAGGCAATGCCTATAGGGAGGGGATGTCACTCTGAAGGGTGCACAGGTGAGAACATATGTACCATCCGTGCTGCCCCCCGGGGGACAGTGGGACACGGGAAGTGTCTGCTCCCCTGAGGGGTGATACCATTTGTATGGGCACCTGACTCACCGAGTGGGCTCAGGGCCCCACCACTCTCCACCGTCACCTGTAGAGCAGAAGACATGTCCAGACAAGTGGCCACAGGGCCTTTGTAAGGAGCCTTTTGAGGACTTCACTGGGCATTGTCCTGCCTGGGCAAAGCCCACCCAGCCAGCCCCAAGTCATGAATAGAAGGATAAACTCAGGAAAATCTCTTCCAAGAACTAGTGAGAGAGGTGCCTGCCTAGTACTCCGGGACAAGCAGGCTAACTTGTTTTTTTTTTTAATTCTTTTTTTTTTTGGTCTTTTTGATAATTTTTATTTATTTATGTATGTGTATGAATGTACTGTATGCATGCAAGTCTGTGCACCCGTGTCGTGCAATGCCACGGAGGTCAGAAGAGGGTCTCGGATTCCCCTGGAACTGGAGTTCTCCTGGAATTGGAGTTTCAGACGGATCTCGGCCGCCATGTGGGTGCTGGGGATCGAACCCGGGTCCTCTGTAAGAGCAGTCGGCACTCTTAACCACTAGGCCATCTCTCCAGCCCAAGCAGGCTAACTTGTAAGGGGTTCCACGAACTGCTTTTCTGACATATGAAACTAAAAACCAAATGTATGTGTGAAGAGAAATGGAGAGAGAAGAGGGGAAGAAAGAGGAGGAGGGAGAACCCAGGAGAGACAGAGAGTGATCCGGCGCGGAGAGAAGAGCACAGGGACTTGACATCAGGGAGAGGCTGCTGTGTGGGCTGTGGGCTGTGAGCCCTGCGGCTCCTGGGATAAACACTTCCAACTCTCTGTGTCCGTGGACCCTGCCCTTGTTCCCCCTGGCTGGAGCGTTCACACCATCTCCCCACATTCTGAGGTCTCAGCGAGCCGTGTCTTAGTGAGGCTGTGGTAGGTAGGGCCACCTCCAGGCCAGAATTTGTAAATGAATGACCACATCTGGGCTGGGGTCAGTCCTGGGCCTCTTTGGTAAATGTGTGGGTGTGGACAGAGGAGGTTGGAGAAGGCGAGCAGCTAATGCCTCCTTCTGGCTCAGAGGCCCCTTGCTGAGCCTGCTCTAAGCGGGAGGGGAATGGCTACTCTCCCCTGGCATCTAGATCCTCCTTGTGGCTGGGTTATGGGGACTCGGGCAGCCTCATACTGGCCTGTCTGGCTCCTGATGACCATGAGAGCCTGGCATAGGAACTATAGCCCACACCCTCCTTGACTGTAATGAAGGTTCCTGAGGGTCTCCAGGGTGGGAGTTTCCTGGAACTGTTTGGGAAAGCTGAAGAGGAGCCAGACTGGCCCTGCAAACCCCAGGCCAGATGGGAGCATGGACACGCACCTATACCCTTCAGAGCTGGGTGGATGGAGCTCCACACGCCCACGCTGCCCTTGCGTAGCCGCTGGCCAATGGCAAACTCCAGGTACAGCAAGGGGATGCCCTCCAGCACCAGCAGGATGAGAAACGGGATCATGAACGCCCCTGGATAGGAAGAAGCAGAACATGACCCTGTGGGATGAGATGCCGCCCTGGGAACAGGCACTTACAGAACTTTGTCCTGTTAAAAGCCACCTGTTAAAAGCACGTGAACAGAGCGCAGATGCAGTGGCAAGCTGAGGGAGAGGGGTCACAGCAAACTTCACAGCCTAGAAGGACCTCTGAGCAAGTAGGCAGCCCCCACCAACACATGGGTTACCACCTCCTGCAGACTTGAGGAGTACAGGCATTAAACAAGGTGAAAAGCACACTGGGGACACCTACTGGCGGAGCGCAATTGGTCCCAGATTTCTTGATGTCCAGAGCCTTGTAAACAGAGGAAAAAGAGCCACAGCCTCTGAAATCACCTGCTGCAGGGATGCTGTGTCGCCATGCCGACAACTAACGCTGTCTGCAGTCAGGCTTCAGAGTGAGTGAGGTAGGACCTCTCCTAGATGGCTAGGGCAAGCAAGCACCCCTGGCTCACAGAACCTCTGTTTGCAATGGTGCGTGTACTTCAAACTCTAATAAGCACAATGATGGTCTCAAACCACTGGCCACATTGTCCTCACCTGTGCAGATCTCATTGTATTATAGACCCAAGAAACCCTAATATTAGGAATTGTGTCCCTCCTGTGCCTAAAAAAGCAGTCTTCTATGGTGCCCTGTGTATTTATTCTACTTCAATAAAAACTATGTTGAAAAATTAAACAATGTATATTTAAAAAAAAAACATATCAACAGTTAAGAAGGTAACTTACAGAGTGGAAGGAAAGTCTTTGCAAAGTATTTAGATGCCAAAACTCAGAATGAAAGATCTATGTGGCAAGTTCCAGGCCAGCTGGGGCTACCAGGAGACCTTGTCTCAAAAAGACCAAATCATCATCATCATCATCATCATCATCATCATCATCATCATAACAATCTTGCCTTTAAGGCCATTGAACTGGACACGAGAATGGCCAGGTGTCTCCCCACACAGAAGCTGAGAGCAGGAAGCACATGCAGCCCTTCTGCACTCACAGGGACAATCTCATCCACCTTCATGCTGCCTTCACCTGAGGGGACACTGTGGCCATCAAGCTGGAGCTCTGATTTTGAGCCATTAAGAAATAGGGGCGGGGGGGGCGTGGCACACGCCTTTAATCCCAGCACTCAGGAGGCAGAGTCAGGCAGATCTCTATGAGTTCAAGGCCAGCCTGGTCCACATAGTGAGTTCTAGGCCAGCTGGCGCTACAGGGAGACCCTGTCTCAAAAAGACCAAAAAAAAAAAAAAAAGAAAAGAAAGAAAGAAAAGAAATAAAGAAATAACCTTTGAGGGGAGGCTGGAGGGATGGCTCAGTGGTTAAGAGTACTGGATATTCTTGAAGAGGACCCAGGTTCAATTCCCAGCACCCACATGGAGGTTAACAACTAGTTATTAGTAATTCCAGTTCCAGGGAATCCGCTGCCCTCTTCAGACCTCTGAGGGCATTGCATGACACAAGTGCACTTGCAAGCAATACACTCGCCCATAAAATAAAAAAATAAATAAATAAAATATATTTTAAAGAAGTGGCATTGTTTCAACTGGAGGCCAGCAGCTCAGTGGAAATGAAGCTCAGATTGAAGCCACAATATAAGAACCCACATTTGAGAGTGGCCTGGGATCTGAGAGTTTTCAGGTCTAGCTCAAGGCCTAGACTCCCCTCAATACTCTTGAACTACTACCCATTGACCCCTCTAGGACTCTGGAAGTCCCCCAGGAATAGCCCAGAGCAGAGAGCTATGAGTCCATGGCCCTATCTACATCACAGCCCTTCATACTCAGGGTCCCTGGCACAGGCCCCTGGTCTGTCAGGACACCAAGACATCCCAACACCCAGCTGAGGAAGACTGCCCTGGGTGCAGCCTCAGCCCTGACAGGCCAACACACCATTCCCCACACCTGACAGAGGCAGGGAGAGACAAAGAGAGTGGAGGAGATACAATGAAAGGCAGATAGACAGACAACAAGATAATGAGAGAGATATGAGACACAGGGAGATGGGACCAGAGCTGGAGAGGAAAGAGAAAAACAGGTGCAAGAAGAGACAAAGAGGTAGAGGTGGGGGGAGGGGTTCCCCTTTCAACAGAGACCCATGGGTCCCTGGGGTGGACCCAGCAAGTGAACAAGGATGACAGGTCAGCACCCATTCTCCCTGAGCCCTTGGAGGGAGCCTATCCTGTGTGGGTGGGTCAGCCACTGACAGTCTGGGAGCTCCTTTGAAACCCAGCTGGCCTTCCCAGTTGATGGCAGCTAGTTTGGAGCAAGGCTTGGGCTCCCGTGGAAGGTAACAGGGTCTCAGCCCTGGACAGAGTCTTCCTCTCTGAGACGCTGCACCTCTTCCCTGTAGGGAGTAGGGACAGAGAAAGAGGGTGCAGATATCCACCATAGGAAAGCTGGGGCTCCAGGATGGAGCATCAAGGGCTGATGACCAAAGGTCCCCAGGCACCTCGGTGCTTCCTGGAGTCCTCGGCATTTGCTGTTTACACAGAGGGAAGTACTAGCAGAGATCATAGCAGAGTGGGATGAAAGGAAATGGACTGTGCCAGCTCAAAGAAGACTGAGTTCCATCTTTTAGATATGGGCAGAGGGAGAAAAGAGGAGGGGGAAGGGGATCCAGGAGAAGAAGCCATGCTCCAGAAGGAGAGGGGTCTCTCTTGTTGTCTCAGCAGGT
Source organism: Rhizomys pruinosus (assembly GCA_009823505.1). NCBI lineage: Eukaryota > Metazoa > Chordata > Mammalia > Rodentia > Spalacidae > Rhizomys > Rhizomys pruinosus. The sequence continues at coordinate 1,632,259 of VZQC01003291.1, forward strand.
GGTGTGCGGGTACATACTTGTACATGGCTGAACACCGAGGCCACCAGGACTGGGCCAGGATGTCGTGGGCTCACTGTGGTTCTGGAAGTTGCATGAAAAAAGCTGGGCACAGCTGTGGGGACTATCCTGGTCCTTGGAAGGCAGGCAGCACCCAGGTCAGCACCCATAGCACCCCGTACAAGTGCTGTTGCTGCCTGGACAGAGAGCAGGCATGGAGGGTTCCCCATGGAAGGCCAGGACATTTGTGGACAACTGTCTGAGACAGATATCTGGTTCAGTAATTGTGAGTGTGCTTCACCTGTGCAGGCTCTTGGACATCCTGGGTGATCCCGGGCATGTGAATATGGTGACTTCCAGGTGCTAGAGATTAGGATCAGGGCTTAGCCAACTGAGGCTAGCCCATTCTTCTGCATGCCTCCAGCCCAATGGTCTCTTTGGGTTTCCCAAGTGTAGCCTCCAAGTTGCCCCAGTGCTGGAGCCACCTCAGCATCCCCCATCACATTCTTCCCATTTCACAGATGAGAAGCCTGGGACCAAGGTGCAGCACAGTGATCCAGAGGCTGATCTGGTGCTGTGTCCACACTGCCTTTGAGAACAGTCCTCAGGAAAGGGGCCCAGAGCAGGCTGCTTCACTCAGGTTCACTACTGAAGTTAGTGATTTGCCCATATAATTTTCAGATCTCAGTGATTAGGCTGAGCTCCTGGGAATAAAGCCGTGAGGAGCCAAAGCGTCCCACTTCTCATGTCATCTCAGCCTCATTGATTCATGCTGTACAGGGAGTTTGTGTAGCCAACAGGGGGCTGTGCTGGGAGCTCTCAGGAGACGGGAGGGCAGGGTGCAGAGTCTGAGGTTCTCTCTCCCCAGGGACACTGCCCAGCTCTATGGTCCCCTTGTTTACCCTGCCCAGCTCTATGGTCCCCTTGTTTACGCTTGCCATGGTCTCTTGCTCCCAGGAGCCTGTGCAGGACTCTGAGTTCTCTGAGTCCATTTACCTGTTTTTCAGAGGCTAGATGATGATGGGCCTTTTATGCCAACCTCAGCATTCAAAATCACAGCCCAGAACAAATCCATGTGAAAGACTACACTACCCATGAGAAGTCATGTAAACAAGAAACCTATCCTCAGGTCTGGAGGACCAGCTCAGGGCCCTATCCTCCTGAGCTCAACTGCCTAGTTGTCTGTGCTATGGGAGTTGCGGTCAGTATAGGGTCGAGTAATACAAGGACAAGTGGTTCCTCCAGCAGGAACCAGCATTCTTCTTGACTGCTTGCAGCTGCAGCAGCTGACAAGGCCTACGTGAAGAGTAGCACCCCCCAGAGCCAGGAAAGGATCAGGTGCTTCTACACAGGAGGGCAGGAGCAGGAGACGTTGGGTATCACGGGGCCCTGCTCTTGCACTTCACCAGGCCTATTCCTCTGGAGCAGGTCTCTGAAGCTTCTGCCTAAAGTAGCAAGCCTTCATCCAGAGCCTGCCTGCCCCTTTCTACCTGTCCCCCCAGGGCTGTGCAGAAACCTGAAACACTGCCTACTCTGTAGCCCACTGTACCATGTTCCACTGAGGGCTTACAGCTCCAGTGCCCAGGCTTAGGGGACTATGGGGTCAGAGCAGAGACTGTCTCACACACTGGGAATTCCTATCAGATTCCCACCGAAACCTGGCCTTAAGGATGGCCTTTCTGTGGAAAGCCTGAACAGCTACTTGTGGGGCAGGCACTAGCCCAGCCCTTCTCTTCCACGCACAGGAATATCCTGGTCTACCTGCACCATGGCTCCTGCCTCACCCCACCCCACCCCACACACACACCGGGTGTGGTACCTGCAGAGCCCTCAGAGCTCCTCCATGCCCATCCCTGGAGAGCTTCTGCACAGCACCAGGATCGAGTGCAGAGGAGCCTGCACTCTGGGGGTTCCTCACCTGTGTGGAGGTGGGAGGAAGGCCAGGGTCTATTTACTGTGGGGTTCTCTTTATCCAAGTGTGATCTTGAGGAAGTAGAGGGAGTCCAGGAACAGGAAGTTTTGAAGGTTTTGGTGGGCGGCAAGACTTGGGACTGTTAGCCTTCTCATTAGCCATGAGACCTGGCTGCGTGAGAGGTACTGGCAGAGTCAGAAATCGCCAAGCTACACATCTACACTGAACTAAGTGGCTGTTCGACTTTCCATCACAATGGCAGTGTGGGAGACAAACTGGAAGTTAAGAAAGCTCCTGAGTCACAGAATGGCACTTAAAGCAGAGTGTCTGGAACCCACGCAACCCCACCTGTGGCACACCCTGGCCCAGCAGAGCCAGTTTCTGCAGCAGCTGGGCCTGCCCAGACCTCCCTCAACAGCAGCATGTCATGAAGGCAGAGCTGGGCTCCGGGTGAGTAAGCCCAGAGCTATACCCAGTGAGGGGAGAGGGGGTCCTTGGTGCAGCTTTGGGGGTGAGGATAGGGAAGCTGGAATACAGGTGGCAGAAGCTACTTCTGTGATGCGGAGCCTACTGGGCAGGGAGCACCCATGACCTCCGTATGTCACCTGCTCCCTTTTGAGCCATCCAGGAGGGCACTGTGCACCACTTCCAGGTGAGCAAGTTCCTGGGTCTAGAGCTCAGCCCCAGCTCCCTTGCTGGGACTTTGCAGCTGGAGAGACCTGGGGCTTCATGGAAAAGCCAAGCTCCCCTAAAATCTGTCACACAGACTGGGGCTTGCCAGTCCTGAGGCCTGCTGCCTCTGCCACCTGTTGGTCCAGGACTAACCCAGAGTCCAGAAAGACGGGCTCTGCCAATTACCCCCTCGTACCCTGTCATCTGAGGGCTACCCTTTGGAGCCCAACTCCCCCTCTGTTCAACAGGAATATGTGGTGCCCACCTACAGAGTGTCCTCAGGCAGGGACTCCACTGGAGGAACTGGCTATTCCCCACCTACTCCATCTCCAGGGGAGATTGTCCTCCAGCCTCACAATACCTGGTCCACATTGGGAAAGGTAGAGTGTGTCTCTCTCACCAACTACCTGAGACCATCGCCCTACCTCCCCTTCCCCTCTGAGGCCCTCTCAGGCACTGAGGTTCCTGAGTGATGCCTCTTGGTATCCCGTGTGGGTTCGGGTTATTTGCTCCTAGGCCCCAGCTGGCCTTGGCCCCAGCCCACGCCTCGCCCAAGCCCCTCCTCACTCCCAGCTCCTACCTCCTCCATGGCTCTGGCACAAGTAGGGGAACCGCCACACATTGCCCAGCCCCACACAGAAGCCCACACAGGTGAGCATGTACTGGGTCTTGTTGTCCCATTTGGGCCGAGAGCTGGCCTCCTCCTTTTCGACGACCTCCAACTCATCCAGAGATGGGATCCTGTTCTCCAGGCCAGGGTTGGGCAGCACAAGCCTCACCATGGTGGTCCCTGGGTTGGGCCTGGCATACACAGGCAGTTCAGCAGCCAGAGGGCAAATTGTGGTAGGCAAGAACCCTGGCTCTTTATAGAGAACCTTTGGCACCTCACCCCAAGCACCTGGACTGAAAGGAGGCGTCAGCAGATCCACAGGGCGCGTCCTGCAGTGCTGTTAATGCCTTATCTTCAGAGGCACCCAGCCGGGCTGCAGAGCCGCCCCCTCTGTACAGAGATAGGAGGTCTTGCTTGAGGTCTGGCAGTCCCTCCCCCTGTGCAAACGCAAACATAGAGTGGGAGTGGGTGTGAGGGGGACAGTGCCAGACCCATTCCCGGGGAAGATGGCGGGACCCCAGCAAACAGATCAAATGGCTAGTAGCTGTTGGACCTGCCCTGGCTCTGCCTCCCAAGATGCTTATTCTCCCCAGGAGCCCCCAGCAATCTGTTTCACCTGTAGGAAAGTGTGCAGAGACTTGCCCTTCTTGGGATGGCTGGACCTGGGACTGTCCCCCGCACCTGGAACCCTCCAGAGTTTCTGTGTTTTCAGGAAACACTGGGGGCGGGGGGTGGGGGGACGAGTGTGCCGCCTGGGCTGGTGCCCTGCAGCCATGGTGATAGGGTTCTACCTCTAGCAGAATGGTCAGACTAGGAGATAGCATCCAGCAACACAGCGAAGCACCACTTGGCCTCTTCAGGGCTGACCATGGGCTGTTAGGAGAGGTAAAGGAAAGAGGGCCTCACTTTTGAGGCCAGGGGTCCAAGCAGAAAATCCCAGGGGTTGTGTCTAAGCCAGGACCAAAGGTAGAGATGCTGTCCATTTCGTGGAGCTTTGTGGGGCAGGACTCAGGTGGAGGGTGCCCTCTGTGTGGAGCTCTGGCCCTGTGCCGGGGTCTGCCCCTCTACCTCTCCAGCAATCCCGGGGATCATGCTTCCTCCCCTCAGGACATACAGTGAGCTTCCTGAGGGTGAAGGATAGTGCCATCCTATGCCCCCCACATTCAAGAAGGCCTCCCTTTCTAACCTTGGCAACCCCAAGGGTCAGTGCTCCAGAAGGGTCTTCCTGGATGCTACTGCCCTACCCCTCTCCCGCATGGCCTGCTAGAATTCACAGGACGTTTTCTGCTGTTTTCTTTCTTTGTTGCCCTCTTTTTTGTGATGATAGGACTTTTTAACTCTGTCTCTGCTTATTTATTTCATCCATGATCTGCTAGCTGCACTGGAAGATGAGGCCCCAAAGCCAGGTTTTGTTTATTCCCCTACACTAGTTTCTCCTGAGGTTCCTGAAAAGAGATGAAAAAGGAGACCGCAGGGGAGGGGCAAGTTCAGGGCCCCGACCTTTAACCAAACACTGGAAAATTCAGATAGGATGGAGGCCAGGGGCAGTGAGGCTCAGATTTGGAACTTCCAGCCTGCATAACGTGGGGGAGGAGATGGAGAAAAACCCAAAGACAGAGACAGGGATGGAGAAACTGAGACAGACACAGGGGCAGAGACAGAGACTCAGAGAGACAGAAAGACAGAGACAGGGACAGAGATAAGGACAAGGAAACTGAGACAGACATGGGGGGGAGAGATAGAGACTCAGAGAGAGGGAGAGATAGAGACTCAGAGAGAGGGAGAGACAGAGAGAGAGAGACAGAGACAGGGACAGAGATAAGGACAAGGAAACTGAGACAGACATGGGGGGAGAGATAGAGACTCAGAGAGATAGAGACACAGAGAGAGAGAGAGACAGACACAGGGGGCAGAGACAGAGACTCAGAGAGAGAGAGACAGAGAGAGAGACAGAGACAGGGACAGAGAGACAGAGATAGACACAGGGGGCAGAGACAGAGACTCAGAGAGAGAGAGACAGAGAGATAGAGAGACAGAGACAGGGACAGGGACAGAGAGACAGAGATAGACACGGGGGCAGAGACAGAGACTCAGAGAGAGAGACAGAGAGAGAGAGAGAGACAGAGACAGGGACAGAGAGACAGAGATAGACACAGGGGGCAGAGACAGAGACTCAGACAGAGAGACAGAGCGACAGAGAGACAGAGACAGGGACAGAGATAAGGACAAGGAAACTGAGACAGACATGGGGGGAGAGATACTCAGAGAGAGAGAGAGACAGAGACAGAGAGACAGAGACAGAGAGACAGAGACAGAGAGACAGAGATAGACACAGGGGGCAGAGACAGAGACTCAGACAGAGAGACAGACGGAGAGACAGAAACAGAGAAAGACAGAGAGACAGAGATAGACACAGGGGCAGAGACAGAGACTCAGACAGAGAGATAGAGACAGGGACAGAGATAAGGACAAGGAAACTGAGACAGACATGGGGGGAGAGATAGAGACTCAGAGAGAGAGAGAGACACAGAGAGAGAGACAGAGACAGGGATGGAGAAACTGAGACAGACACAGGGGGCAGAGACAGAGACTCAGAGAGACAGAGACAGAGAGAGATAGAGAGACAGAGACAGAGTCAGAGAGAGACAGAGAGAGAGATAAGGACAGGGAAACAGACAGACACAGGGGTCAGAGACAGAGACTCAGAGAGAGAGACAGAGAGAGAGAGAAACTGAGACAGACACAGGGGGCAGACAGAGACTCAGAGAGAGAGACAGAGACAGAGACAAAGAAAGACAGAGAGACAGAGACAGGGACAGAGAGAAACAGAGAGACAGAGAGAGAGACAGGGACAGAGAAACTGAGACAGACACAGGGGCAGATACAGAGACTCCGAGAAAGAGAGAGAGAGAAGACAGAGAGAGATGACAGAGAGAGAGAGAGAGATGGATAGAGACAAGGAAACAGACAGACACAGAGAAGGGCAGAGAGAGAAACAGAGATAGAGAGACAGAGGCCAAGAGAGAGACACACAGAGAAACAGAGACAGATAAAGACACAAATGACAGGGGCTTGAGAGATGGCCCAGGGGTTAAGAACACTGGCCACTCTTCCAGAGGACCTGTGCTTGATTCCCAACATGTGTACATGGTGGCTAACAACTGTCTGTGACTCCAGATCCAGGGGACCTGACACCCGCTATGACCTCTGCCAACATGGCAAAACACAGGTGTACTTACATATATGCAGGCAATACACTCATATGCATAAAATAAAAATAATAAATAAATGGGTTTTTTTAAGATACAAATAACAGAGAGACAGAGACAGAGAGCACAGGACACCTAGGCCAGGAGGTGGGACCTGGAGACGGGGAAGCAGGACGGTATGGAGAGGGGAGGGATGTGAACAGCCTGAGGACCAGGAAGGAGGCTGAGGTGAAGATCCAGGCCTCCTCTGGACATCCTGTATTGGGCCCACAGGGGTGGCATGGGGCCTGGGATCAGGGAGGACCCTGTCCACACAGCTCTGCTGTAGAGGCCAGGGTTTTTCCTCCCCTCAAACCCTCAAGAAGCTTCCAGCAAAGAAGTGAGATGGGGATCTGGGATGTGGACCCACGTCATCTGGACCAACAGCCTGTGCTTCAGTGCAAAGGCCTCACGTCCTGTGGGTGAAGCCCATACAAGCTGTCTAATGCCAGGTCGTTTCCTGAGAAAATGCCCGGAAATGACTCTGGCAGTAAGGTCAGTGCTCAGGCTGAGTGGATGGGTGAGGCTCCCCTCCAAGACTAGGGATCAGTTGGGAGCTTCCCTGTGAGCTCCCCTCCAAGACTAGGGATCACTGGGAGATTTCCTGTGAGCTCTGTGGAGTCCTAACATCGCCACCTAAGTTTTCTCAGCCCCTCCCCAACCTTGCATGTACATTATCTGTGGGACTCTGAGATTGAGATGCCAGGATTTCTCTCTGGCCCCAGAACCTTGGGTGGGCTAAGGACAAGAGCAGCAGCTTTGTGGGCTTTGGCCTTGTGGCTGGGCATGAAGCAAGGCTCAGACAGATCATCCCTCTGTGATGCCATCACGGTGTCTCCTGGCTTCTGCACAAGCTTTCATGGCCTTAGCCTTTCAGATATGTTGCAGCCCAGGATAGCATTTGCTTGGCCCCAGTATTATAATGGGATCCTTGTTCCTGTATTCCACTGTCACCATTGGCAGAGGCCATCAGTGTGCAGGTATCCAGAAGACACCACCTGCCCCCTCCATGACCTCTGGGGCCCCCAGTCTGCTCTGTAGCCTGTTCCCAGCTCTCTCTCCACTTGAAGCTCCACCCATGTCTCTACTTTCCCTTTCCACAACACTTTTTTTCCTAGGCTATGCAGCTTGCTGAATTCTGGGCAAATTGCTAGCATTCTCCCCCAGAAGTGTAAGACACCAGCAGCGATCTTGGTTCTCTGCTAACCTTTCCATGCCCTGGGCTGCTGCCTGGAGCTGTGGGTCTCCTTTGGTGGAGAAATTCATGTGGGTGGAGACCCACATAGCCAGCCCAGACAACCTTGCCAACCTCTGCCCTCCCTTCCCAGTACTGTCCACAGGGCCAGCTCAGCAAGAGACTGGCCACACTGGACCTTCCAGGCAGGCAGGTTCCCTCCCAGAATCTAGGACAGCTCAGGTGGGCAGGTGAGCAGGTGGAGCGGCTGGGCAAGCCTGCTTTTTACTAGAATTACCTTTGAAAATAATTAGAAGGACTAAAACCTGAAGAAAAAAAAAACATTGTCACCCCCAGTAGTGGCCCTGTGCCCATAGAGACATACCCGGGAGCGCCGTCCTGGCTCATGTTCTTAGCCATACTTTTGCTTATGAGCACAGGGCCACCCCACTCAGGAAAGAGGTGCTTCCATCCCCAGGCAGAAGACACTGAGATGTTTCTGCTGGCTCTGTAGTTCACTGATTAATGCCAGAAGTCCCAGAGACAGTTTGTCGTACCTTCCCATTGTCGGTACCTTACTTTCACTTAACATCTTATCTTCAAATTTTTCCTTTCATGAATTTTTCAAATTGTTCGATGAATTTTAAATTCTGACATATTTTTTAAATTAAACTTTTATTCAGTTTTTCTTCCAAGTGTCATTTCCAGGCTGTGGAGAGTTCTAAGTTTACTGGGCATCCCGTAGTTCATCACAGAAACCTCTGTGGCACGGCCCCCCTGTGTTATCAGTTTCCCTACTGTTTATAGTCTGAGATGCCAGGTCTGAGTGTCTGTTGCTGTAGTTTGCATGCTGAGCATTCCCTACAGGCCACATGCTGAAGCTTCGTCCTGGGTGGCAGTGCTGGGAAGTGATAGGACTTGTTGAAGTGGGGCTGGAGTACATCTAGGTCACTGGGGACATGGCCTCAAAGAGGTCTATAGGAGCCTGGTCTCTATTTCTTTACATTTTTGATGTGATATGCTTCTGTGGGCCAGTTATGAACCTCCAAAGCCATGAGCCTAAATAAGTCTTTCTCCCTTGTAAGTGGGCCATAGCAGGCATTGGTTGCAGTTGGCTCAAACACCTTTTCTCAAGTGGATGAGTCTTTATGAGGCAAACAAAGCTATGTAACTACCTCTCAGGTCATGACATTCCCAAGTCCCAAAGTCTCTGCTTCCTCCCAGGCATGTGATCCCTCCTCCCCAGACTGTAGCTTTGTTTTGTAAACTCAGCACCCTGAAGCCCCCCACCCCCCTGCCCCATGCAGTCTGTGCCTTCAGTCTTCATCTCTGGCCCTTAGCATGATGATGAGGCCAACTGAGCACCCAGGACCACTCCTCACACCTGTCCCAGCTGTGTCAGCCCAAAGCCACCACCACCTCTCAGCACATCGGGAGTGATGCCTCCCGAGGTAAATGGGTTCAACTTGAAAGGTGCTGGGGGTGGGGTTCAGGGCACCTCAGAGGGGAAGTACTTGCCCAGCATGAACAAGACTCTGTGTTTGATTCCCAGCACCACAAAAAAGAAAACAACAGTAAGTTAAGCCTAGCATGGTGGTACACACCTGTAATCCCAGCACTTTGGAGGAAGAACAGGAAGATAAGAAGTTCAAGGCCAGCCTGCGCTGCCTAGTGAGACGCTGACTCAAAAAAAAAGAAATGGTGTCAAAGCATTTCTAAGAACAAGAGGCCAATTCTCAGCCATCTTGGGCTGCATTTGTTGCCCATGCTCCGTGGATTCCCACATGAAACCTCTAACAGTCATGGGTTCTCTTTGTGGTGGCCCAGTGATACTGAACTTCACTCTGCCCTTGAGTCTCAGCTCTTAACACCTAAGACACTGCCCAGTTCCCTTTCTAATCAATGAGGACCCCACTCCATCCATTCTTGAGCTTCAATATTTTTTGGAATTTGGTGACTTACATAGGTTGTACCTCACTCAGCTATTGCCTTTCCACTTTCTGATGATCAGATGTCTTAGATATGAGACCAACTATCCATCCTTAGGAAATCCGTTGTCTCCTCAAGGTGGTGGGCTGTTCTGGGTTTTTCCCCCTGTTCTGCAGACTGCCTTGCTGCCTGTGTGGACGGTCATTTCGTCACTCTGTCCCCTGACTTTTCTTTTGGCTTCACACCTAATCCACCTTGTAGTTTTGTCAGGAGCCTTAGTGTCTGATGGTCCAGGCGTTGTGGCCATGAACCTGTCATTCCATCACCATGGCATGTGATTTGTAACATTTTGCCCCGCCAGCTCCAGTCCCTTAACCATCAGCCCAATCCCTCAAGGTTTCTGTTCTCATTAATAAGCAACACTCATTTATGTGATTCTTTGGTACATTTTAGAGATGAATAACCTGTCCTCTGCCCTCTTAATGAGGTAAATTACACAGTCCTCATCAACCTCCCCACCCCCCACGCTTCCGCTCCTACAATAATCCGAGCTTGTTCAGCCACATAGCTTTTATCCCCTGGATCAGCTAACTACAGCTCAATTTTATATCTCCGAGCCTCCACCATCTATCTTATCCACAATCCTAGGGATTTACTTGGGGTGGTTTCCATAGAATGCTCCCAGGTCACAGCTAAAAGTGTCTTTATAGTAGTATCTGTCACCAGATGGCTGCAGCAAAGCTGGGTGACCTTCCCACCAGCAGGGAAGACATGCTGCTCCTTGGACCTTCACTGACAATGATAATGCTTTAAACTTTGTTAATCTCTCTCTCTCTCTCTCTCTCTCTCTCTCTCTCTCTCTCTCCTTCTCCCTTTCTCTCTCCTCCTATCATCCTTCCCCCACCATAACCCCTTGACTGAGACACACCCCAACCCTGCTAATTTCTTTAGTTAAAAACATGTAGTGTAGTTAAGGGCCGGCCTCTTCAGGTAAAGGTACCTGCTGCCAAGACTGACACCCTGAGTTCCATCTCCAGGACCCATTAGATGGAAGGAAAGAACTGACTTCCCCAAGTTGTCCTCTGACTTTTATATATCTGCATGAGTGCATGCATATACGAATACAGATAACAAACAAGCAGAAACCCAAACAAATAAATAAATACATTCCAAGCATCAATCACTTACTTTTTAAATTTTATTTATTATTTTAATTTTAATTTTATTATTTTTATTCTTTGGTCTTTTTGAGACAGGGTCTCTCTGTAGACCAGGCTGGCCTTGAACTCACAGAGATCCACCTACCTCTGCCTCCCAAGTGCTAGAATTAAAGGTGTGCACCACCATGCCTGGCTTAAAGATGATTCTTAGCCACCACGGCCATGTGGGTGCTGGGAATTGAACCTGGGTCCTCTGCAAGAGCAGTCGGCACTATTATTCACTGAGCCATCTCTCCAGCCCCAAATTTTGTGATTTTTGTTCCGCTTTTGATACTGCAATGGTTTTGATGTTGATTGTCCCCCAGAGCCCCATGTGTTGAAGGCTTGGTCTAGCCTGGACACTGTTGGGAAATGGTAGAACTTTTGGCAAGTGGAACTAGTTGGTGGAAGTATGGTCTCTAGAGGTGGGCCCTTGAAGGGGTTTGGTGCCCCACCCCTGTCAATACTTCTTAGCTGCCCTGTGAGCTCCACCACCAGCCTACATCCATCAAATTCTGCCTCACCACACGTCCAAACAGAGCAAAGTAACTATGGGCTGACATTTCTGAAACCATGAGCCACAATAAACCTTTCATCCTAGAAGCTGATCATCCAGGCATTTCTATCACAGTAAATGGAACACCGACCAGCAGAGACACTTTACTCCTTAGTACGGTAAGACACACATCCTTCAAATTCATAGAGAAAATGTGATGTTTTAGTCAGCATCAGCTAGACTATGCTGCAGCAACAAAACATCCCTCATCTGTACAAGATAACAAAAGGAACTGTCCTGCAGCCTGGCAACCCTCCAGGACAGATGGAACTCAATGTCCACTGAGGCCTCTTTGACTGTGGGGAAGGGCAGGGATGTGCTGTTCCATTTACCAAAACAAAGCACATATCCACCCACTCCTCGAGGAGTGAGGAGGGCAGACCCACAGAGGATGCTGTGGGTGTGAAAAGTAGGCACCCACAGTTGCCAGAGCATTGTGCAGCCCCCAATGCCCATGCTTCAGCCACAGTTCTCGCTGATTGTTCTGCTGCATGGGGCATCCTGACAAGAGGGAGTAGCCACTCTGAGGGACTGTGTCCTCTCAGATTGCACGTCTAGCATTTTCTGTGGTCAGGACCTAGAAGCCTTTAACACACTTGACGTGGTCAGCTACATGACCAGTCCCCACCGATGGACAGCATTCCAGCATCACCAGGCCCCAGAGCTGCTTCCCAAGTCGTCAGCAGCCAGGACATTTCTGACCTTCGGGGACACTCGTGTAGCGGATAGCACCGTGGGGGCAGGGACACTCGTGTAGCGGATAGCACCGTGGGGGCGGTTCCGGTTGCCATCAGTGCTGGGAAGCCGGTCTACCTGTCTCCGTCCTTACCTGTCCCTGAGGGTTTCTTCCCAACTGTCCCGATCCTAGAGAAATAATGTCCTCCCCATTGGGTGGGGGCAACTGAAAAGGGGCTGCTCTTTCAGGAAGGATGTCGTGGGAGGCTGGGCATGGCTGCGGCCCCTGTGCCACATTGTCTACAAAAGTTCCACCAATGCAGATTTCATGATCACCAGCCTGGGGCTAAGTTCTCTCAAAGGAATGGACCCAGCACTCAGCAGCCTCCACCCAGAGACAAGCCATGGACTCAGCTGTGGGAGAGCACCTGGCATCCCCAGGTGTTCTGCAGAGAGAGGGGCCACAGCTCAAACTGTGGAAGGGCAGTCACTTGCATTAGGACCCCAGCTTCTGTGCCTGCCAGGCTGAGTCAGGTCAGCTGCCCAGGGCTGCATCACCAAAGGGAGTGGCTGGGGCCTGAACCACTCTCAGCTGCCTTAACAGCAGCAAAGCTCAGCTGTGATGCCATCATCACAGTCTACCTTGTTCTGTTCTGAAGAGGGCAGAGCTCTTCCTCTCCTCCAGAGGAGCTGGATTGGGATGCCCATTGCAGGGACATCCTGAAGGCCTTGGCACCCAGCGCGTGAAGCACAGAGGAGAACCCAACTACGCTGCCTTCCCAGAACCCTTTTATGCAGGTCCTCAAGGCAGGGCTGCTTGGAGGAAAGCCATGGAGGAAGGCGTCAGGAGGAGGCTCGTGACAGGCGGTCATTAACCTTCCATCTAGAGTGGGTTTGTTTGCAGGAGAACTATGTTGGGAGTTGCTGAGCAGCAGCCCCAGAAGTCACGAGATACCAGATGCAGCAGCCTCCACTAAGCCTCAGAGATACCAGATGCAGCAGCCTCCACTAAGCCTCAGTATTGACTTTGCGCTTCAGCAGGATTAGCCTCCCCCTTTAAAGTCATCTCTACCCATTTGTTTGTGCTCTCTGCCTTTGTCTTCCCTGAGAACTTCTCTGCGGCAGGAGGCTGGGGGGTGGGGGTGAGGCACAGAGACAAGGGAGACAGGGAAAGTGAGGGAGAGAGAGAGAAGGGCAGTCAGAGACAAAGAGACAGGCAGAAAGTGAGGAGACAGAATGAGAGACATGAGATGCCCTTGGCACTGGGGGCCTCAGAGATCTGGTTGCTGGAGGGGGGCTTCCTAGATCCCACCTCAGGCAGATCTGGGGGTAAGCTTCCTGAGATTCTGACCCTGCGGCTCTCCCCTCCAGCCTGACAAGACAATATTCAACCTGTGTATATGTTTGTTCCCATCCAGGTGTTGCCAACTAGGGACAAGTGGGGTCTCTAAGAAAACAATAACCAGGCAGGATGTGGTATGACTCTGCTCTGAGTTATAGTGACAGTTGAGCCTTGGGGTCCTGCAGGTAGCAAGGGGAACACAGAGCAACCGGTACCCTCTCTTCCCCAGAGTGTGTCCACAGGCTCAGCCCTCAGGGCCACCTGCCACTTTGCTACTGGTGTCCAGCATTCATGGCTGCAATCCTCAGTTAGGAACAGTGCTGCAAGAAACATCTGTTCAGAAGTCTTCCCTATCTTTGCAGGTGGGAAGATTTCTACCTAAGTGGCTGGTGGTTAACAGAGATGAAAGCTGTTTCCTGGAAGGAGACTTCACTTTCATCTTTGCCAGTGTGAGACTCAGGAAATCCTATCTACAGAATTGGTTCCTGTCTCTTCCGACCACTTCAGCGTTTTCCACGTTCCCTGGCTTTTTAAGATTTTCTCTCCCCATCTCCACAGGTGGGCAGCCCAAGCATCAGATCACGGATGGGTAGTTTGGGTGTTACAAGGGGAAGGCATGGCCCCAGTGCTGCCTCTATAGGCCCCTCCCTGGGCTGAGGCACCTGGGTAGTGAGAATGGCTGCTGTACAGACTCTGTGGTGAGCACTCTCCCAGCCTCAGACCACTAGCTCCCTGCCACAAGGTCCAGGTGAGTGACCACCAAGGGCCTCCTTGGTAGCCAACAACCTGTATTAAATGTTCTACCAGGAAGCAGTACAGCTCACAAGGCCAGCATCAGGGAACACCGAGTGCTTCAGTCACAAAGAAGTGAGAGGAGAGAGATTCCTAATTGTCCCCAACTAGAGGAGCTGAGCTATGCTCCCACCCCGGATCTCTTCCCAAGACAGTGCCTAGAGACCCTGAAGAAGGGGGTTTGATGTGGAAGTTGGAGGCTGCAGCAGAACTTTGAGGAGCCCAGGGGCTGAGGGGCTGACATGGCTAAATGTCCTCGGGAAGCATTGTGGAGTATAGGCCATGGCTGGGGCCAAGGGCTGTTTAGGGAGATGACAGAAAATATATAGCTGCCTGCCACGTGGAAGAGGGGTCCACCTGACCTTAGAGGCTGAGCAGGGTAGTGGAGCCACGACGGGGGCCAGAATTCCACCCTCCAAGGGCACCAGGCTGCGAAGGAACAGAGGTGGCGTCCGAGGTCACAGCATGATCCCACCCCACTCAACTTATCACTCAGCTCCTGCTGGAGGCATTTTTAAAAACTTAGGCAAATGGCCGGTGCAAGATTAACCATCAACCGAAGGCCTGTCCTCTGGGCGTGCTCTCTGGCCAGTACTTTTCCAGGATGGATCCATGCCCTGTGGGTGTCCATGAGAAAAGTCAGGGTAGAGGTGGGGCCTGGACCCTATACCTGCCTTGCACTTGCGTCCCAATATCCTGGAGCAACTGTCCCAGGGCCACTGATTTCCAAAGCCTGCTGGCTTCTGCCCAATTTTCTTATTTCTGGTAGTCCAAGCCTTTCTCCCAAACCTCTTGGGACACCTCCTCCCAGGTCTTCTTGCCCCTTACCTTCGTGTCATCCAGAACCAACCTCATCCTTCACCCCTGGTGCCTTTCCTTAAAAATGCCAGCTCAACTCCATGGTGTGCAGAGCCCTGTATCTGACTTCCCAGAGTCCCATTACCTTTTTGAGCCTCTAGGCTTGGCCTGCCCACACTGCTGTCTATACTGTGGACTGTACTGGGAGCCCTGGACTTATGCCAGGAGTGATTAGGGACTCTCCAATTAACAGCCCCTCCTGGAAAATGTAAAGGGTCACAGATTTTATAGTACTGGGCAAAGGGATCTGCTCCCTTGGAATGGGGCACAACAGACCATGGGTCCTCCCTCCTCTCTCCCCCACTTCCCTGAAGTTTCCTTGAGGGGCTTCCACTGCTCCTCAAAGGCCATTGATCTTACTTCTATCTAGCCCAGGAGCTGACAAAGCCCACCTTTCACCAATCCCGGTATCCTTCTGGGTCTTGGTGCCTCATGGCAACCCTCATTAGCCAGTAGATTCTGGGTACTACATGTGTAGTTTGCCCCCACTGAGGCTTTCTAAGGTCTTCATCCTGCTGTGTTTATGAAGGACGCCAAGACTCCTGCATCTGAGATCTTGCCCTGACCTGGAAGTTGGCCTCAGGGTAATTATAGCACTGGTCCTGTGTAATTGCACTGTCAGAGCTGTGGACTCCAGGGAACCAGACCTGAATCACTTATGAAGCTGCAGCTGCCCATGGACAGGAACCACTATTAAAAAGACATTCAGCAAAAAAAAAAAAAAAAAAAAAAAAGGCACCAGGCGTGGTGGCGCACGCCTTTAATCTAGCACTTGGAGGCAGAGGCAGGCAGATCTTTGTGAGTAGTCAAGGCCAGCCTGGTCTACAGAGTGAGTTCCAGCGACAGCCGGGGCTACAGGGAGACCCTGTCTCGAAAAGACCAAAAATAAATAAATAAATAAATAAATAAATAAATAAATAAATATAAATAAATAAATAAATAAATAAAAAGACATTCGGCTTGGCCCTTTCTACCAGCGTGCTGAGTGACCTTTCCAGACAAAATGGGGCCAGAATTCGCAGCTCACCAGTAACCAGCCTTCAGTCTGCTTTGCTGTGGCCCAGCCTCCCTGTGGTGTACTGCACTGTCCACATACCTCAGTGGATGCTGAGTTCGCTATGAGACGTTGCAACCAGAACTTTTTCAGATCCCTCCTAGGTTCACACACTGCTGAGGTCCTGGGTCCAACAAAGAGTTACCATGAAATTCCCCTTTTTGTTCTCTCATAAACAGTGCAAGGTAGGGGCTGGAGAGATGACTCAGTGGTTGAGTACCAGCTGCTTTTCTAGAGGATCTGGATTGGAATCCCAGTACCCACATGGAGGCTAACCATCTATAACTCTAGATCCAGGGAATCCAACTACCTCTTCTGACCTGAATGACATGGTACACTTATATACATGCAGATAATATACATTCATACACATAAAATAATAAATAAAATATTTTTTAAAACAGTGCAAGGTTTGACAAAGGTGAGCTTCCGAAAGCTCCTAATGACAGATGCCTGTGCTGTGGGGGCAAGTCTGGGACACTGAGTCCTTTCTCACAGGAAGTGTACGACTCTACCTGAGGGGGCCTCTGTCCCCAGGAACCTTGGAAGGTTTCCATGGAATATATAGGAGGCTGGAGCACAGGAAAGGGCTCAGCTGATAGTAGAAGTAGGTGAGGCAGGAGGCCTCTGTGTCCCCAAGGGTTCTCTGCAGGGTGATGCCAAAGGCTTTGAGGACAACCTGTAGAAGACTGAGTGGAGGGTCTCTTACTTCCGTGACATATTGGGAGAGAGAAGCAGCTCACTGAGGTCCAGAAAGCAAGCTTGGTTGGAGTCCATAGGCCTTCATCATCACATCCTAGGACAAGTAGTTCCCGAGGCCCTCTGTGTGCAGGTGTCCAATAGCATTGTCCTAGCCTCTGTGAGTGACACAGTGGCTCTGTGATCACATGTGTGAGTTGTGAGCCATCTGGGAAGAACAAGAGATGAAGGATCACCAAAACCCAACCTTACACGCAAGTTGAAAGAATGCATTTCAGGGTCATAAACACTTGCCAAGCTATTCAGGAGCACAGCCTATGAACTGATCAAGTCACGCACCAGCCCATCCTAGTCATAGCTATGCCCAGCCATGGGCAGTCACCCTGAAACATGAGGATGTTGGTAATGTGGCCTTGGAGACAGCATCATGTCCCAGAAGGTGATAGGAGTAGCTGATGAACCTCTTCTAGAACTTTCTCTGCCCTCACACTCCAGGGGGTGTTTCTGGAGAAGACACAGGCCAGGCCTTAAACATGATGTCCGGGGCTGGAGAGATAGCCTAGTGGTTAAGAGTACCTACTGCTCCTACAGAGGACCTGGGTTCGATCCCCAGCACCCACATGGTGGCTAAGAACTGTCTGTAACTCCAATTCCAGGAGAACTCCAGTTCCAAAGGAATCAGAGACCCTCTTCTGACCTCCGCGGCATTGCACGACATGGGTGCACAAACCTACATGCAGACAGTACACTCATTCACATACAAAAAAAAAAAACAAAAAAAAAAACAAAAAAAATGATGTCCCTAGTTCCCAGTCCTCTAGGAGTGCATAGTGGGGAGAGACACGCTCTGGTGGAGTGATGAAGTAGAGTACTTTAGTGGTCAGGTGAAGCACATAGCCAAAGATGCCAGCTAGAGAGGGCAGGCGCAGGGAGGAAGGGGAAAGGAACTCTCCAGAACAACTCAGCCCGGCAGTGGGAGTGGAGCCGGTGGCGGGAAGCTGAAGAAGCTTATAGGGCCCTGCTGGATGCAAACTGGGCTTGAGAACACTGTCCCACATTTCTGGAAGAGGGCGGACTACAGTGGGCCAGCCTATGGACATGAAAGAGCTGATGCACAGGGTCAGAGATTCTGTGGGGAACTGAGTACACCGGCCTCCAGTGACTAAGGCCAGGGGAGGCAGATGATCTTGGGACTCCGTGCAGAAGTCTCCAGTGCGAAGAGTGAGAGGAAGAGGAAGGGGGTGATAAGACTGGCACAAGCTATCAAGGATGGGGGTGTGGTCTTGGAGTCGGTGGTCAGGGTCCAGAGGACAAGACTGAGGGACAGAAATGTTGCAGGAAAGGTGTTATGAGTCACCTCAAAGACTAGAGCACTGGGTGCTGAGTGCAGGAGCACTGGTAGCACTCAGGTCACCAGAAGCTCATGGCCCAGGTGGCGGGGAGTTCCAGGGATATCTCAATGAGGGATCCAGAGCCCAGCCCCTCTCCCAGCTAGTGTATGTCTCCCCGCTCCTCCGGAACCACTTAAGGGTGACACTGGATCATTCTTCCGCTTGTCCCTTTAGTCCAGGTTCTCCCTCTGCCTCTTCATTCCCCCACCCCCGAACTCCTCTAGTCTCTCCCCACTCCTCTTCCCTTTCCTCCTCCTTCCCCTTCTATCTTTCCCCCTCTGCTCTGCTATCTTCTCCCCTCCCTCTTCACTCCCCTCTTTTCTCCTCTCCATTCAGAGCAGGTGTGGCCTTTTGTCCGGAGGACTGCCTGGCTCAGCACTCCTCTGTGAGCCTCCTAGCTCATCTTGGCCTTGGGCAAAGCCTGACCTTTTAGTCACTGTAGCCTCTGAGCCCTGTCCCACCCTCAGTGCCCATCAGGAAAAACAGAAAAATCCTGGAAGGCTGCCAACCCTGGCATCAGTATTGTGATGCTGACTTCCGAGGAAGCGGGCTCCCAGGCTGGCAGATTCCACTGACTCCCCAAAGGTCATGGTGCAGAAATGCCTCGGCCCAAGTGCCAAAGGACAAGACTCTCTTCCAGAGAAAGGCCTCAGTGCTGCAGAGCTCAGGGAAAAAGTACAGAAAACACCAGCTGGAGTCTGACCCCACGAGGCAGTGAGGTAGAGTAAAAAAACACCACAAAGGGGTTGGGATTTAGTTCAGTGGCAGAGCACTTGCCTATCAAGTGCAAGGCCCTGGGTTCAATCCTCAGCTCTGGAGAAAAAATATATGAAAAGGAGATATGCGTCACACCAGATATGTGACTGAAAACTGCATGGAAGGATGGATGGATGGGAGACAGACAGGTTATGAATAGATGGAGTGGACTAGGGGTGATGGGGGATGGATGGATAGGTGCATATGAAGTGGATAAATGATAGATGAATTATGGGTTGGATGATGTATGCATGGATGGAGGATGGATGGATGGGTAGATGAGTAGGTGGTGTATGAGTGATAGATGGATGGTGGGTAGATGAGTAGGTGGTGTGTGAGTGACAGATGGATGGTGGGTAGATGAGTAGGTGGTGTGTAACAGATGGGTGGTGGGTAAATGAGTAGGTGGATACCTGGTAGTAAATGGATGGTCTACAGATTTGGTGAATAGATGGATGAGTATGTGGTAGATGGATAGTAGGTAGATGGGTGGGTGCATTGTGGATAGACAGGTGGATGGATGGATGGATTGACAGTTAGGCAGGTGCCTGTGAGAGGAGACTGTAAGGCTGACATACTGCAGAGCATGCATTCATCTGAGCTCAGTGGGGGCTGGTGGCCAGCCTTGCCACAAGTAGGCTTGGGTTGGGAGGCCATTGCGTGGATTGCTGTAGGTACGGCACTCTCCTACTGATTGTAATTCTGAACATACAAAGGGATATGTTGCCATCTTTAAAAATAACTTCCTGTTTTAAATACAAAACAATACACTTCAATTTTAGACATTCTAATAAAAGAAAAATCAGAATATATGGACTCTTGATATTTTGAAGGTAGAAGAAACAATCATGTGGCCTAAGTGTCATGACTTGCTTATACTTCAGTTCTGATGCTGGATTTGTGGGCCCCAGTATAACCCTTCATGGAATTCCTGCCAGTAGTGCAGGATGAGTGGTCAGGCTTGTCAGGAGGTGACCAGGGCTTGGCTGCACAGGTTCTTTGGGGAAGGACCAGGGTTTTGCTGGTAGGAACTCACTGACAAAAGTACCAGACCCCATTCCTAAGACCTGAATTGGGAGAAGTCTGTTGAGAGCCATAGCATGGCCCCTTCTGATGTACATAGGACACCACACACCTTCAGAGAGGACCAGGGTCCCCCTAGTCTATCTCTCCTCTATCCCAAGGACCCCAGAACAGTCCCAGGTCTACATACATGAAGGGGTGCAGTAGAGAAGGCACCCTGAGAAAGGGTCTCAGGCAAATGTGAAAAGGCCCCAAGTCCTGACAGCCAAATGTGATCCATATGGGCTGAGCCCATTAGAGGGGCAATGGGGCCTCTGTGAGTGGCACAGTGGCTCTGTGATCACATGTGTGAGTTGTGAGCCATCTGGGAAGAACAAGAGATGAAGGATCACCAAAACCCAACCTTACACACAAGTTGAAAGAATGCGTTTCAGGGTCATAAACACTTGCCAAGCTATTCAGGAGCACAGTCTATGAACTGATCAAGTCAGGCACCAGCCCAGCCTAGTCATAGCCATGCCCAGCCATGGGCAGTCACCCTGAAACATGGGGATATTGGTAATGTGGCCTTGGAGACAGCATCACGTCCCAGAAGGTGATAGGAGTAGCTGATGAACCTCTTCTGGAACTTTCTCTGCCCTCACACTCCAGGGGGTGTTTCTGGAGAAGACACAGGCCAGGCCTTAAACATGATGTCCCTAGTTCCCAGTCTATGAGATGTGTGCCTCAGTAGGACACCAGATAGCCTTTCTGCCTGTGGGTCTCTGAGTCCAAGACCCTAGAAGCTGCTGGAGGAGGAGGATCAGGGAAATGAGGAAGACGAGTGTAAAAGCTGAGCCCAGAGCCTCAGAATCCCTTCTGTAGGTCAAGGGGTCTGTCCTCTATGAGGTCTGCTTCTCCAAGGGGAGAATGTCCCCAGTTATACATAGGAGGGGCTGGGAACACACTCCTCCTGACCACACTATCCCCCTACCAGACGGGGTCCTACTGACACATAAGTTTTCTCCAAGACCCCAGGACGCCAGGCAGAGGGCCAGGTCTCTTGAGAGCGAGAGAGCAAAAGCAGCCCTTCATCTGAATCCCAACCCTCAGGGTGGAGGCCCAAGTTCCAGAAGCTGTCTTGCAATTTTGCAATTTCCCATCTCCTGTCTGAGTTCCAGCCTTTCTAACTCTGGAAATGTCTGCTCCCTCCCTCCATTCCCTTCCTTCCTGGTACTGGCAAGGCTGCTCCCCTCTAAACCCTGGCTGATCTTGTTCTTGACCTTGATGGGCTAGGAAGTGGACCTCTCAGATGGGCATTTGGTCTGAGGTACTTGGCCAATGAAATTCTCCATGAGCAGCCCCAGTGGGAGGCACCAAGTATGGCCCTGGCTCCCTGGAACAGGAGCATTGTGGGGGGGAGTCACAGCTGTCCTCCATTCCCACCCCACTAGACACCAAC
The DNA here is from genome assembly GCA_009823505.1 of Rhizomys pruinosus. Taxonomy (NCBI): domain Eukaryota; kingdom Metazoa; phylum Chordata; class Mammalia; order Rodentia; family Spalacidae; genus Rhizomys; species Rhizomys pruinosus. The sequence continues at coordinate 1,653,587 of VZQC01003291.1, forward strand.
ATCCACTTCCACTATGGTCTGGATTTGCTCCATCCGAGAGGACATGGAGTGTAGTCTTGTGACTGTGCCACCCATGGTACTGTGATGAGAAGCCAGAGCCCCTGCTCTGTCCGACAGTTGGGCAGGAGCAATGTGGAGAAGGGGCAGTGTGGGGAGGGTCTGTACAGAAAGAGGCCATGCAGACTAGGTCTTTATCCACTCAGGCAGTTTTACCAAAGCTCTCTTAAGCCACAGAAGCCCATTTCTCCTCGTCCCTGAGGCAGGAACCCAAAGGTCAAGGGCTGACTGCCTCATTTCTGGTGAGGGTGTTGTCCTAGGCTCACATGGTACCTCCTCACTGTGTCCTTGGTGTTGGAGACATCCACTGTCACAGTCTCCGGTCCCTGTGTGGTGAGGCCCCAACTCCTGAATCTGGAGGACATGGACCACAGCAAGAAGAAAGAAGCCACAACATTAAACATGTATGTGAGGCCTTCCTTGACCTTCCCTTTGGGGGCGGTGAGTGACCTCCACAGACAGTGCGTGGCATAAACACCATGACGGAGGCCTAACTGAGTTCCTGAGACAGAGCAGTTTGTTTTCATTGTGATGCTGGGAATAGCTGAGAGGGAGACGATGGTGTGTTGCTTGCACAAGCTACACCACTCAGTGGAAAGAGAAAAGAAGCAGTCCATGGGTGGCAGCCTCAACCATCCAGGGCACTCTATGCCCCGGTAGGTCAGGTGTTTTGCTGCCCTAAAGCAACTGCATTTCTGATAGCTGTAGGGTCTAGGTAGTGTGGGACAGGTCTACAGCCTGGTCAGCTTTGCCTTTTAAGTCTGGTGGAAAGAGGGGACCCGAGTGTCCAGGCAGATGACTTGGTAGTCTTGGGGACCTCCTTGTCAGGAGATGGATCTCCCCCATAGGGCTGGCTAGCTTCCCTAATGGAAGACCGTCAACATTAACATCTGTGGCAGTAGTCCCAGAGCGGTGCATCTTTGGTAGCCCCAGGGCCAGAAACCAGTGGAAGAAACATGGTGGCAAGATGGCATCCTAGGGCGGGGCTTATCTCCAGGTAGGTGGCATGGGAACTGCTGATCTAGTCACCATGTTGCTGATAGGATATATGTGTGTGTGTGTGTGTGTGTGTGTGTGTGTGTGTGCGTGTGTGTGTGTGAAGGTGGAGGAGAGTCTCATAAACACAAAGTCCTTATACAACCACAAAACTTCCATTGTTCCTTGCTCTTCCTAAGGCAGGGCCCTGCCCTGGGGTTCCTGTTCGGATGCTGAGTCAACATGCCCACCCAGTCAGCTGCAAGGCTGAAAGATCACATAGGATGCTTTGTGGGGTTTGCAGGCAGCTTGCAGGAAGTGGCCAGCTATAGACGGTGGACCATACACCAAGGACCATAGTTTTTCATGCTGTAGAGAAGGGCTGTTCTCCCAGGAGGCAGAACTTTAAGCACTGCAACTGGTGGTTGAATGGTTCATAAAGAGAGAGGGCAGTCAGGTGTGGTGTCACACACCTTTAATCCCAGCACTCGGGAAGCAGAGGCAAGAGGATCTCTGGGAGTTCAAGGCCAGCCTCATCTATAAAGTGAGTTCCAGCCAGCTGGGGCTACAGGGAGACCATCTCAAAAACACCAAGAAAAAAAAAAAAAGGACAGAGAGAAAAAGAGAGAAAGAGGGCCTGAGGTATGGGCCCAACTTACCAGCGAAAACAAGTGAATAGTTCCACTAAAACAGCATGGACAGTTCTGAGCTGGAGGAAAAGTGGATTGTGGCGTGAGGGCTTCTATGGGTGCTCATCAAGCTAAGTACTAGGGACTCGACAGCAAGGGAAAGAGTAAGTACCCAGATTCTGTGGCTGTCAGTGATTTCAGGACACTGAAGGATCATCCAGGGATGCACAGCATGGACTCCACCTCAGTGAGGCTGCATGGCCTATAGCCTGGGGTAGCTGCAGTTACCAGGAATGAAGAGCAGCCAGTGGGAGCCTTCCCCTGCAGAGTCCAGCAGCCCCCTTGTGGCCCTGGGTGGAAACTATATTATCCATTTAGAAGTGGCAGAAACTAGTCCTTGATAGGACAGGTGCTTCTTCTTTGGGGGGGGGGGGAGTGTGTGTGTGTGTGAAGGAAGCCAGGGCCTCTTGGATTCTAGACAAGCACTCTACACTGAGCCCCCACCAGCCTCTTGGGAGATTCATCTGCCCCCAGTCTCCCGTCTTTTCTTCCTTCAGCACCACCAACTAGTCTTTCTGAATGCTAAAGAAGGTAGGATTTTCCACACATCACATCTGCTGAGTAACTTGCTTTATAGGAGAGGCGTGAGGATAGGCTCCTGGTCATAGGATCTCTGCTTGTCCCCACCACTCAGGAGTGGCAGGTGGAGGGAAAGGAAGTGGCTGTAGAAGGCAGGCAAGCAAAAGGAGGCCAGGCCACTGCTGGCCGTGAAGCGAGCACATTGTCAGGAGTCATAGGCTTAGCCTTTTCTCTCCAGAATGTGACTATGTTGTGAGGATTATGCTTACTACATGTCCAGCACCTCTCTGGAGGGTGCTCACCGATCCCTACAGCTCTGGACACTTCTGACCTCAGGCTCAATCTGCAAGGACAGCACATCCCAGCAGGGATACACAGTGGCTCTCAGAGGCAGTAGTGGCTACTCAGCTGGGCTACTCAAAGACCCTTGCCATTATAATCCACGGGACACAGTGGATGAAGCAGTCAGTTTGCACCCAGCAACCACGTGTTAGACCTTAAATTATAGACCTTATTTCCATGGTAGTTTTGGAGATGGCAAGGCTGAGGCCAAAAGTTCCTAATGAAGACCACTGGACAAACACTGAGGGTGGGCGGACTTTGAGGGCTGGGGGCTGTGATGGACATTGAGGGTAGGTGGACTCTGTGAAGGCTGGGAGCACTCTGGGGGCTGGGAGGACTCTGTGAAGGAAGACTGTGAGAGTAAAGATTCTGAAGGTTGGGAGGACTCAAGGAAGTTCATGTGTTCATGCATCTCAGGTTTGTATGCTCACATGTGACAGGTTGCAGTTATATTCCCATAATTCATCATTGCTGGAGAATAGTAATCATGCTAACTAAATAATACTGCTCTGTGACACCTCCATCAAACAAACACCAAAAGTCACAGATGGTCAGGCATGTGGATGCCAGTTCCCAGTCTACACCACAACAGTGTGTATACAAGGATGGCAATGTGTCTGGTACCTCTCACCTGCCAAGTTCTGCATCCTCAGCAGCCACAGTGTGGGTGTAAGCCGAGGAGCCTGGCTCAACTCTGTGGAGACCTGCATATGATGGCCTTTCCAACAAAGATGGGGCAACACAGGACAGGGCAGCTAGAGAAGGCGAGAGCCCAGCAGGAGCCTGTCCAGCCTCCTCTACCCAAGCTCCTCTGCCCAGCTTTCCCTATGGCCCAGGCTCCACCACTCACAGCTTGAGGTAGGAACTACTGGTGTCCACACTCCATGAACAAAGGACCTGAGTCCCAGTGAGCTTGAGAGGAGATGGGCCCAACACTGCTCCTCAGTAGAACTCATCTCTCAAAGTCTGTTCTTCCCAAGGACACAGCTGAACTCAAGGGTCCAGGTCATTAGTCATACGGTCACAAGTGAAGAGGAGGAGGTGCAGGACCCACTGCAGCACGCTCCTACTTGCTGTGGCTGGGTCTGGCAGATATGGCTCTCATGGCCTTGTTTGTAGGCTGCCGTTGTGAGCCTCTCTCCCTTGGGCAGTGCCAGAGAGTTGTGCTTGGCAGGCCATGATCACAATGGTACCTGCAGTTGGGGTTGAGCACAAGGCATGGGGTGGCTTCCAGCAGTGTCAGAGAGGTTTTCTTGAGGCAGAATAGAAAGACCAGGAAATTTAAGGGGACATGGGAAAGGAAAGGAGCCCCTGAATTTGGAATCTGATTGAAGCCTCCTGGAAGCTGAGCCAATAATTCCAGCACCATTAGCATTTTCTGTGAAGGTCACTGGTATAGAGATAATGGTCCTTTTGTGCAGAGATATTGCCAGAGAAGATTGTTAAAATCACAATAAACCATGCTTAAAGCCTGAGACAGATGACTTTAAATGTGAGCTTGCCCAAATATTTTTCCTATGAATCTCACAAATGAGACCATTAACTTACATTTAAAATGAAGCTGTCCTCACTTCCCACACCCGTGACCTAGGATTTGACTTTATCAGTTGTAATCCTATCCTCAAGGATGGCTCTGTGACCTCATTTACACTAAGTCACCGTTTGAAGATGGTCACTTCAAAACCCACCAAGATCATATGTATGGGTTTTGGAAAGCCATGAACTGTGGCTCTTGGGAAGCCCACACCCACATGGCTTGGGTTCTTTCTATTTCATGTCTTACCTCCCTGAGTACCTAGCTTTCTACTAACTCCTCTGCTTAAATCTGTGTTAAAATAGCATCTTTAAATTTTATTAAGATTTAGTTATGTGTATGTATGTGTGTGTATGTCAGTGCAGGTGTCCACAGAGTTTAGAGGCATTGGATCCCCTGGAACTAGAGTTATAGACAGTGGGTTTTTGGTCCTCTGTAAGAATAGTACATGCTTCTAACCCCTGAGCCATGTCTTCAGCCCCAAATCTCTTCTTCATAAACTCAGCTGCATACTGGCTTATCTTGAAATTCTTTTCTGTAGAAAAGTCAAGACTCCTGATTGGAGGTCCCTAAAGGAAAGAGAACTCCTTGGGCTGCTGCAGGCCGCAGTGTGGGCTATGTCTCTGGCAGTCTCCCTGCACCCTTGGGCCAGTGCTCCTGTGGGTAGAACTTCCACAACATGAGTGGGGTCACAGGCCCTGTTGGTGTACAACACAATGAGACAAGGTAGTGTATTGGAAAGCCCAGGAGGCTCCTTGACCAGAACCTCCAACCTCTAATTGCCTTAGATGACAGCAACAACTCAGCCCAATGACAGTGGAGCAACGTGACAATGTGGCAGACAGCCTCAGCCCTGCACTCTAGAGCAAGCAGGGTCCTCCTCCCTGGAGCTCCTTCCTGCTGGCTGAAGCCAGAGCAGGTACCTTGGGCATAGGTACGAAGCCCACACTGTTGGTGGGCAGCCTGTATTCCTGACCCTAGGAAGCCCTACCCCAGCTCTGCATCATCCCAGTTTAGTGTGGAGAGAAGTCAGCTTGGGCCTGGTTTATGGAGCTGGATAGGGCTGATGAAGTGGGGGTGGAATCCTGTCACACCCAGTTAACTCAGGAATAGGCTAACAGTAGCAGTGGCTAGGCCAGCAGGTGGCGCCCACACAGAGCAAATGTACCAGAGTCCAGAGGGTACCAGCATCAGGCTTGTGGTCAGCTCAAGGGAAGACATGCTGACCATGCTGGGAAGGACAGGAATGCTGGAGAGTCTGACCAGAGAGTCTGGCCCAAACCTATGATTTTGCTAGATCCCTAGAGGACGGTGCTGCCATAGCGTGGGAACAGGGACAGAGCTGTCCCACACTCACCATCAGACCCAGCAGCACTTTGACGTCATGTCACCACATTAAAAACAAGACCCAAGTTGAAGATGGGCCAGAGAATAAATAATGAATACTGTCAGAGAAACAATATAATCTGCACTGGGCCAGCTCCAAGGAGGGCGATCCCAAGTCAGGGTGCCCAAGTGGCTCAGCTCCCTGGACTTGACACCTATACACCAGTTCACAACAACCCGGGTGCCTGCTGAGCAAATGTGTCACCCTAGCTGCCCCATGTCACCCAAAGTCAGTCCTCACAGGCCATGGGGAGTCCTTGAGTCCTCCTGATGCTCTGGCCACCTCACATGCAGAGTTCATACCACAGGCCCTTTGTACCCAGTCACTGAAAATCCCTTGACCTGGCCTTGCACACTGTGAGGTCTGATGTGGCAGCAGGAAGATGCCTCCTGGCTTTTGCTAACACTCAAGACAATGTCTCTGAATTGGCATAAGGACCCTGGCATCCTGGGGACAGATTTCTGCCAGCTATGGAGGTCAGCCGAGAATCATATCTCAGACTCCTGGCATAGAGTCGCACACTAGCCTGCTGGCCGGACATCCACCCACCATCCTGCTTCCCACACTCAGGGCCCAGGGACAGGAAAACAGTCCAGGATGGCGCTCAGCCAGATGGGTCAGCTCTTGCCTGGTTTAGGCCATCACAGACACACAAAGGGCCATGGGAAGGATGGCTGGGCAAGGAGGATCCCAGGGAGGACACAGCATAAGGGCAGCTTGATGGAGATGATAGAGCTCTGAGGACAAGAGGCGGGAGTAGACAGGCAGCACAGTTGTCCCAAAGGGCTTAGGAACGCACAATGGAAAGAGCGACCTGGATGGGCTGTCCATGGGAAGGGCCATGCCAGGGACAGGCTGGCCGGAGCACTGGGGAGAAGGAAAGGCCTGCCTGTGGCAGGAGTCTAGGCCACTGATGGGCTAGAATAGTAGCTGATGTGGACAGTAGATGAGGAGGTGGCTGGGTCATCCCACCCTCTGCTGGATCACAAGCCCCCTCCACCTTTCTGCTGCCCAAGGGGCCCTCTGAGCTGAAACTGGCACTCAGTCCTGAATGCATCAGATTCCACTGAGATCAAAACTTGGACATGTGCGCCACCTCGAGGGCAAAATAGTCAGGACAGATGAGGCTCTTTTTAAAAGTCTATTTTGGAAACCTGATGTGAAATATTCAGACACATTGGGTGTGGGCCTCCATTAAGCTGAGGACAGTGAGCTGTTTGGGTATGGGATGGACAGAGCAGAGGAGCCTGGCAGAATGGAAGGATGAGGGGAAGCAGGCTGAAGGTAGGGGCTACTTGGAATGATGATGGGTGGGCTTGGGCACCTGCTTGCCCATAGAGAACTCTGTGCCTCATCTTGTTCTGAACAACCCTAACAGGGAGACTACCCCCAGTGACTTTGGCTGCTGGAGTCCTTTTCTTGTGCCCTATGTTAGTGTCCCAGCTTTCGAGGCCTGGCCTTGTCCCAGAGCCGGTGTGGGGCACATAGATCTGCATCCCAGCCCTGCCCTTGACTGGGTCAAGCACAGACTCTGGTTTGTCAGGGCCTCTCCCCTCCTTGGAACCCTCCAGAGACCCATGCTAGCTGCTGGGGAACACTCTCCCCTCCAGTAGGGGCTAAAGGGCCTTCATCCTTGTGTTTTCCATCTCATTTCACAGGAGCCCTGTGCTTGGCTGGCCAGCGCTGATACACATAGTCGTCAGCCAAATACCATCTTCATCTGGGACCTGGCACTTTCTCCATCCCTGTGACTTATCACTGCCAGCTCTCACCTCAGCATGACCTCTGCCTTGTGCCTGTGTGGCTCACATCCAGGACCACGGAGGACTGCTCAGACTTGCCTCTAGTAACTCAAGAGCCTCCTTGAGAAAACCAAGTCCCCCTGGTCTCCCCAGGCCCCAGGGCAGGCAGGGCTGTTTGGTGAGTGAGTCTGAGAACCATTCCCACTACTCAGTAACGGATCACCAAGGGGAACTAGCTCCCAGCTTGGGACAGGCAGGCAGGAGAGGGCTGGCAACCCAGGTGGGTGGCCATGTCCATTAGGGCATGGTGTATTAGCTCACAAATGTGGAGACAAGGCTAGGGCTAAACCTACTTCCAGGACCTTGAGGTGCTCAGGACATTGAGGAAGTCCTACAAGGATGAAGGATGAGAGGTGGTCGTGAAACAGGACTAGTGAGGTAGGAGGAGGTTAAGACCTCAAAACAAGAATGGCCAGGGGGGCAGAGCGAGTGTGTCCAACCAAGGTGCACAAGACAGGTCCCAGCCTCGGTGCACAGTCCCTGTGGCTGCATAAGAGCTGAGATGAGTATTTGGAGGGGTCAAGTGACAACAGTAATGTAGGAAATCCACCCCTCTCCTGGTGGGCGGATGCACTTGCTCCTTGGCCTGGCCCCAGTCCTTTATTTTGCATCTCACCCGGACATTAATAACACCCTCCCTGCCATCTTTCTCCATGTTTCATACAATATCTGCTCTGTCACCTGCCTAGAGAAAGAACATCAAATCCAAGGGTGAGAGCCCCTCAGCCACCACACTCTGTCACACTGGGACATGTGACTTGCCCAGTCCATTCCCCTCCTACTTCCTGTGTGACCCCTGCCTGAGTCCTCAGGCTTGGCAGAAGTGGTCTGAGCACAGGGGACTGCCTTCCTTCATCCATCTGGCAAGTTGCTACTGTACTCTGGGCCTCCTACAGTCACTTGGAGGGCAGGGGGCTACGCCCCCCCCCCAAGCCAGCCTGCTCCATACCCCTCCAGTCCTCTGGAACTTTCAATACACAACAGAGCAGTCCAAGCCCTGAGAAGAGTGGGAGATATAGACAGAGAATGTGTCTCCTCTCATGCCTCCTGGCTTAAACCCTCAGGGTGGCTGTGTGTGGCCAGGTATTCAGCCATCCTGGAACCCAGAGCCCAGGTCAGGGTTTAGATAAGACCTATGGGAAATGGGGAAATTAAAGAAGCAGGCTGCTTCAAGAGTCCACTTTTTATACTTTTCTAATTAGAAGAAAGAATTAGCGTGTGTGTGTGTGTGTGTGTGTGTGTGTGTGTGTGTGTGTGTGTCCCAGACCATGGGGGCAGGGCACTGGCCTTTGCTTCTGTGCCATCCTCGGAGGGCAATTTGTAAAATCAAACAGAGGTGGTTAAAAGATGAAAGATCTGAGCCACACTGAGTTGCCAGGGACAGGGGTGGCCAAGGCATAGCTGGATGGCCCTGAAGGTCACCAGTCCCCAGACCATGTCCTTGCTGAAAGCCACTGTTCACTAGCTCCTGCTTGTTCCCACCTCCCAGGGTGTTCCAGGCTCCGCACTCCACCTTCCTCAGTGCTATGCTGGGTAAGCCTCCTGGGACCTGCCTGCAGAACTCAGCCTCTGGTATAGCAGCTCTGATCAGAATGGCTTCAGGAGTGTACCAGCATGGTGGGGCTACTCCAGGATGCTCAAGGAATGATCTAGGATCTGGGGTCACCAGGGGAGAAATTGTCCCCATTGAGAGGAGAATGGCTTAGGCTTTACCCTACTCACTGCAAGATCCTGGCAAGGTCCTGCACTGGGGCTACAGTGTTCTTATTTGCAAGCAGAAGGATGCCGGGCTAATCAGTGCTGCCTTTCTCTAACATGAAGAGACCTGGCTCTGGCATAGAGGGAGAGCCTTCCCCAGTGCACAGCTGGGCTTCAGCATCTGCCAGGATAACACCTGTGTTCCACAGACTTGGTTTGGTGTAGGTACTCCAGTCCCTCAGACCATCTGGGGACTTAAGGCCCAAGGGAAGGATAGCTTAGGGTCCAGCTTTCATATGTCCACCTGGGGGGACTCCAAAATGGGGAGCTGCCCCTCCAGTGACAATGGGCTATCCAGTGCCTACCTGGAGAGTTTTTCATGAGGACTTGTGTGTAAAAGTGACCCAGCCTGCAAAACAGAACAATCCACAGTGCTGTGCACCTGTGTCCAGCTAGCTAGTAGGGAAGGTCTCCCTGGGACCTGCAGCAGGCTGGCAGCTCTGTGACCTCTGCTCTGCTGACAGGGTGAAGCCCATACAGAAACAATGGGGGTCTACCCAGAGGTCCACCTTCGGTGTTCTGCTGTTCTTGCTTCTAGAGGACCCTCCCTTGTCTTGAGTAATCAACAACATAGCTCCATGTTGAACTCTGGTATGGGTAGCACAAGCTAGTTGTACAGCGTACTTGGCTAGCTGCTTCTTGGAGTATCCTGGAGTCTTCTGGAAAAACATAGATCCTTGACTCTTTCAACAGCTCCAGTTTACACCCAAGAGCTTCCTGCCGTGTTCATCCAACTCCCAGTGGTATCAAGATCTTGCACGTCTCCACAAAGTTGGTTTAGTGTTTCTGTGTGTATGTGTGTACATCAATGTGTGTGTACATATATGTGGAAGCTATTGTCCACCTGGGGTATCATTCCTCAGGAGTCTCTACCTGGTTTTCGATACAGGATCTCTCACTGGCCTGGAGCTCACTAGCTGGCTAGGCTGCTGGCTGGCAAGACTGGGATGATATACCTGTGTCTGCGTCCTCAGCCCTGGGCTTACAAGCCACTGTGCCTGGCTTTCCACCTGAGACTGAACTCAAATCTTCATGCTTGCATGGAAAGCACTTTATTGACTGAGCTACCTCACTGGCCTATTTTCATTTTGGGGACAGGGTCCCCGTTACGTAGTCTAGGCTGACCTTGCCCTTGCCATCCTCCTGCTTCTACCTCTCTCAATAAAGATAATTTCTTTAGCCATTTTTTTAAATTTTTTTCACATAAATTTATTTATTTTTTTAATAAATCTAGACCCATGCCCCCCCATTCCCCCACCCCACCAGAGCTCATGCATTCTGCCAAACATGCTTTTCATCTCTTTCTCAGTCTTTCTCAATATTCTCCATGTGGAAGTTGACTGCTTTGAGCAGAAGTTCACTGTTTCAGTCAGTTCTTCAATGCAGTTCTTTCTGTTGTTGTTGTTGTTGTTGTTGTTGTTGTTGTTTCCAATATGCATCACTCCCAACTGCTTGGGCAAAAGCTCAAGGGGCCATGCACAAGAAATACTTACAACTAGGTAATTGGCACTAGCATCCACAGATGAGGGATACCATTCGTCGTTTGTTTTTCTGGGACTGTGTTACTTCACTCAGCATGATGTCCTCTAGCTCCAGCCATTTTCCTGCAAAGCTCGTGATGTCGTCTTTCTTTACTGCTGCATAGAACTCCATTGTGTAGATGTACCACATTTTCTCTATCCACTCGTCAGTTGAGGGGCATTTAGGTTGGTTCCAGCTCCTTGCTATTGTGAAGAGAGCTGCAATAAACATGGCCGTGCATGTATCTCTGTGGTGGCGTAAGTCTTGAGGGTACATGCCCAGGAGTGGTATGGCTGGGTCGGGTGGCAAGTTCATTCCAAGTCTTCCAAGGGTTCTCCACACTGCTTTCCATAGTGGCTGTACGAGTTTACATTCCCACCAGCAGTGGATGAGTGTTCCCCTTTCCCCACAACCTCTCCAGCACTTGGTATCATTTGTTTTCTTGATCCTAGCCAGTCTTATTGGAGTAAGATGATATCTTAAAGTGGTTTTGATTTGCATTTCCTTAATGATTAGTGATGTTGAACACTTCTTGAGGTGTTTCTCAGCCATCTCTAATTCCTCACTTGTGAAGTCTCTGTTCAGTTCTTTGCTCCATCTATTGAATGGGTCTCTTTAACCATTTTTATACCACTTTGAAAATCCAGAAATATAAAAAGGGACAAGTAAACATATGTCTCGGGAACTCTCCTACAACTATCAACACCCCAAAATGTTGAAGGCTAATGTGTTCAGTGTTGTTGCTACAGCTCAATTAAAGATCATTGGAGAGCCAGGCATGGTGGCACATGCGTTTCATCCTAGTACTCAGGAGGCAGAGACAGGTGGATCTATGTGAGTTCTAGACCAGCCTACAGAGTAAGTTCCAGGACAGCCAGAGCTACAAGGAGACCCTGTCTCAAAAAGATTAAAAAAAAAAAAAGATCATTGCAGATGACTATAAGTCATAACCTCAAACTTGTTCAATCAATTCCAAGAACCTAAATTTGTCCAAACTTGTGAAATAGTTTTACCTTACATCCACCCAAACTTTCAGATCAACGACAGCTTTTGTTTGCTGATTCAACCTCTCAAACTAAAAATATCCAAACTGCTTCACTATCAGGGCCCGGGAATTTCAGATATCACACAGCTTCCAACTTTGCTATACTTCTCACATTCTTCCTTGGCTGGGCCCTGCTGGAGACCTTGACCTATCTAGAGCCTCATACGTGGGGGGGGGGGAGCAGCTTTGGAAGAGAGTGATGGAGGGCCTCAGTTTTCCTCATAAGGAGATCTTGGGTCTTTCTCCAAAGAGGGATGCGTGAGGCCATGATGGCATCCCTGTCCTTTCTCCTCTTGGTCTCATCACCTTCATGTCCTGTAGAATCTGGTCTGATTCCCTTGAGATCTACGTCTTATGCCTTTTTCCCTTTCTTCTACTCCCCTCTGGCTCTCCAGCTCCTGCTGCCTCTGTCATTCTGCTCTTTGGTACCACCGCTTTCTCACAGCCATTAGGAACATACGGATCAGTTAAGGGAATCAGAACATCTCCTACAGATCTGGAACAGGGCTCCTTAGCCACTCAGTGGTGTCTATAATTTGCCAGTCATCGGAGGATGACATTTTAGGTTGTGACTGGACAGGGGCTCTACTATGTTTTACCCTTTAGCTCTCAAGTGAGAGCTACCATCTGTAGCTGAAGTTATAGAACCTGAACTCTTCAGAACAGCTCTGTTTTTGAGCCACTAGCCTCAACTCCCATACCACCATTTGTGAACTTCTTTGCTTAACCTTGGTTTTCTCAGATGGCTATGCCCATGAACCAACCACACAGTACCAGTGTCAGTAGTGTAAGGCCAGGCCCACACTCTGGGGAAACCGTCTGATGCCTGGAGCCTGGGGAAGCCCTCACCTCTTCTAAATCTGCTTTAATAAAGATTTTAGTGGGAAAAAGACTTTTCACAACTAGCTTCCAAAGAATTTCCCACCTGGGTCCCCAGAATTCCCAGAAGTGCAGTTCCAAGAAGGGTCTCTATTGATGGTTGAGCCTAAAGCCACCACATAAAATGGATGAGGTATCCATGAAAATGAATAGCTATATGGGTGAGTGGGCAGATGGGTGGGTAGATGGAGGCATGGATGGATGATGGGTGATAGTTGAGTAAATGGATAAATGCATGGACGGATAGTTTCTATATCCTTCTTCTCAGATGGATCTGGAGGGACTTGGATGCATATGAGACACTTTAAAATGTAAGAAAAGGGGCTGGAGAGATGGCCTAGCGGTTAAGAGCACCGACCACTCTTGCAGAGGACCCGGGTTCAATCCCTAGCACCCACATGGTGGCTGAGAACCGTCTTTAGCTCCAGTTCCAGGGGAATCCAACACCCTCTTCTGACCTCCACAGCATTGAACAACACGGGTGCACAAACCTGCATGCAGACAGTACATTCATACATATACAAAAATAAAAATTTTTTAAATGTAAGAAAAGGGGGTTTGAAAGATAGCTCAGTGGTTAAGAGTGCCAACTCTTCTTGCAGAGGACCCAGGTTTGATTCCCAGCACCCACATGGCGGCTAAGAACCGTCTTTAAGCTGAGCCTGGTGGTACATGCCTTTAATCCTAGCACTCGGGCGGATCTCTGTGAGTTCAAGGCCAGCCTGGTCTACAGAGTGAGTTCTAGCCCAGTTGGGGCTTTAGGAAGACCCTGTCTTAAAAAGACAAAAAAAAAAAAAGTAAGAAAAGTAGAGTAATTACAAATTTAGAGAAAGAGTCTTTTCACCAAATGGTGCTGGAACAACAAGGCACCTATATCCAAAAGATGAAGGTAAATACAGACCCTTCGCACAAAATAACTCAAAGACAAACCATGGAGATCTAACCACTAAGATCCGTGGTTTTCAGGGCTGAAGGAGACTAGAGATAAGGTGGGGGACATGGAACACTCATAGAGAATCACTCTGCAGGATACAGTGGTGAATGTCTGTTGTTGGATATCTGGCCACACACACAGTGTGCTCACCAGGAGTGGCCATGCTGCAGCATATGCGTTGTGGGAGATGAGGCATGTCAGTCATCTGTAAGAGGTGCCTCACCTGGTAGAGGCCAGCAGTGTGAGCAGTGCAAGAGTGGGGGCCAGAGGTCTGTGGGAACTCCATACTCGCCACTCAGCTTTGCTGTGAATCTAAATCTGCTCTGACAAGATGAGTGTTTTAGGATAGGGAGATGTAGCTCGGTTAGTAAAGTGCTTGTTTAGCACTCATCCGAAGTCCTTGGTTTGATTCCTAGCACCAGGTGTGGTAGCTCACTCCTGTAGTCCCAGTATTTGGGAGGCAGAAGTAGGAGGGTCAGAAGTTTAAGGTCATTCTCAGCCACATACCCAGGTTGAGGCCAGCTTGGGATACACGGGACCCTGTCAAAGTCAAAACAAAACAAAACAAAACAAAACAAAACAAAACAAAACAGTCTATTTTAAAAGTTAGGGAAAGAGCATGGATCAAGTCACTTCTAAACATAAATGAAATCTTGTTCCTTTCCTCAAATTCTCTTATTCCCATATTTGAAAAAAGTCAGCAAATGTGAAATTGGTGACAATGTATGTGGACACCTGGTGATATATCTGGGAGTGCTTTTACAGGCAGGATTCCCAGCAAGCAGCTGCCCTCACAAGCAGGTGGTGTTGATAGGCAACCTCTCCAACTAGGGTTCTTCCTGTCACGACGTGCCCATGCCCCTTGCAGACCTCTCAGTTCCAGTCACTGATGCTGGAACTCTTGAGGGACAGTGTGTGAGTGTGTGGTACTTTCTTGAAGCCTCACAGTCAGCACTCCTCCTGACTGTGGACTACTGGTTCCCATAGCAAGAGTTTGGGCTCAGAGCAAGCAGTGGCTTGTAGCCTTGCTGTTTGCATGGTCTGTAGAGCACTTTCTCAGAAATGCCCCAGACCCCATCTTGGGCATGATTTCCTGTTCCAAGCCATAGAGTCCTGAGAAATAGGTCCCATAGGATGCTAGTGATCAGCCATTCCACATACTCGGCCCCACCTTGAGATAGGTGAAATTCTGTCCTTGGTACTCACAATGGAGGTGAGCCAGCCACAGTGCCTGAACAGTATGGGAGAACCCAAGGAACCCTGAGAGGTACACAGGACTTAGAGGAAACGGGGAGTCCCCAAAGGCTCTAGGTTGAGGGCAGCTTTAGAGGAAGAAGGACTTACCAGAGCCAAAAAGTTATTTCAGATATTTTCATCAATAATGTTCACACACAGAACAAGCATGGGGAACAGCAACTCTGTCTCCAGACCCTGAGCTGCCAGGGCCTGGCTGCTTCCCCTCCCCTCCCGACTTCACTTCTCTCTGCTGCCTGGAGATCTCTGCTTGTGTGAGTCCTGCCTCCTCTCCACTGTTCCGAATCTTCTGCCTTGGCTTGAAGAGCAGCACTGCTTGTGCCCTCTCCTGCATCCCATGACTCCAACCTTCCTTGGAATCCCCATATGGTCCCTCAACACCTCTCAATTCTTTCTCTTTTAAAAAATATTTTATTTTAATATTTATTTTATTTTTTAATTGTGTGTGCGCACACACATGAGAAAGAGAGAGAGAGAGAGAGAGAGAGAGAGAGAGAGAGAGAGAGAGCACCTATGGAGGCCAGAAGCATTGGATCCCCTGGAACTGGAATCACAAGCAACTGTGAGCTACCTGATGTGGGTGCTGTGAACTGAACTCTTCCTCTGGAAGAGCAGTGTGAGCTCTTAAGTTCTGAGCCATATCTCCAGTCCCTCTCACTTCTCACTTGATAGCAGGTGCCTCAAGAGCCATCTCTTGGGAATTTCCCTTTGTGACACCTGGATGAGGTGTACCTTGGATGGGTGTGGGTAGATAGAGAGATAGATAATGATGGATGCATGCCTGGATGTATAGATGGATGGGTAACACTGGGTAAATTCATGAATGTCTGAGTGAAAGAATACATTAATGCATGAATGAATCCAATCAGTAGGACTTATGACTAGAAAGACCTTGCTGTCTCTTAGTGGCTCATATCATGTGATTTGGCCTCTGTGAGTCCCAGCCACATGGGCACAGGAGCTTGACTCTCCTGTGTAACCCCAGACATTCTTTCATGGGATTCCCATGGAACTTGTTGCAAATGATACTCCTGAGACCCCTGAGGTAGGAGCCCATTCGGCGTGGTCTGTACCTATGTTTTCCAGTCCTAGGGTCTTTTGCTATTAGTCACTGAGAACCTGCTGCCAGGGGCCAGTATTCCCTAGGTTGCTAAGGGGCTGTCTACCAGCTGAGCTGGTCCTTATCCCTCTGCCTTGCAACACCACTATTGCTGTGGGCAGGTGGTGTGAAGGATAGGACCCTGGTGGCCACAGGGCCTGGCTTATCTTAGCCCCAACTGACAGCCATACCCAAGTCTTAGGGACCTTGACCCTTCCTCACTCAGAGTTTTGTGTCTCAAAGGAAGGAGTCAGAGGCTGTGGTGTCCACCTCCTCTTCAGACATGAATTATCCCTGCAGAATAGATGGTGCTCAGCACAGGAGAGGTCTTCCAGACAGGGAGTCTTCTGCCCACTGGCTCTGTGCAGCCTGAGCAGTACAGTCACCCAGGCCAGCACTGGGTGTGAGGGCCATAGGCTGTGCCTCCCACAGTGTCAGGACTTTGTCTCACAACTTAAGAATGACAGCCTCCCTGTCAACAACAGAGGCTTTCAGAGGGGGAAGATGAGACCTCTCAAAAGTGGAGCATCCATACATACACATCTGCTAATTGCAGTGTGAGTGTGTGTGTGTGTGTGTGTGTGTGTGTGTGTGTCTGCTGTGGAATGTCAGTAGGAGATGCCTGTACAGCTTCAAAACTACACTATGACATGACATGGGAGCACGTGGTCTGGTCCCCGATGGCCTTCCCAGTTGGGAGCCCTTGATCTCTTTCTGACATCTTTCTGTTGCTGTGATAGAACCACCAGGACCAAGGGAATTCATGAAAGGAAGAGTTTATTTGAGCTTACAGGTCCATAGGAATTAGTCCACCATGGCAGACAGACATGGTGGCAGGAGGTGCGGGAGCAGGAGCGGAAAGCAGAGGTTCACATCTTCAAGCAGGCACAGGAAGCAGAGAAAGCGACTGGAGATGGGAAAGGCTTTTTGAACTCTCTAAGCCCGTTCCCAGTGATGTGTTTCCTCTAGCATGGCCACACCTTCTAAGATCTCCCCAAAGAGTGCCACAAACTAGGGACACAATCTCCAAATACTTGGAACCTACAGGGCACATTCTCATTCAAACCACCACACCCTGTGACTGTCCTTCCTGGTTCCGTGGTATCTGCTCCCACTTTCCAACCCCTGTGAATAAACAGACAGCCTGGCTGCCTGGATGATGCCCATGTGCTCAGCAGGGTGTACTTAACTTGGGACCTGCCTTGTGACAGACTGTGGACTCCTCTCACCCTTGTGAGAACCCAGTTCATCTTTTCACACATTTCTACACTCCACACTAGCCCTCTGGAGGCCTCATGCCAACCTGTGCATGTGTATGAAGTGCCTGGACAGTCTAGCAAGAAAGCAAAGCATTTGAGCTCTGTGGTCCCTTACTGACCAAAAGCCACAGGCTCTGACCCATCACAGGGCCCCAGATCTTGTGAAGGACCTCAGGGAGACTCAGGGATAGACCTTTGTCATGTTGCATGGATGTTGAGCAAAAGGAGAGAGGGGCTGCTGAGATGTCCCAAACAGCCCTATGAGAAGACTGGAGTTCACAGTAGGACATCTGCTGGGTAGTAGGTCAAAGCTGCATTTAGGACATTTTGACTGACCCTGGACCATGCAGGGCTTCATGTAGGAGACCCACAATAGATCTGAGGTCATAGCTCCAGCCTCATCCTAGGCTAAAGGCCTCTCTCCACCCCTTCCTGGAAAGCTAACCCACCTCTGTGAATATCAGTACCTACAACCCAGTCAGCAGCCAGCACTCCTGTGGGATAAGCTTGATACTAGGGACAGTCACTAAAGACCATCACAAAAAACAAAACAAAACAAACAAACAAAAAAAAAGCCTGGCAATGTTGTGTGAGGAAAAAGAAACGACTCACTTTACATGTGTCCCGTCAGGACAGATGGGATTGTTCCTGTGTCCCCTCAGTAGGGATAGCAGCAGCCATTGTGCCCTAGACAGCACCCACTGTGGGGGATTTTCTACTTGCAAGCATCCCCCATCTCTTCATGGCCTGGGCACAGACTGGCCAGGCCCAGTGGGAGACCAAGACACACTGGGGCCTAGGCCCTGAGTCAGTCAAAACATGAGCTTGTCCAGCCTACCCCACAAGCCACCACCACTCTGCAGAGCCCAGCATGGTCCTGCTACAGATGCCACAGTCTGCTTCTAGAATAGGGCATGCTGCCCAGTACCTAAGCAGAGATCAGTGATCAGCCCCTGGTGAGAGTAAAGGGCCAGAGGACATCCAACTGCAGGCAGAGACTCTCTGGATAGGCACTTCCTTGGGTCTGAGGGAGAGATTCTAAAATCAGGGAGTGGGACTAGGCCATGGCTCAGTTGACAGAGTGCTGGCCAGCATGCACAAGGTTCTGAGTTCAATTCCCACGACTATAGAAACTGAGCATAACCAGACATGCCTCTAACCCTGTAACCCAGCATCTAGGAGGCAGGGCAACAGGAACAGAAATTCAAAGTCATCCTCATTGTTTTGTTTTGTTTTTGGTCTTTTTGAGACAGGGTCTCCCTGTAGCCCCAGCTGTTCTGGAACTCACTCTGTAGACCAGGCTGGCCTTGAACTCACAAAGATCTGCCTGCCTCTGCCTCCTGAGTGCTAGGATTAAAGGCATGTGCCACCACGCCCAGCTCAAAGTCATTCTCATAAAGCAAGGTCAAGGCCGTTGTAGGCTACATGAGACCCTGTCTTAAAAACAACCAAATAACAAGGTTAGCATGTTGAACATGCAGGTAAAGGTGTTGGTGGCAAAGCCGGATGACCTGAGTTCAAGCCCTGGGACCACATGGTGAAAAAAGATGTCTGACTCCTTCAAGCTGCCTCTGACCTTCACATATGTGTTGTGGCATGCACATGCCCATACATACACACATAATAAAATAATAAAAATAAGTAAATAAAAATTTAATTAAGGTTTAAATATGAATAATTAATAGATGATAGATGGATAGATAGTTGAAAGATTACTATAGGTAGGTAGATATACAGACAGACAGACAGATGATTACTAAGAGCAAAACTATTCTCCAGGCTCCTGGAGACCCCAGGAACAGCCATCCATAGGCACAAAGCCTATCTCTGTTCAGTACCTCAGAAAGGCTCAGGAGCTCCCATGCCCACCCACCGTAGGCCTTGCAGCTGGGAAGCATCTTCCACAGACAGTGGAGAAGGGAAGGCAGCAACTCCCCTGGACCTCCCTCTATATGCTGTCTTTGTGGTTAAATCATGCTCTGGGCACCCCCAGCAGCCAGGCCCATCTCCTACACTCTCCATGGATTGGTCATTGCATACATGGCTTACCAAACTCCAGCCTCACACTCTTGTCCTCTCAAAGTGGCCCTCCCCTGGTCTCCTGATGGTGGGCTGCAGAAGGCTGGGCTGGCCAACATGGATAGAAAGTGACAGTCAGAAAAAAAAGAAGGTGACAGACAGAATGGCTGTGGGCGGAAGCTGGATGGAGGCTGGGCCTCTCCTTCCACTCTCTGATGCAGGCCTCTTGCCTGGCCTGGCCCTGGGGCGCCCCCACTCAGGCTGAGAAGAGAGTGGGCAGCAGGGGTTAGAAAAGGCCTTAGCCTGCAACTAGTGCTGTGCCCTGCAGCTGGGCCCTGTCTCCCAAGGACATTGCTAATACTGCATCACACTCCACGCTGGGCCACTAGTCTTCAGGAAATGTCACAGAGCCACCGACAACAGGCAAGCGGTTACCACATCACACAGGAGCAGGGCTGAGTGGATGCTTTGTCTTCACCACCCAGCGTGGCAGGTTTTGCCAACAGGCACAGAACAGGTTGGGGAAACTTAGGAGTGCCTGGCAGGAAGGACAGATGACAATAGGGGAGACATAGGTGTGTGCAGGCTGCTGGAGTCATAAACAACACCCATTGTCTTCTTAGATGGAGTGATGGAGTGTGTGTCACGAAGGGGAGGGATTCAGACAAGGCTGCCTGGAGGGACCAGATTCTCTGCAGTGAGTGGGCCCCACACCCAACAGTATGCTTGTGCCTAGGTGCTTGTCACCACACAGGGCTAAGAGAAGCCTGGACCTGGGTAGTCTGGGAGTGAAAACAGGCTAAGGAATGAAGCTCACCTCTCTGTGAGTGCCTGGCAGAGTCACAAGGAGACCAGTCCCTATATATCAGGGGCAGCAATGATTTCATACCACCTTTGATGCTGTGGCCTCACCTCCAATGCCACCAGGTATATCCTGACCAGAGCAACAGACTGGTACTGTGAGGAGGTAAGCACTGATACAGGAGCCTTTTGGCAAGCTGTCATCAGCATATCCAGGCTGGGCCACCCTGTCATGCAGCCGATGATCCCACGCAGGCTGCTCTGCCTGGGTCTACACTGAGGCAAGACCAGCCTGATCTGGTTGGGACACAAGGAATAGGTGTAGCAGGGGCTTTGAGTCTTGATTTAAAGGAACATGTTTGTGGCCCATGGCAGATGTGCTGGGTGGGCCATCCCTGGGATGAATGTTCAGCTGTGTCCTCATCTCCTTGGTAACAGTCATCGCTGACCTTGATGACCAAAGTGTTTTTGCTTCCACACATCAGTTCAGGTGTAACCAGGACAGCAGCTGACTCCTTCCAGTGTTTCAAGAATGCAATGCTTTCCATTAGTTTCACTCTTTGTATCAGTAGATTTCTTTTTTTGTTTGTTTGTCTTTTTGAGACAGGGTCTCCCTATAGCCCCAGCTAGCCTGGAACTCACTCTGTGGTCCAGGCTGGCCTTGGACTCACAGAGATCCACCTGCCTCTGCCTCCTGAGTGCTAGGATTAAAGGTGTGTGCCACCAGGCCTGGCTTAAAGACGTTCTTAGCCACCATGTGGATGCTGGGGATCAAACCCCAGTCCTCTGCAAGAGCAGTCAGAGCTCTTAACCACTGAGCCATCTCTCCAGCCCCAGTAGATTTCATTTTAAAGAGCAGTTTAAAGTTACAGAATTTAGCAGACAGGCCAGGAAGGTCCCATTGGTCGCCCCCCCCCCAACTACTGCTGCTGTGAACTGAAGTTCTCAAAGAAGAAACCATGCTAAAGATTCTACAAAGCTGACTGATTAGATCTTGGAGGGCTGGAATGTGGCAGGCAGAGTCCGATTACCCTGGGCTCTCATTAGTCTCCTTAAGTTCATTGTCCATCTCTGCATCTGACATACCATCCTTATGACCGTGAGGTAAAACTATTAGGTAAGAACTACTTTGGGGAATGTATTAACTTAGCAGACCACTAGCTTCTACCAACCCAAAAGCTAAGATTGTCAACAGACAGCATCCTAGACCTCTCCTAGGGATTTTTCCACTTTGCTCTAAGCTGCCTGGTCTTTTCCCCCAATGTGTGTAGAAAGTGCCTTGATTTATGACTTGCTTTTACTCTGTAACCATAAAAATGCCATGAAAATATTTCCACATTAGAGCATGGTATTCGGGGAAACAAGAATCTGTGTTCCAGAGCCATGCTCACTCAAATTTGGCTCTGTTTCTCTTTTAGATGAAAGCTGAGTTTTAGGCATTTTTTATATTTTTACAATGCTGGGCCATATGGATACATTAGTATTAGCCCAGCAAGCTGACTTTTAGTTACCCTGTAATTTCTGCCCCCAACCAGGGAATTGGGGATAGTAACAATGAGGAAAACTGTGAGGGGCTGCCCCACCCCACTCAGCACCCCCAGGGTCCTCAGCTCAGAAAGAAGTCTTGAAGCAAGCCAATAGAGGTCTAAGTCTTCTGGGAGGGGTGTCTCAGTGTAGGGACTTCCCACAAGCTAGGTCCTGGGGTGACAGACCTCAGAGGGCCAGTGATACTGTCCCCAGAGCAGGAGGCCAAAGCAAAGGGAAACCCCTTGTGAACACAGTAAGAAGCAGCTTCGATTAAGATTTCTCTTTCTTCCCATGAAGCCTCAGCTGTTCCTGCTCTTTCCTTTTCCCTCTGCTCAGGAGGAGCACTTGTTTTTCTGGGAATAAAGGGTTGGCAGTGACCTCCTAAAACCTGTAACTGTAACTGGCTGGATCTGATCACTGTGGGAACTGAGCCTTGAGGAAGGCTGACCTCTGGCTGGGCAAGAACATACAGGAATTGTAAGAGTGGCAGGTTCTAAAGCTGAAAAGCAACAGTGAATATCTTTTATACTCAAACCTCTGCTGGATGGGATTTTGATCCATGCTAATATTTGGGGTTGGGGTGGGAGTGGGACTGGGAAGAACAAGAGCGTTGTCAGGACCTTACTGTCCATCCTGCAACAGTTTGAAGCCCTATACCAAGGAGGCCAGAAGCAGCAGCACTGCTGTCACTACCCCTCAGAGACAAGAGCTCTGGCTAACCTCAGGCTCACCTGCAGCCTTGGATCCTGCCAGACCTTTAGCCACTGGCTCAAGCTCTGGATGCATCTCCTGTTGCTACCACCCCGTGGAGAGGAGTGGGCCATCCCATCTATGCCTGGCCACAGGCCCAGGCTTGTGGGAGTAGTAACTGTGGGATAGATCATGGACACCTTCTATCTGCTTCTGCCTGGAGAAGAGCAGGCCCCTCCCATGATTCATCCTAAGATCCTGAGAAGAACAGATGCAGGTCCTGAGCACAATGAGCATCATCTTCCAGGCTGCTCCTGGTCAGGAGGACAGTGATGAGGACCTTGACCAGGCACGGTCTCTCTGTCCTGGGCTGACCATGGAGCAGGCTTCATCCTATCTGACTGGCATCTGAGGTCTCCTAGTCCAAAGTGGGGACCCTCCATCGGCACTTGCTTGTGTGCAGCTACTCCTGGTATTATATAGACATGACACAATGCTCAATTCCCGGGCACTGAAGGGGGCACTGAAATTGACAGGGACAATCTGAGTTCCCAAACTCCATTGCCCTCCTCTGAACAGAGCTGCCCATCTTTGTCACCTGCTATTGCTGCTGGCAAGCACTTAGACCCCTCCCAAGTAGACCCCCCCATGAGACTTACTCCCATGAACCACAAGGTCAGAGGGAACCAGTGTCTCAATCCATGGGTCATATCTCTGGCCTGTGCAGTAGTGCCTGATCTCTACTGCCCTCAGGAAAGCTAGTACCATGAAGGTCCTGGACCCCAAAACTCAAACACAGCCTGGAGCTGTGTAGTGGTAGAGGTACCTACCACACAACAGTGTATTCTCATCCCACCTCCTGCCCTCACTTCTCCCCTTCTCTCCACATCTCTCTTTGCCTCTGTTTCTCTGACTCTGTGTCTCTCTGTTACTTTCTTCCTTTGCCTCTCTGTGTCTGTCCCTCTGCCCTCTACTCACTCAGGCTTTCTGTGGAAACTCATTCCTGGCTAGAGGGACACTTCCTGCCTCACCCTACCTGGGATCTAACTGGATGTACTGGCTGACTGAGGTCACAGGACCCTAATTCTGATTCTGAGCATCCTGAAAGTTGATGCCCAGGACATGATGGAGCCCAGCATGGCCAAGGTCTCTCTGATCTTGTGAGTAAATGAAGCATCCTCTGCACCTGCCCACATGGGGTGGGGACCAGGACCAACTAGTTCAGTAGCCACACATAAGCAAGTGCTGATGAAGACCCTAGGTGCCGAGTAGTCCAAAATGAGAACTTGTGGGCCTCCTCTCCCCTTGGGCACTACTGTTCCCCATGGAGCCGGAGACTGCTGATGCCTTTTCCAAAGTACCTGAAGTCTCAGTCACTCTCGTCGCGGCCTTGAGTTCTGATCAGACATGTCTCACTGTCCCTCCTGGAGAGAGCTTGATTCAGATCCCAGGCACAACATGGGCAGGAGGAGAGCCGCTGCACAAAGCAGTGGGTGGCACACTCGGGGGAGCCTTGGGACCTGCAGAGTGACAGGGTGGGTTTCCTTGGCCTTGGCTTGTGGTTGACTGGAACACAAGGCTTCTTGCTTGTGAAGCACAGGACAGAAGTGCTGCAGCTCTGCTGTTTTTTCTTGTCTGTGTCACTGCCATGCCCTCTGCTCACTGTGCCTGTCATGGTGGTCCATCCAAGGAGCCAGGGGTTACTTCTTTAGTTTGTGAGTTTCTGGGGTCTCTCTTGACCAGACAGGAACTGTCCTTCCAGTGGCCAGTGAGATGTCCTCCAGACCAAGGTTCAAAAGGCTCTGTGAAGTAGGAAAATGCCACTGTGGAAAAGACAAACCTAGGACACAAGCAGATGTGGGGGCACCTGGAGGGTGTAGAGGCAAGGGCTCGATCTGTGGGACTCTCAGGAAACTGTGGTACCTTCAGAGTTAAGTCAAATTTCAAGTAATAGTCAGTCCAAAAATTGCAGAGGCTATAAATAGCTTGCTAGCCACTGAGATTAGGATTACAATTATAGACCAGGTAAGTGTGGCAGGCAGTCCACAGCTATGCTGGGAGTCAAACATATTATCATCAGTGTTTTATTTACTGAGACATAGAAAATGACTTAGTGAGAGCAGGGTGTGGCAGCATACATTTTTTTCACCCAGTACTCAGAAGGCAGAGGCAGGAAGATGGCCAAAAGTTCAAGGTTAGCCTGAGCTACAAATTGAGCTCTAAGATAGCCTAGAATTCTACACTTAGAATTCAGATTAATGGAAAAGGGAACAAGCTAAAGGAAGAAGTTGACTGATGAATGGCAGAAGAGGAGGAGGAGCAGCTTTCCTGAGTCCCGGGGGCTGGTGTGCGCTGTCCCGGGCCTACCCGTAGTGACCCACTGTCCTCTACCTGTCTCCCTCTGGGCCTCCTCCTCCCTTCCTGTCATCTAGCCTTTCCTTACTCCATTTATGTCTCAAACTCTGGGTCTTATATAAAGCAGGCTGTGTTTCTTTGTGCTTGGCTTTTAAAATTTCTCTTGTGTAGACACACAGCAATGATCAGGATGGACACAGCTTCCCATGCACCAGAATCATCTGTTCCCAGCCTAGAGGGGTCCAAGGTCCAGGGGGGCATTTTCAGGACCCTGGACCCCAGCTGTAGGCTGCTTCCTGGGGGGTGCGCTTTTCCCTAGACATAGGCAAGCTGGCTAACATTTCTGGATGGTCACAGAGCCTTTGCAATTCTTAGGACAGCTACAAGACAAGGGGCAGAGAGGCTGTGGCTGGAAAGGACAGATCTGAGCATTTCAAAAGAAAATGTTTTTGTTTGTTTGTTTTGTTTTGTTTTTGGAGAAAAGAGAAAGCAATGATTATTTATATGGTAAAACAAAACAAAACAAAACCCTTGAAAAGTGCCAGGATTGAAGCAGAAAAACATTTAAATAATAGAATTTAGAATACCATGAAGTGGAAGGTTACAAAAGAAATACGCAAAGCCAGCAATCTTCTCTGCTGTTTTTACCTTTCTACATAGTTGCAATTCCTTTCAGTAGTAATGCAGATTTGAATAAACTTGATGGAAAAATACAGGCCCTGGGTGAGAAATTTGACAATATAAACACATCAGTTTTCAACAAGTTTAAAAATATGTTTAATGAAGCCAGGTGTGGTGGTGCACACCTTTAATCCCAGCACTCGGGAGGCAGAGGCAGGCAGATCTCTGGGAGTTCAAGGCCAGCCTGGTCTACAGAGCGAGTTCCAGGCCAGCTGGGACTAAAGGGAGAACCTGTCTCAAAAAGACCAAAACAAAAAACAACAATGAAAAAAAGTTTAATGCAAAAAAAAAGTGAGTTCCAGGACAGCTGGAGCTACAGGGAGACCCTGTCTCAAAAAGACCAAAAAAAAAAAAAAAAAAAAAAAAAAAAACCCCCAAAAAAAGAGTTTAATGCCTTTCAACCAAAACACAAACGGGGGGGGGGGCGTGCCAGTCAATCTTCATTGGCAATTTGATTGGATTTAGGGTCACTATGGAAAACCCACCTCTGGGTGTGTCTGAAAGGGTGTTTCCAGAAAGACTTCAGAGAAGAGGGAAGGGCTCATCCTGAATGTTGGGTGGCACTGTCATCCCAAGGACTGACTGATTATTACTTGACATAGAACACTGATGAATGTGCACTAAGGGCATATCCAGGGATTCTGGGAGTAGGGGTGTGCCAGAGGCCTGGGGGACCACCGGGTCTACATGGGGGTGAGGTGGGGAGTGCTCATCCTGCCTTCCTTCCCCCTTCTATTTCCTCAGTAGTGGGTTCCAGGGAGAGTAGAGGGTAGAAAGAGGAGCTGAAATGCTGCTTCCCTTGGTGCATAAGAGGGAGGAAGACACTCGCTCCCCCACAACCAGCATTCATTCTCTGGAGCGCACCCTGAAGAGCAGGGTCATGCATACCCTGTCATGATGGACTGCATCTCTTCCTAAACCAGGAGGCAAAGGAAACACATCCTTTCTTAAGTCACTTTTGTCACAGCAATAAGGAAAATAACTGATATAGGAGAAACCTTAAAAAATGACCCATGTTGGGAGAAAGGGGCCAAGAACAGTCTGGAAAATGTTGAAGGCAATGGGAGGAAGTGCAGGCTCCATGGAGAGAGCCCTTTTGCCTGGAGAGACTCCTGAGAGGGGATGAACACAGGATTCAGAACTCCTGCCTGGTTTCCCTTCACTGGCTGCCAGACAGATGGAGGTGGGTGGTGGGACCTGCTTCCTAAGAAAGGGGTCCTTGTCCTCAAGAGGGAAGCCCCGTCTTCCCTCCTGAGCAGGACTTGCCCATGAGAGGTTTTCCCAGAGAACTAACGGATCAAACAAACATGCTGTTCTCAATTGTCAGAGTGAGCTAATAAACATTTGAGTGAGCCAATATGTAAAATGTGTTAAATTTTATGAATGAGGTGCTATGTAAGTAAACAGACTGAGCACATAACACCTGGTGTCCCCACTTCGAGGTCCACAGCTCCTGGGCCTCCTGAGCAGCGTTTCAGCTCCCCCTTCCACCCTTTACTGTCCCTGGAGCCCACTGCAGAGGAAATGGGAGAATGACCACTCCCCACTCTCACCCCCATACAGACCCGGTGGTCCCCTAGGCCTCTGACACACCCCTTATTCCCAGA
This sequence comes from Rhizomys pruinosus, assembly GCA_009823505.1. NCBI lineage: Eukaryota > Metazoa > Chordata > Mammalia > Rodentia > Spalacidae > Rhizomys > Rhizomys pruinosus. The sequence goes on from VZQC01003291.1 coordinate 1,680,321, forward strand.
ATCCCTGGCCTTAGCCCTTAGTGTGCATTCATCTGTGTTCCAGGTTCCTGTCCCTACCAGCTCCTCCTGAGCAAGGAGCTCTACTCTGGCCTAGGCGAAGGCCCACTCGTGGACTGTGCCTCCGCAGCCTGGTCCTGGGGCAGGTCGCTGACCCGGTTGGTTGCTGGCATCTAGGGGTGGGGGTGGGGTCTCCAAGTCACTCAGCGTGATCAAATCAATCCGATAGATAGAACCGAAGCCACACTGAAGAAAGGGGAAGGGACTCTATGGGCTGTGAGATCAAAGTCTCTGTATCAGGAGTGCAGAGATGGGTGGAGGTCTGGAGGTCGGTGTGAGGGCATCCAACATCCCTTCCCAGGCCCAAATCACCAGTCCCGACCTCCAGCGCCTTTACCCGGCACCTGCCCCAGCCCTCACCTCCGGCCCCATCCACACTGCCCTCCCCCTCTCTCATGCCCCTCCCTGCCCCGCCCGCTCCTAGCCTCCCGACCCCGCCCTCACAGCTCCTGCCCCCCTCCCCTCCAGCCCCGCCTCACC
>VZQC01003291.1:1683066-1702481 GCA_009823505.1 Rhizomys pruinosus
CCCCGCCCCGCCCCGCTCCCCTAGACCTGTAGTCCGCCTCCGGGCTCCGCATCCCGCAGTCACCTCGGCGCCTGGCGCTCCGACGCCAGCATGTCCCAGCGCTTCGTGGTGACCCCAGCGCAGAGCGGGGCAGGCGACGTGAGACCCCGGCCGGAGGGCGGCGGCAGCCAGCGCCTGTGTCCCGACCCAGACCCGGACCCCGACCCCGACCCTAGCCCCACAGCTGCGCCTGAGCCGCCGCGAGTAGATGCGCTGCCCATTCTGCGCTACTGCCGGGAGCCGAGCCGCTACGGTAGGTGCCGCCGAGGTCGGACGCTTTCTGGAGGAGGGCGGCTGCAGCCTCTAGGCGCAGGAAGGGAGTGAGGGGCTCCCTGCTGCAGCCCAGGTGTCTGGAGGTGGCCTTGATGGTGGCTACCTTTGCCTCGTGTTGCAGCCCGGCTCTGGAATCAGCTGGTGTTCCTTGTCCCAAGGCTGAGTTCTACTAGTCCCTGCCCCTGCTTGCTGTCCGGTGGAGCCAGTGGGTGGTGACACTCTGGAGAGTGGGCTTAGGAGCCGTGGAGACATTCTTGATGGTTGGCGGATGAAAGCTCCTGGGGTTGTCCTCCATACAGCCTCCTGTCCTGTGAGGGGTCCTTGGGGGCAGCCTCCACTGGGTCAGCCAGCCTTTGGAGGGAGATGGGAGTGGATCCCACTTGGCTCCCTGTCATTTCTTTCAGTGGCCCTGGTCCCCTGTAATCATGTTGTGTGACTCCTTTTTGATGGTTGAGAACTCTGGGGTGAGGGGGCTGAGAGGTACTGCTGTTATAGTGACCTGTGACCCATGTGGGGTACCTGAAACAGTGAAGTTCCTTCCTGCCACACAAGTGCCAAACCAGGTTTCCTGGGGGACATGGGACAGGGCAGGCTCCCCGCATACTCTCAAGAGTCCTGCTTTGGGTCATGAAGTAAAGATGAAGCCAGACCTGACCCACAGTTTGGCCTTTACCCCACCCACCCAGAGGACAGATGGGTCTGGACAGGTACTCCCTGAGGGACCTCTATGTTATGAGTGTCTGACTGCCTTCCTGAGCAGGGTCTCCACAGCTGAGCTGATACTGGTCTAACAGACCTGTCCAGTATCCAGATGCTGTGCTCTGGTCAGCTGGGGAGGCTCTATCACATGTACCCAGATAGGTGTGTGCATATTGCACACATGGCCTTTTTTTTTTTTTTTTTTTTTTTTTTTTTTTTTTTTTTTTTGAGACAGGGTCTCCCTGTAGTCCCAGCTGTCCTGGAACTCACTCTGTAGACCAGGCTGGCCTTGAACTCACAAAGATCCGCCTGCCTCTGCCTCCCAAGTGCTAGGATGCACACATGGACTTTTAAAGAGCTGGGTGAGGGTGGGCTATGACCTTGTAGCTAAGAGAAGTGAGGGCTGGGGAGTTGTTCTTTTATTATTATTATTATTATTATTATTATTATTATTATTTTATGTGTATGAGTGTATTGCCTGATTGTAAGTAACACTCATGTCATGCAATGCTCGAAGAGGTCAGAAGAGGTCAGAAGAGGGCGTCACATCCCCTGGAACTGGAGTTATGGACAGTTGTTAGCCACCATGGGGGTGCTGGGATTTGAATCCAGGTCTTCTGCAAGAACGGCCAGTGCTCTTAACCAATGAGCCATTTCTCTGGTCCCAGGAGTTGTTCTTTGGTAACAAAAGCTGACCAGTTACTTGAGCTTTATGTGTCTCTGGTTTTGTGTGTGTGTGTGTGTGTGTGTGTGTGTCTGTCTGTCTGTGTGTCTGTATACATGCATGCTGCAGACATTCATTTGCAGATGTCCATTCTGCAGATTGCCTGGGCTGTGGGTGTGCTGAGTTCTGTCACCACCTGTTCCTCCTCTGAGCTCTAGATCAGGATTGGACTCATACTTAGGAGACAAGGTTGCCAGGACATTTGTCCTGCTGGATTGGTGGCTGACTTTCCCTAATCTTGGCATATTAGCAGGGTCCCATGTGGCTGTCTGCCTGCATGCCAAGGGACACATTTCTTTAAGTTTTCCTTGTGGAACCCAAGAAGCAAATACCATGTCTTAGAGCAGCCCCTACAGGAGCCTGCTTTGACCATGGGGATTCCCTAGACAGTGTGCATGAGAGAGAGTAAGAGTGACCCAGCTGGTGGGGTCCTCCTGAGTTGCAGGGCTGAGGAGCCCACTGCTGTCCTGAAGAGTGCTAGACACCCTCCAAGGTAGAGAATTTGCTCAGGGGTGGTGTGACAGGACCAGAGTCTGCACTGGCCTTGATGTGCCAGCCCTTGCTTAAGAGATTGACAATGCCCAGGAATATTGTACAGACACAATACCTGGGGCCAGGAACATGGGTCAGGCCACCATAGTGTGGTTTCTTTTGGGGGTTCCTCTGCCTGGCATTCTCAGTGTTCTTTCTGCTGGACTGTGAACCCCATGAGAACCCGCCCCCCCAGGACAGGATGACAAGGAACAGGCACAGGTCTCAACTTATCCCTCCCCCTGTATCAGGCTATTGAAATTTCCATCCTCGTGCTGATGTTGAACAGAGGCATGGCTCCAAGCTCTAGATGGAGTAGGTGGAAATGGCATTAAGAACGGCACAACAAGACATCTTCCAACCCTGGAATCCCCTCTTTTCCTCCCTTGTGAGTGAAGTCTCTGACATTAGTCTGGAGGGTGCAGGCTGTCAGCTGTCCAGGGGTCAGACCCCCATTGGAGCCTGGAGGACCCAGGTAGGCCTGGGCCAGTCCATGTCACACCCACATGGGCTTTGGGGATATGGGTCTCCTGATGCTGCCCTGGACCCCAGCTGTACCCACACCTGGCTGGCTGGCCACATCTGTCATTGGACAGCTGGCTTCCAGTTGTGTGAGGATTTCATGTGACAGTTCCAGCCAATGATCAATCCAATGGTTTCATGTCGTGCTCCCATGGGAACAGAAGCTCTATTATTTGGTGCTTTCATTAAGACAATGTAAACTGGGGCTGGAGAGATAGCCTAGCAGTTAAGAGCACCAACTGCTCTTGCAGAGGACCCAGGTTCGATCCCCAGCACCCACATGGCGGCTAAGAACCATCTGTAACTCCAATTCCAGGAGAACTCCAGTTCCAGGGGAATCCAACACCCTCTTCTGATCTCCGCAGCATTGCACGACACGGGTACACAAACCTACATGCAGACAGTACACTCATACACATGCAAAAATAAATAAAATTGCTGGGCGTGGTGGTGCACGCCTTTAATCCTAGCACTTGGGAGGCAGAGGCAGGCAGATCTTTGTGAGTTCAAGGCCAGCCTGGTCTACAGAGTGAGTTCCAGGACAGCTGGGACTACAGGGAGACCCTGTCTCGAAAAGACCAAAAAATAAAAAAATATAAAAAATAATAAATAATAAATAAAATTTAAAAAAGAAAGCCCTCTATTTAAAAAAAAGACAATGTAAACTAAGTTTGAAAGAGCAAAGATTTTATTGGTCTGCCTTGGGCACAGTGCCAGGAGCTGAGCACAGGGTGGGGCACTGTCCCACTGTCCCAAGTCAACTTTTGATTGAAGATGTGTGACAGGCGATGGCAATGAACTTTCTAAAACTTCAGAGACATCAGGTGCCCTGGCGTACAGCCTCCTGGAGGTCAACCAGCTCCCCAAACTTCCTGCTTTTGTTGTCCTCACTGGGACATGTGGACACTGGCCCAGTTGGTGATCCTTTGACTCAGTCATCAGACCAACAACCCTTACAATGAGCATGCTGGTCTCCTTTCATTTGGTGAGATGTGTCTAGGAGTAGATGGCATGTGGTGGCAGGGCCTCCCTTCACTGTGTAGAAGGGTACAAATATGGAGATATCACATGTCTACAGGGCTCACTCAAGCCCATGCCTTCTGGGGTTTGGGCAGCTGAGCCCACTGGACACATACAGATCTCAACGATGTGCCTTTGAGCTATGCTTTGATTTGATGAAGGTGACACCCATAGAGGGGCAGCGGTGGGTCTGCCACATGACAGGTATGACTGCCTGTTCCCTGGTCATTGTTGTGTCTTCTGTGAGCACAGGAGCAGAGGGAAGGACACATGGGTTAAGGGGAGGTAACTGCATAGAAGGTGTGTGTCCTGCAGGAAAGATGCGGGCTAGGGCAAGAACCCTCCCGCTGGTGAGCATCTTCACTGCAGTTTTGGTGAGATAGATCTGAGGCATTTCTAGATCCAGCTACTAAAACATGAGGCAGATGGTCACATAGAGTGCTCCCAGAGTCCTTCTAGGTCAGAAGGAACAAGGAAAGGAGAGAGCCCCAGATGACAAAGAGAGGGATGTGTATGAGGCTTCCCAAGGAGGCCCCCCCAAGGAGTCACAGCAGCCTGGAAGGTCACAGGCAACCTAGAGCACTTGGCACCTTCCCTCGTCTCCTCCATGGCCCAGTGTTTAAGCTGCAGGCTCCTGTGGTTTCTCCCCTGCCCTGAAAGACCAGTGCTGAGCCCTGATTGGAGGTTAGCCTTCTGTCACTGTTATGGCTGGTGGGACCACAGGTCTGCAAAGACCCTGATAATTATACCTGGAGAGTTGGCAGCTCTGTGTGGCCGCAGAGCTCTGGTGAAGCCACTGGAGGCCATTCCTACTCCTCTGGAAACTAGATCCACGAAGACATCGCCCATTTCATGACAAGTGCTTCTCCAATCAGGTGCCCCGTGAGCCCAGGCTGAAGTGTCCTGAGGTGTTCACATATCCTATGTATGTTTCTGAGTATCACGTGACTGTGAGTCTGAGTCTCTATGTGCTTTCCTGTTGTCCATGTGCGTCTCCTTGTGACCTACAGTGTCCCTGTGTTGTCTGCGTATCAGTTCCATGTTGTGTATGTCTTCATGTTGCCCCTATGTGCTACTGTGTGTCTGTCTCTTTATTGACCATGTGCCTCCATGTTGTCCCTGTGCTATCTGCATGTGTGTTTGTATATGGTCTGCATCTGTATTCCTGTCACTGCATGTGTGGCTCTGTGTGCATCTACGCTGCTGGTCTCTGTCCTCTCTCTATCTCCATGTGTGTTGGTGTCATCTCTTGTGCCTGTCTTTGTCACCCATGTGTCTATGTCATCTGCATGTGTCATCACATCCATGTTGTCTGTGTCTCTGTGTTATTGGCTTGTCTCTGTGTTGACCTCGTAGCCCTGTTGATTAGCATGTTTACCAGGGCCTCAGAAGCAGTTTCTATGCGAACACCTCTTAGTTAAGCCTGTCGAGCACTAGTTAAGCCTGTCGAGCACTGGCATTGTGATACATTCATACATTGGACCACGTCCCTTACTGGGGTCCTAAGTCCTGCTCAGGGTGAGTCTTTAAAGTCATGTCCAAGGAGAATGGCTATCTGAAGCGGCTCAAGGGAAAGGAAGGCAAGGTCTCTCAGAGTTTCTCCTTCTGGGGCAGCCGGGGTGAGCAGGTAGATATACGCTCGTGCTCTCAGTTGGGAAGGTTTCATGAGGATAAAATTTTGAGAAAAAAAATTATGGTAGTTGAGTGCTGTGAGGCGGGAAGGCACATAAGAAACGTCTTTCACTTGAGATTTTGAATATCTTGATTTAAAAAAAATGCTGAAATATATTGCTTGGCCTCCTGCCTCCTTAAACACAGGGAGCGAGGAGGAACACAGGGAGGGAGCAAAGAGGGTGCTGAGTGTTCTCATCTTGACTGAAGGTCTGAGAATCACCATTGGTCCCATAAAATCTATTGTTCACTGGTTTATAATGATTTCTGAGAGATGTTTTAACCCCTTTATGATCACATTAAGTGTTCCCTGAACACTAAAAAGAAAAAGACAACGGTCCAGGCCATACCTGTGCTTTCCTGTACAGAAACATGGTAAGGCCCTCTGTCCTCTGGCCACTGAGGCCAGAGAGCTGATCCTAGGCAACAGCAGGGCTCTGATGCCTGAAAACCCGCTGCCCGCTGGGCAGACTGTTTGCTTTTTGCTTAAATATTTTATGGGGTGCGGCCCTTCTGGTAACTGGTAAGCCGCTCCAACTCTCCGTGAGTGGTTCCAGCTCGAGTTCCATCACTTTGCCTGAAAGAAGTCTTGCTTTGGTGATTGTTAACTTGGCTTAACAAGAAAATGCTGGAATGCACATCCTGTTCTCTTCTTTGCTACATAATATTTAACTTGGCTTCCCCCCCCCCCCAACTGGAGTACACTAAGATTTCTCTCCAAATCCCTTTTGGGGAGGAATTTTCTTTAAATAAAATGATAACATCCAAAAGAGAATCACAGCTGGATCACACAGAGCCTGAGTTGGGACCTCTGAATGGTGTTAGCCCCAGGCTGAGCTTTATGGCTCTAGTGCAGACCCTGTAGCAGGGTTGGGGACCTTGGCCCTAGGGCATCTGGGGTGACAGTGGCTCTGGTGTCTCCTGTCCCATGAGAGAAACAAACACATGAGAACACCAATGTCTAGGTGGATACCTGCCCTCCCCAACCTACTGGGGAAACAAATACAAGAGAAAATTTGTGTTCAGGTGGGCACACAGCCCTGTGCAGCCTATTGGAGGAACACACACACGCAAATATCCATGTCTGAAGTAACCCCGCCTGGGTCAAGGCAGCCCTGATCCTGGAGGAGGCCACAAGGTGAAGAGTATAGCTGAGGTCAGAGGACACTGTCGGAAGAGTGACCAGGTGGAAATGCTGGCCAATCTTCTACCCAGTAATGGGTTAATATCCAGATTAGACAGTCCTTTGGTAACTTAACAACTAAGCACTCAATGAACCAATTAAAAAATGGACAGAGGGACTGGAGATGTAGCTCTGCAGTAAAATGCCTGCCTAGCAAGGCCCTGGGTTCTATCCCTAACAGGATGAGCAAAGGACTTGACAGCTCATGAAAAGATGCTGACCATGACTAGTTAATAGAGAAATACAGCCCAGAAACACAGTGAAGCAGGGATGTAGCTCAGCAGCAGAACACTTGCTCTGGCTTCCATTTCAGAACCAAACAGCAAACTATGAAAAGCTGCTTCACACACCTGATGGTTGTTTTTAAAAAGTTGAAAATAGCAAATGTTATCAAAGATGTGGATATATTTCAACTCTGTGATTTGCTGATAAAACTATGAAATGGTTAATACCCTGAAGAAGACAGTCTGGAGGTTTCCTCAAGGGCTTAACGTGTAGTCATCTGGGGCCTGGTGACATGGCTCAGGGATGAAAGTGTCTGCTCCAGGCCTGATGATCTGAGCTAAATCTCTGGGACCCATGTGGTAGAAGGAAAGAACCAACTTCCACATGTTCTCTGTCCTCCATCATGTGCTATGACAGGTGCTCACACCCCCCACCATCATATACATTGAAAACAAATAAAGGTAGTACTTTTTTTTTTTTTGGTCTTTTTGAGACAGGGTCTCCCTGTAGCCCCAGCTGGCCTAGAACTCACTCTGTAGACCAGGCTGGCCTTGAACTCACAAATATCAGCCTGCCTCTGCCTCCCAAGTGCTAGAATTAAAGGTGTGCGCCACCATGCCCGGCAGTACATGTTTTTTTTAAATGCAGTCATGTGATATGATCCAGCAGTTGTACCTGTGTGTGTTGAGAAGAAGGGAGATGAAGTCACACGATGAGGTGGTGATGCTTGAGATGAAGTCAGAGAGGCTATTGTCTGGGAGGACCCACTGCTCTAGGCCCCAACAGATGAAACTGGCTCAGACAACCTGGAACCAGTCGTGCCAAACACCGTATCATCAGATGGAATCTTACAGGAAGCAGGAAGGTCCCAAGCAGACCAATTTGACATTGTAGCTGATAAATCAGGGCTAGGGAAGCCTCTTCTGCTTTAACCCTTCAAGAAAGCTAACCTGGACTAACTAGTCAGGTGTTTCCTATGGCCCTATTGTTTGTTCCCACCTTACAAAACCCACCTCTGTCAGTGTTGGTGGCTCATAGATAAAAGCCAGTTAGACCTGTAGCTAAGTTGGTTGGGATTTTTGTCTTGACAATACATGCAATGGACTGTCACCTTTAGAAAAGGACACTCTGACACCCTCCAGGACACAGATGGACTGGAGGGCAGTATGCTCAGTGACACAAGACGACAAGCCCATGCTGCTGCTTCTGTGGAGTTCTAGATCATTAATGCTGCTCAACAGTATAGTTTATGTTAGGTATATTTTACCACAATACAAAAAAAAAATTACCAGGAAAGAAGATGCAAACAGGAGGCAGAGGTCTGGAGATAAGCAACATCCTCTCTGTCCCTGATCCTAGAGGGTAGAGGAGCCTAGTGCTGGTTCTTTTCCTGAGAGGTAGGAGGGGTGCCAGTCTGATTAAATCAATTTACACCAAGGCAGCTGTTTTCCGAAGGGGCCTCCTCTCATCTTAATTACTCTCAGCAAGGTGTTCTTTGAACAGATATTTTAATCTAGGGATCTTCCTGTTGCAAATTACATCATGTGTCACCCCTACCTGTGGTCCTGTAGGAACTGGGGGTAGGTCTGGGGATGTGAACATATGTATATGTGTGTCTGAGCATACCCATGTACACACACACACACACACACACACACACACACACGCTCACACACATACACAGATGAGGCATGTGTGCTACCTTTACAATACTTGGAGTTCTAGTTAGTGTATCAGAAGTTATTTTCTGCCTAGAAATCCTTTTATTTATTTTATGCTTTCTTTCTGATTTTAAAAGTCAAGTCATTATAGCTGAGTGTTCTTTCCTACCATACCTATAATCCCAGCACTTGGGAAGCTGAGGCAGGATTGTCGAGAGTTCAGACTCACTGTAGGCTATGACTATGGGCTATGTAGTGAGTTTCAAGATGGCCTAGACTAGAATGAGACTCTGTCAGAAAAGCAAAAGAAAAAACAAAACAAAAACCAAACCAACTAGCTGAACAACAACAAAAATCCCACCTCACTATAAAACCAACCAAACATAGAATTTAAGAAAATGGGTTTCTAGGCATAGCAGGGCACCCCTGTGGTCTTGGCAACCAGGAGGTAGAGGCTGGAGAGTGGTAAGTTTCAGGCCAGCATGGGTTACAGAGTGAAATCCTGTCTTGAAACAAACCACAACAAAAAGAAAGAAGGAAGGAAAGCAGGGTAGCTGCTCTGGTAAACGCTGTGTGACCATCCTTCTTCACAAGACCAAGCCTCAGTTTCTTCTCAGTCCTCAGTCCTCTCAGTGCTTATAGATTTTCTCTGTTACCTACCGAGATTCAAGATTCACTGGTGCTGAGGTGGGTGAGGCTGGCTTCCACATGCAGTTGGGGAAGTTGGTGGCCTGTGGCCTTATGGCCAGCGTGGAGACAGCAGTGTGGGCTGCATGGGATGGGCCTGGTGCTGTACAGTGGTGGACACTCTGGCACAGGGCTCTAGTTTCACCCTGGGCGGTACCTCCCAAGGACCAGCTGTCCTAACCAGTCACACTCCTGCATTGTGTAGGCAGTGTTAAGTGATTGAGCAAATGGACTGGCATTGTGATGTGATAACATTGGCAAACTATTGCCTAACTATTGCCTAACTATTGGAAGTTTAGCACTTATTGGAATACCTTTTATCACAGGATTTTACTTAAAAGACCTGATCATTGAAGCCATAAACACGCCATATACCAACGCCTGAGCCCTTTCCATTACACCTCCCTTACAGCTGCATACAACACATGCATTATCTTTTGTGTAATGGCTGTTTTTCTACTTGGGAAGTTTTGCTACTATCTCCTCTGAGACTCTCGGAAGGCCACTTAGAGATCTGTGAATCTGTAGACAGATCAGATGGTGGCTATGTACTCAGGAAACTGCATAGCGCTGCCATGTCTCCACCTTCCAACAGGCTCTGTGAGGCAGGTGCTCAGGGGCCGCTTTGGCATCTCATCTCCATCCTGGTGCTTTGACTCCTGCCCCATGAGAGCCGAAGGCACCTCTCTCCCATACTAGTGCTGACCAGGAATGATGGGTGCGGGGGGCTTAGTGGCTCAGTATTTTGTCCACAGGAAGTCATCAGAGGGGCCCTTTTCACTGAAGTCACTTCTTTGTTACCCTGTGATGGGGATGTAGACTGATGTAGACCCAGGTGCCCTCCACTGCCTGGTGGGTGTAAGGCTTCCTAGAGGCCCCTCTCTCTGCATTTGAGTTTTTCCCTGGATTTGGGCTTCAGCCTGAGAACACACTAAGATGAGCTGCACAGGCCAGAATATGCCCCCTCACCCCCACCCCCCCACCCCCCCTGCCCAGGGAAGAGGTGGGGCAAGCAGAGGAACAACTGAGAAAGGTGCGCAGACTGTATGCAGAGGCCAAGGACTGGGCCCAGGTATTCCTGGGTCGTTGCTACCTGTACCTTGTTGGTACCAAGGCCCCAGCAAGGTGCTATGGTGCTGGGCTTGCTGAGTAGACTGAGGAAGGTCTCTGGTGCAAGCAGTGACAGGCATCCAATGGCAGTGACTGGGATGCTTAGAAGTCGGGGGCCAGAAAAGGGGATCGGGTAGGGAAATAAGGTTGGAAGATCATGGTGGGGGGGTTGCAGAAAATCAGTGAAAGTTCTTTTATGACAGACTGGTGTGGACTGAACTGTCCCTGAATGTTTAGGTTGAAGGCCTTACCTTCTAGTCAGTGTCTAGAAACAGAGCCTTTAGAGAGGAAATCAGAGTTAACAGAGGTTATAGATACAACTGTGACCTTACCAAGACAAAGAGGGGTCTCAGGGACTCCCAGAGGGATGATGAGGACAGAGGGCCAGGACCAGCTAGCTGCAAGGCAGAGACAGAGGATGCCAACCCTGTCAACATCTGTAAATACCATGCCCTGTAGGCTCATGGCTGTGCTGCACCCAAGCCCCCCACTTCGCTCCCCATAAATAGTAACCCCATTGTGGTCCACTGGAAGGTCACTATAAGCCCACATGGCCAGTGGCCTGACTGTCTCTCACAGGCCAGCTGTTCGTCAGGTACTTGTGAGGGAGTTCCCTGTAGCCACCTCTGCCAGCTGTACCTCCTCTGCTGGCCACCTGTGCCCTCCCTGGGGCCCTGGGCTCCTCTGATGTCTCCATCCTGTTGCTTGGCAACTAGCGCTTTCTTATCCCTCTGGACTAGACAGCCCAGTGCTGGGACAGCCCATCTTCCTGGGCAAGCCAATGCCCCAGGTGGTACTGGGTCTTTATCTCCCTGTTTACAGAACAGTGCTCCCTCAGGAGCTTTGGGAAAGGCAGAGTGGAATGAACAGGGAACACCAGCAGCCCTCAGCCAAAGCACTGCCTGCCAGCCATCCCTGAAGTTTGTATTCATCAGCTCTGGGGGTGTTTATAGAACCAGGCAAGTGGGGATCAGTACCCAGGCACTTGCAGTGTGCAGACATGTGGCCACAACCAATCAACCTTGGAGGCTTGGTGTCCTTTACCTGTGGTGAGCTAGCCAGGGGTTGGGCCTGTTCTGGGGTGGGTAGCAGCGCAGACATTGTGACCTTGGGTTTCACCCAGCAGCCGGCACAGGCACAGGAGATACCCATGTCTTCCTAGGATTAGGCCCTTCCATACTGGGTTGTAGGCAGGAGTGCCCTGAGCATACTCTGTGCCTGCTCAGTTTGCTACAGTTCTACAGCTCGCACTACCTGTGGATGCAGTCTGAGTTGTGAAATGCTGATCCCCAGACAGCTGCCACTGAGCATGGTGTTCCACGAGGGCCTCCTGAGTCGAGGACATCTCCTGTGCTCCAGCCAGTGCAGAGATGGTGCAGATCTGGTCAGCACGTGCTGCAGTGTACAGAGCTCAGCTGGTGTAGTCTTTCTCACTAAAAGTCCAGAACCATCAGAACATGTGGGATCCTCACCTAACTCACAGTGACTCGTCTTCTGAGATACCTGGGCCAGCCATTGAGAGGAGGTGGGTGGAGGAGTGGAATATAGTTACCCATTGGGTCAAGCAAGGTCCCTGTGGCCACTCATGGGAAGTAGTGCCGACTTGACATCTGCCAAGCAGACTTGGTCTGACCCCTTTTCCTGGATACTCATGTCCCTGAGGACCAGCCAGTTGTCCAGGTGACTGTGTGTGGCACCACCATTCTTAGAGGAAACTGAGTCTCATTAGACACCCAGGGCCCAGGTGGTAAGGGACATCTCTCCACAGGTGGTTTCTGCCACCTGTGCCTTCATAAGGATGTACTGAGCCACAAGGCACAGTGGCTAGAATGTTCCAGGCCTCCTGAGAGCAGCCTGCTCACTCAGGCCTAGTGTGGCTGTCACTATTCAGTCTCCCTCCCAGGGAAGCCCTGCTAGGCGCCAGCAGAGGCCACAGGGTACCACATTGGAGGTGCGGGTACCCCATGATGTAGGACCAATGAGGCTCCCACAGGAGACCTGCTGCTGCCCAGGGTCCCTCATGTTTGGCTGAGACCCTGAGCTGCACCTCTAGCAATCAGATGTAGGAAGGGACACTTGCATGTGAAGCCACCCACTGTGGTGTTTATAGCAGCTCTGGTACCACCAGGGTAAAGCCATCTAGTTGTGCCGTTTATAACAGACCAGGGTAAAGGTCCAGGCTGCTAGCTGCTCAAAGGCCAAGTCCCAGGAGAGCTGAGAACTGGTAGGAAGGAGTCAGAGTTATGGAAGGGCAGCAGCCTGGAGAAGGCGGCAGCTTCCTCAAAGCTCTGTCTTGGGCAACTAAAGGCCACAAAGGGCTTTTACAGGGAGGGGAAGGAGTTCCAGGAGGACAGTGGGTGGGGAGGCTACTGCTGCTGAGAGTTGTTGTCAAGGTGTGTCTCCTTTCTTCTACTCAGGAATGCGCCATGGACTTGGACCTTCTGGGCAGCCCCTGCCATTGTTTTTTTAGAAAGACCGTTTCACTACTAGAACAGAATGCTAAAGGGATGAAGGACTACTGAGGTCATTAGAGGTCCTGGAGTCTGGATCTAAAGGAAGCAGCTAATATATTACAAAAGGGAGGATCAGGGAGGCATGGCGGCCTTGTGAAAACTTGCCAGGGACAACTTCCAGAGAGCCGGCTGCCCAGCAGCAGTGTGGCCCAGGTTTTGGGCAGGTGCCCACAGGGTCAGGGCTGAGATGTTCCTGGTGTTCTCTACTCTGGGGACTGCGCATAACTGCTGCCCCTGCCTCTTGGAGCTCTCGTGGTATCCACACCGATGATTAACCTTCAGTGCCCTTCCATATATGGCTGCTCTGCACACCCAGTCTAGGATGGAGAATAAAATTTTGTCTCTGTGGAGACTTAGCACACTGGCCCACTGGGGTAGTGCCCTTGTCCTCTGGGGATTCACAGGCCTGTCTGAGGCACTCCTAGGACAAATAAACATGGTGTCTGAGAGCAAGTGGACAGTATTGTGGGACTGAGAGCATCACTCATGGAGCCCACGGAGGCTGAACCTAACCCAGAAATCCTGTGAGCAGAGGAGGACAGCCAAGAGTAGAATCAGTGTCAGGAGTAGAGGTGGGGAACCCAGGTCCGTCACCACTCCCGTGGGCCAAACAAAGCCCCTCGCTTTAGTCCCATGAGCCCTCTTCAGCCAGGCAGACCTAGTTATTCCTCTCAACCTCACCTCTAGGATGTCACTGACATTTGCAAATCAAGATTTCATTAAGGAAATCTGGGTGGGTGAAGCACCCTCTTGTGTCCCTGCCTGTGTTCTATATTAAAGTTATAGCTTCTTGAACTTTGCTCTTGTTTGATAATAGCTTACATTGGAAGCCCAACTGTGACTTTAAACCAAGCTCAGTTTTTTAAAATTTATTTATTTATACATATATTTTTTATCAAATCTAGACCCGTGTCCCCCCATTCCCCCACCCCTCCAGAGCTCATGCATTCTGCCAAACATGCTATTAATCTCTTTCTCAATATTCTCCATGGGGAAGTTGACTGTTTTGAGCAGAAGTTCACTGTTTCAGTCAGTTCTTTGATGCAGTCCTTTCTGTTGTTGTTGTTGTTGTTGTTTCCAATATGCATCACTCCCAACTGCTTTGGACAAAAGCTCAAGGGGCCATGCACAGGAAATACTTACAACTGGGTCATTGGCACTAGCATCCACAGATGAGGGATACCATTCGTCGTTTGTTTTTCTGGGACTGTGTTACTTCACTCAGCATGATGTCCTCTAGCTCCAGCCATTTTCCTGCAAAGCTCATGATGTCATCTTTCTTTACTGCTGCATAGAACTCCATTGTGTAGATGTACCACATTTTCTTTATCCACTTATCAGTTGAGGGGCATTTGGGTTGGTTCCAGCTCTTTGCTATTGTGAAGAAAGCTGAAATAAACATGACCATGCATGTATCTCTGCAGTGGGGTGAGTCTTGAGGGTACATGCCCAGGAGTGGTATGGCTGAGTCGGGTGGCAACTTCATTCCAAGTCTTCCAAGGGTTCTCCACACTACTTTCCATAGTGGCTGTACGAGTTTACATTCCCACCAGCAGTGGATGAGTGTTCCCCTTTCCCCACAACCTCTCCAGCACTTGGTATCATTTGTTTTCTTGATCCTAGCCAGTCTTATTGGAGTAAGATGATATCTTAAAGTGGTTTTGATTTGCATTTCCTTAATGATTAGTGATGTTGAACACTTCTTAAGGTGTTTCTCAGCCATCTCTAACTCCTCACTTGTGAAGTCTGTTCAGTTCTTTGCTCCATCTTTTGAGTGGGTCATTTGTTTTCTTTCTTCTTTGTTTTTTGAGTAGTTTATATATTCTAGAAATCAATGCTTTGTCAGATGTTTCTGTGGTGAAGGTTTCCTCCCGCACTGTGGGTTTTCTCTTCACTTCCTTGATTGTTTCTTTTGATGTACAGAAGCTTTTGAGTTTAATGAGGTCCCATTTGTCAATTGTCAACCTTAATTCTTGCGCAGCTGCTGTCTGATTTAGGAAGTCTTTTCCTATGCCTATGTTTTGTAGTCTGCTGCCAACTTTTTCTTCTATTGCCTTCAGAGTTTGGGGTTTCACGTTGAAGTCTTTGATCCATCTGGAGTTGACTTTTGTACAGGGTGAGAGGTAGGGGTTTAATTTCATTCTTCTACAAGTGGTGATCCAGTTTTGCCAACACCACTTGCTGAAGATGCTGTCTTTTCTCCATTGCTGGACGGTAGCTTCAAAAGCACCCTGATTTCCTGGTGGTGACACCAGGGGACTGTACAGCAGCATTAGCATAGAGCCTCAGAAGCACTGGAGATCAGGTCTGCAAACCAGAGGGAGCACAGCTAGATGCCCAGCTGTGGTGCAGGTGTGACATGGACAATAGGCCTAGCCTTGTCTTAGCTGCAGAGCCATGCACCTGTGCCAATCCCCCATTCATATTCAGATTCAGATTCTTTTTTAATTTTATTTTTGTATGTGTATGAATGTACTGTCTGCATGTAGGTTTGTGCACCCATGTCATGCAACGCCTCGGAGGTCAGAAGAGGGTCTCGGATTCCCCTGGAACTGGAGTTCTCCTGGAATTGGAGTTACAGACGGTCCTTAGCCACCATGTGGGTGCTGGGTATCAAGCCCGGGTCCTCTGCAAGAGCAGTCAGTGCTCTTAACAGCTAGGCTATTTCTCCAGCCCCTCAGATTCAAATTCTTAATCCCCAAAGCTGCGGCCTCAGGAAGTGAGGTCTGGTTGGGGGGGTCATTGAGGTGAATCAAGCTGTTGGACTTTCCCTAGATGGATGAGTGACATGCAGTGAGCCAGGAGGCTGGCCTTAGCAGATGCTTTGATCCTGAGCTTCTAGACTGTCCTTTTTAAAGTTATACAGCCCAAGGTATCTTGTTATGACCCAAAGAGAACAAGCCAGACAACCAAGTGCTTGTTGTTTTGCAAGTTTACCTGAAAACAAAGCACATTTTCAAGTTTAGTTCAGTGTGGCTTCACTATGTGCAAGCTGAGATGGTGGCTATGTGTGCATTCCCTTTTCGTCTGGGCAGAGGCTGCTATGAGAAGAATAAATGTTCGCGAAACCCCTGGGGGACAACTCCTGGCAGAAAGGTGAAGTTCACCTGGTTGAGGCAGGACACTTTAGCCAGCAGATTTCCCATGTGTCTATGTGTCCTGTGCGCTGCAGTATTCAGGAAGGATCTGCATGGCCTCGGCTCTAGTGCTTGTCATTGGGCGGCAGAGCCACCTTCTTTCAGTGGGGGCTCCTCACCCAGCCACTGGGACAGGAGGGACCCCTGAAGAGGGCAGTCACAAGATGGGGACCACAGGTGGTCTGGGGAAGGTAGGCAGGGACAGGTGACAGGTGGACCCTGGGCTAGGGCAACTGTGGGACATGGAAGCATGGCTAAAGCTGAGAGTGTCCCAAGTCCCACAGGACCTTCTGCCACCTACTTCCTTATGAATGCTGAAAAGAAGTCCTACCTAGAGATCCAGCTCTCCTGACTTTCCCTCAAGCCCTGGCAGCGTCTCCTCACACCTGTCCTGGTGTGCAGTCCTTGTAGGTCTCAACTGTACATCCTTGGAAAACTATAGGCTTCCCCTCTATCTTCCACCAAGCCTGACTAAGCAGGTCCCCCAAGAGGAGATGAAACAGTGACCCCATCCCACCTCAGGCGCCAGTGAGTCATTCCACTTCTCTGCCCAGCACACTTGGTTATACAGCTTGAAACAGGCATCACCTCAGACCCTCGGTTGGGGCTCCAGGTTTGAACCTCAAGCACCATCCAGTGGTGGCTGAGGCAGGAAGTAGGGGTGGGGGAGCTCCTGGATGGGGTTCTGTGGATCACAGGCAGAAGCAAGTGGCATGACTTCTGGGAGATTATGGACCGTTCTAGGCTGCCACTTGATGGAACCACAGAAAAGTCACCCACGGGTCAACCATCAGGAGTGGCTTTAGGAGACTCCAGCGTGATTTGTTCATTTGTTTGAAGCAAGGCCTCTCATATACCCCGAGTTGGCTTTGAACTCATTATGTAGCTGAGGCTAGCTTTCATCTCCTGATCCTCTTGTGTCTACCTCCCCAGTGCTGGCATCACTGTGCCCAGTACCATGCCCAGTTCCAGTGTGATTTCCGACCTACATTTAGAAATAAAGCCCAGGAGGTAACATCCAGCCTTATATGGGTTCTTGGGGGAAAACGAAGACAAGGCTTCTGTTCCTGCTGGTGCCTGTGTGAACTGTTGTGCCTGGTGCCTGACCTGGAACCCACAGCTTCCCAGCTTGTATCCAGGCGTGGGTGGATGGCCTCAGTGTTAGAGACAATGGCAGAGCGTAGTTCCTGCCTCTGACGGCAGCAGGTGTGGTGAATCACTGGTTTCCAGCAGCGGGTAATGTAGAGCCTCCAGAGCTTGGCTCCTTGGTGCTCCTGAATGTAATCTCAGCCAGAGGCTTTTATTTCCTTCCTGTTTAATCATGTCCAGAAATTATATCCAGCAGAGTGGAGCTGCAGCGTCCTTCCCGAAACAGCGGGCAGCTCCTGAGAGTTCTTGGGTTTATTTATACATATATTTTTGACCAAAGCTCTGCCAGGAGCCACATTCTGGGTAGAGCTTGCCTGACCCCGGCCGGGTGCTGACCCATGTTCTTCCACTCCTGGGTATCCCACAGGGAGGACAGAGAGGGCAACTGGGTGACCTGGGTATACTCCTTACACCAGGGAAGCTCTGGAGATGTCTCAGATTGCCTTGAGGCCAGGGTCTCAGGACAGATCCAATGTGATCCCTGTGCCTTCACCCCATTCTGAAGCTCTATAAGACTGTAAGCTTCAGAGGGAGGAGGAGGAGTACCACCTATGCACCCCAGGCTTCATTCAGAATGAGAGGTAGCCACATAGGCTGACCCACAGGGATGGACAGAGGGTGAGGATCAACGGTAGTGTGGCTGTGGGAGGTACACTGGGGAAGTACCTTGTGTCCTGGAGAGACGTGGCTATTCCTGGAACAGCAGGCCTAGATGGTGACTCTGATCATGGCTTGCAGGCATGCAGTTTGCACCAAGAAGTGCTAGTGTAGCCATCAGATTTGACATCTCAGAATCCTGCTCAAGCCCCACAGGAGTGGCAGGTGTGTGGGGGCTGTAGAAAGAGTGAGGCAGAGCACAATGTGGCTGGGACTCAGCCCTCAGCCATGCTGGAGAGGGAGGGTAAGACAGAGGAAGCCACAGAGCACTGGAAGGGAAGGCAGCCAGGGGTACTCTGAGGCTGCCTCGTATATGCAGAGCTGGCTGGTTTGTGCATGCCCTTGCACATGTGTGCTGTGCAAGCATGGGTGCAGCTGTGCCCAGTCTAGGAACAGCCTGAGAAGAGGAAGCCTCAGTGCATCCATGTAGCAGCATCTGGTGCTGTGGGAAGAATCCAGATTGCCCCTGGCAGCTTTTAGCTAGGGTGTCTGTGCTCCATCTCCAGAAATACCCAGTTATATGAGGGTCAAGCCCAAGTGTGTGAGTCTGTAGGGACCGTGGAAGCTGATTTTTTGTTTCAGCAGGCCAGGACACCTCAAGGACACTATGCAGCTTGTTTCCACAGGGACTCTGGTTATGGAATGTGACCAGTAGTCCTGGTCAAGGTGTGGTTCGGCCCATCATCATTGCCTCAGGTCCAGTCTGATGATTGATAAGCTGTGGGTGAAATCCCCTCCCCACCCGGAAATAAGCATCCCCTCTTGCTGGCACCAGGATTCTTTTCCTTCTTTTAGCATGAGATTCCTGGGAAAATTCTGATTCCTTGGGGTCCGTTGTTACAGTAGTCTCATAGCCAAAGGGAGGAGCACAAGTGTCTAAAATATCTTCATTCCTGCCAGGACAGTTACAGTATTGTTACTGGATCCATGTCTAGCTGCTCACCACCCAAAAGCTAATACTCAGGAAAAGTGAATTGGAAGGCAAATCAGATTTATTCAAAGTCTGGCACCTAGAAAATGGAGGGCCTATTGTCCTTAATTCTGTAGCTTAGGGGATTCAGGGCTTTGTAGGGTGGTTAAGGAAGGGCACAGGACAATGGGCTGGAAGGCTATGAGCTAAGTGGCCTTTATCATCTCTGGCCAGCATGTGGCAATGAGTCTTGATATCCTCGGGCTAGTTCCTGAAGTTCTTTAGACAAACAAATGGCTTTAAAAAAAAGTAAGTAAAACCCTAGGGATAGTTGGCGTACGGGCCAGAGAGCAAGGAGGGTGTTACACGCTGATGTGATCTGAAGGCCTCCAGGTGTCCTGGCTTCTGAAAAGCTGAAGATTATTTAGCCTCTTAACCATTTAGATGCAGCTTCTCTTCAAAATTCAGAATGTAGGGGCTGGAGAGATAGCCTAGCGGTTAAGAGCACCGACGCTCTTGCAGAGGACCCGGGTTCGATCCCCAGCACCCACATGGCGGCTAAGAACCGTCTGTAACTCCAATTCCAGGAGAACTCCAGTTCCAGGGGAATCCGAGACCCTCTTCTGACCTCTGCGGCATTGCACGACATGGGTGCACAGACCTGCATGCAGACAGTACATTCATACACATACAAAAATAAATAA
>VZQC01003291.1:1702506-1716015 GCA_009823505.1 Rhizomys pruinosus
ATATATATATATATTTGCAGAACAAAACAAAAGCCAAGAAACCCCCCAAAATTCAGAATGTTGGGCCAGGGGAGGGGACACAACCTTGTGAAGGCCAATGGCTGTGTGAGTGGCCGCTGTTATTTCTTCTCCCAGTACTCGTAGTGCTTGCAGAACCAGTGTCTGCCTGTCATGCTTTTGATTTCCCAGGGAGGTACGGTGCTATGCAGAGCTTTGGTTATGGGAGGTACGGTGCTATGCAGAGCTTTGGTTATGTGCTGGTTATTTTTTGCCAACTTGATAAAAACTAGAGTTACCTGGGAAGGGGGAGCCTCAATTGAAGAATTTCCTTCATCATATTGGTCTGTGGGCATGTGTGAGGAGTATCTTAATTGCTAATTGGTGTGAGAGTACCCAGCCCTCTGTGGGTGGTGCCATCCATGGGCACGTAGGCGTGGGCTGGATAAGAAAGACAGCTGACCATGAATCTGAGAACATGCTAGTAGGCAGCATTCTTCATCCTGCTCTGCTTCGGTTCCTGCTTCCAGGTTTCTGCCTTGAGCTCCTACCCCAGCTGCCCTCAGTGACAGACTATATCCTATAAGATTAAATAAACCCTTTCCTCCCCAAGTTGGTTTTGGTCAGTGTTTTGTCACAGCAACAGAAAACCAAACTAGGACAGGTTTCTTCTGTAAAGTTTTGTTTTGTTTGCATTTTGTGTTTTTGAGAAAAGGTCTCTCTGTAGCACCAGCTGGCCTGAAGCTTGCTACTATGTAGACCAGATTGGCCCCGATCTCATAGAGATCTACCTGTCTCTGCCTTAAGGGTTCTGGGATTAAAGCCGTGTACCACCACGTTGGCTTCTGTGAATTTTTGATAAATTATGTTTGCCAAAGAATTTGTACTTTTTAAAAAAAATTTGTCCTTCTGGTACTAAAAATTAAACCCAGCCCTTGCACATATAAAACTATCACTGAGTTATAGCCCTGACCCATAAATTTTCCTGTGCCACCTTTAGAAAATCATGGACTTATTCTTTTATCTATACAAATGTCTAGGCTCTAGTACATTTCACACACTGGGAGGTATAACCAAAGATTATTGTCACACACTCTGAAATCCAGAAGTCTGGCACTCTGCTGTGGGCAGGGCCACTCTGTCTCTAAAGCTGCAGAGGATGACCCTTCTGGCTTGCCTTTTTGACCTCGAAGTGCCTTCAGCTATCCCTGGACTTGTGGTTACATCACTCTGTCTCCACCTCTGCCTTCCCCAGTTCTGCCCATGCCTCCCTCATCTTTGAGTCTTCAGATTGTTCCCCTGAGGAGGTCAGGTATGGAGTAGAGCCCACCCTCCGACAGCATCTCCTCATCTCAAATAAATGTTTACAAAGATCCCATTTCACACCAAGGTTGATTCCTCTGGGATCAGAGGTCATGTTCCCTAGGATGCCCCTGCCAGTAGAGGTGACCGCCCATGTGGTTAGGAGCATGGCAAAGTGAGAGCTGTTGATGGGGTAGCAAGGCACCTGAACCTGAGGGTGCACTTCTACATGACTCTCTGGGAATACAATTCAACCCCTTTATACTGTTTGTATGATCATTGCTAGATCCGCAATGAGAGATTCCTCCCCCACCCCCCCTGTCTAAAGATGAATCTTTATGTTTCAATAGAATGTGTTTTCATTATACTTTAGCTCAAAATAGTCTTGGATTTTTTTTGTGACTCTTCATGGATTTCACATCCTTGGAATGTGTTGCTTAAATGATTTTCCCAGTCTTTCTGTGGCTTACTTTCCTCGTTCCTCTGTGAACAGAGGTCACATTCTCTGTCATTACCATTCTAGTGGAGGTGAAAGGCCACTGTAAAGGGAGCCTGGGGTGGAAGTGTGGTGTATGGTGTTGCAGAATGAAAGGTGAGTTTGGGGTGCAAATCCCAACTGCTTCACTCTTCTCTTGGCTTGTCAAAATACTAATCTCTGATTTTTTCACTATTTTTTTATCAGCCACCAAGACAGGGAAATCTCTAACACCTCATAGCAAATTGTTATTCTTGGTTCTGCAGCTCCTGTGCCGAATGTTACAGGTTTCCTCTTGCCTCCTTTTTGGGGATTGAACAGACAGTACTTACTGATTTAGGCATTTATTTGTTGCAGTACTGGTGATTGATCTGATGTATTCTAGGGAAGAACTCTACCACTGAACTATATCCACCCTCAAAAGGGCAGTTTTTATAACCAGGCTTTACATCATTCAGAGCAGAGCATGGCCCTAGCTTTTCACGGAACAACTAACTGCCCCTAACGTGCTCAGGGCACTTGTAATCAGGTCTTGCAAGGGAACAAGAGCAGCCAGCCCAGTGCATTTGCACATTTCAGCCATACCCCTCCAGGCACATCTGCTTTTGGACTCCGCTCCATAGATCCCTTGCTACCAGATCTGGGCAGTAGCTTAGATTTGCCTCCTCTCCTGATCTGCATTTCTGAGCTTTCCCAGGACCAGGCCTTTTGCCTGGATTTACGGTTTTTCCTGTGGCTTTATGGTTGGAGACATTCTGATTCTGCTTTCATCCTCAAGGAGACTTTTGCTGGATGGACGTCTGAGTTGTAGATATCCCAGTCTCCTGGGCTCCACCCTTCCCTTGGTTACTGCAAACATGAACTCTGCTATGGCCACAGATGGGTTTGTAAATCTTTTTTGCTTTATATAAAAAAATTAAGGCCAGTGGCATACATTTTTTTACCATTTAATCCCTGTACCCAGGAGGCAGAGGCAGATGGATCTCTGTGAGATCAAGGCTAGCCTGGTCTACATAGTGAGTTCCAGGCCAGCTAGGGTTGCAGGGAGACCCTGTCTCAAAAAAAATAAATAAATTTGGAGCTTGAGAGATGGCTTAGTGGTTAAGAGCATTGGGTGCTCTTGCAGAAGACCTAGGTTCTGTTCCCACCACCCACATGGTTTCTAGCAGCCATCTATAACTGTAGTTCCTGGGGACCTGACACCTTCTTCTGGCCTCCACTAGCATTGTACACATATGAAGTACTTATATACACAAAGGCAAAACATTCATACATATAAAATAAAAATTAATAAAATATTTTTAATTAACTGACACTTGCAGACACAAAGTTAGACATATAACAAGGCACTGTGTGATATTTCATTTTACACACAAATTGTGATGCTTAAGGCTTAATCCAAGGTCAACACATATCTATCTTCTCTAACATTTATCACCCCTATGGCAAAACATTCATGATCCTAGAACATCAGAGCCTCACGCACCTGTTAGCCAAACTACCTGCCACTTAGTGTCCACTGATTTATCTTTAATATTTTGATTGATTTTTTTCTCCTTCCTTCCTTCCTTCCTTCCTTCCTTCCTTCCTTCCTTCCTTCCTTCCTTCCTTCCTTCCTTCCTGGGATTGAATCCAGGTCCTCATGCTCTGCAAGTGCTTTGCACACTTCAGCCCTGGCCCTGAATTTAGAGAGGTTGTTTTCCTTCTATGCTTATCCATGTCCTGACATTGCACATCTTTGGACTGTGCAGGTTGTCTCATAGAGAGGATCTAGCTTTGCCTTGGAGGAGAGCTGACCTGGTATGATGAGTTTAGAGTTATAAAGTCCACGTGATGCTGATATACTTCAATAGCAATCAAAGCTTATTTCTAACATGTATTTTTAACTCATGCCCTGGGGAAATAGAAATTAATGACTTACATTATTCACACAAAGAACAAGTTCACTCTTGATGGCAGTGAATTCTAACAGTATGTTTGTCTGACTCTGTCATGGGACTTAAGCCAAATATTTAAGGTTTGAATAAGGTAATTCAACCAAGAGACTTATCTAACTAAGTCAGTACCTACTAGGCAAATATATTTCTCCTTTTTTTTCTTTTCTTAATGGAATAGAAAAAGAGAGTTGGGGGAAAGAGGTGGATTTTAGTTTCTTCTTTCAAGAAAAATTTCAAGTTTGAAATGTGAGAGGTTGAGAAGATAATTTGGTGCTTCCTGCCCCACCAGCAGTGTGTGCACACGTCGTCCTTCTATACCCCCATCCAGCTCCCCCCCCCACGCACATAGAAGTATACTCAAGAGGCTGAGAGAGTGTTGCCTAGCCTGTGGAGGGGTGTCTATTTCCAGTGCGTCAGTGTTCATCTGTCCCTGTGGCCTTGCTGAGCCGCTGCCTCTCCAGGTCCAAGGCCTGGCTAGATAGTTTTACTTACTTATCTAGGGATTCTTTTGCTAGATACAGCTTTGATCTGTCTGGGTTTTTAGGGGCTGGTATTACTTCCTGGCAGGGCTGTATTACAGATGCCCAAACCCAGGATGTCAGGGCCTAGGATTGGTGCCCATGGCTCCTCTTACGGGCTGGGGGTCCTGCAGCTACTTCTGGCCTGATGAGGTGCCTCTCCAAGAAGCGACACTCCCTCTACCCTCCTCCTCCCACTCCCTGCCTTCAGAATCTGGAAGCCTAGCTGTTCCACCTGCCTGCAACCAAAGAGCGACCTTTGGCACAGGCCTGTGTTACCTTATCAGTGCTGGGTTAATAATAGGACAGAGATCTTGGTGGGGAGGTGGCCTTCTTATCTCTGGTTAACTTAAAGGATTGTGAGGTATTTTTGTCTGGACAGTGCTACACAAATTACAAAATGTGCTGGATCTAGGCAGGATGGGAAATCACCCCTTCACCCCAGCAGACAGACCCCATCATGACATGTCTTGTCTCTCCCAAGCAGGCTGTATGTGAACATGTGATTCACAACAAAAATGGTGGCACACTTTAAACACTTTTCTCCTACTTAGATATATACTGTAGGACTTGTTCCCCTCATTTCATATAGGGGAAACTCATTTAGCAAGACAAAAATTATTCTCCGTGGTTAAGAGGTAGAAAGAACTTGAGTGTCCTCAGGTAAGACATGGTCCATGCACATGGTGGAATGTTAATGGATTTGAAAAGGAACAGCATTCTGACATGAGCTTCACTATGGATGACCATGGATGAGCCTCAAGGACATTGTGCTTAGGGAGCCAAGCCAGTCACAAAAGGACGAGTACTGTGCAACTCCCTGGAATAGCCACAGACAGGCAAGATTGGAGGGGCAGGGGTAGAGTGTGGGCTGGTGACCAGTGTTTCCTGAGGACAGAGTTAGTTTGGGAAGTGGAGAAAGTGCTGGAGATGGATGGACATGATGCTATATAGCTGTGGGAAACACTTCAGGCCACAGAACTGTGCCTCAAAGAGAGGATAGTGATGTTTATGCTTTTTGTATTTTCTGCAGTTAAACAGAACAAATACTTTTAAAAAGGAAAAAGCAAAGCTGGACATGGTGGCACATGCTATAATCCTAGCACTTGGGAGGCAGAAGCAGGAGAATTAAAGTGAGTTGGGTCTACATATTGAGTTCCAGGCCAGCCAGGGCTACACATTGAGACCCTGTTTCAAAACAAGCAAGCAAGTAAGCCACAAACAAGCCACCCCCCACACCCACTTCCAAAGCCAAAAATAAAAAAAGGAAAAAAGAAAAAGCAATCAAACTTTTAAAATTTATTTATGATGCTGGGCATGGTGGTGTAGGCCTTTAATTCCAGCCCTGGGGAGGCAGAGGCAGGTGGATCTCTATGAAATCAAGGTTAGCTGGTCTCCATAGTGCAAGTCCTAGGCTAGCTGGGGCTACATGGAGATCCAGTCTCAAAAAGACAAAAAAGAGGGGGCTTGAGAGCTGGCTTAGTGGTTAAGAGTACTGGATCCTCTTGTAGAGGACCCGGATCGATTCCCAGCACCCATGTGGCAGCTAACAAGTGTCTGTCCCTACAGTTCCAGGGGAATTTGACACCCAATTCTGATCTCACAACTGCATTTACACACATGCAGGCAATATACTCATATACACAAAACAAAAGTAATAAGTGAAATATTTTTAAAGGACAAAAAAATGTATTTATGAGTGTGTGTGAGTGGTGGGCTGAGGGGGAGCCAAGGCAGTAGCAGAGGACAACTTGCAGAATCTGTTCTCTTCTGCCTTTACTTGGTTCCAGGGATTGAACTCAGATTCATTAGGCTTTCATGGCAAGTGTTTTTGCCCACTGAGCCATCTTGGTAGCTCTGAGTACGTGTTTTCAACATCATGCACAAGGCACCAGCAACAGCCAGACAGTACCCTGTGGTTCACTGTTCCCATGTGACAGCCCAATGACCACGGCTACCTTTCAAGGAGGAACTTTTAACTTGGATGGACGTTAGCCAGGATTCTGATCCTGGGTGGGTTTGGAAGTCTTACCTCCACACTCTCCTTGGCCTCAAGCAGCCCTCAAGGGGAGGGGCCTGGCTTGGGCAGAGGGTCAGCTTGTCTTGGACTTCAGGTAGACTAAAAGGAGGATGGGTGGGTTCACACAGATTTGAATGTCAGAGACACAGAGTGTGGAACAAGCAGGGCAGAGGGGAGGAAAGTGCTTTTGGGGATGAACTGGCTTCATCTTTGTAGCCCAGGAATGGGCCCCACTGGTCCCACTGTGTGTCCAGCCATTGCTGCCATGCCAGCTGGGAGCAGTAGTGGACTGCTGGGCTGAAAAGGTGGGTGCAGGAGTCACACACACACATTTGGGCTTTCACCACTCAGTGGACAGCAGGTGCAAGGTGAGCATCTCTTTTGAGGCAGGGTTGTGCACATAGCTTCTTGTTCCTAGCAGGGACTCTCAATTCTCAAGGGCAGTCTAGGTGTGCATCCCATGGGGCCTGGGCAGAGTTCTGATGGGCAGGAATTCCTTGGCCCCTTCACTCACCCCTCAGCTCCTGGAACTCATTTCTTTATCCCAGATCTGCCCTCCCCCGCCTCTTCTGGCTGTGTGACCTTGAGCAAGTGATTTGGCCTTCTTGGAAATCACAAAGTAGCATTATTATTGTCCATAATGATGTTTGCGTTTTCTGTTCCAGGGTTAGTTGAAGCTATGCACAAAAAGGGCTTAGATTGAGGAGATGACTCAGTGGGTAAAGTGCTTGACTGTGTTGTGTTATTGTTAACTGCTGGCTGTGAATGAGCCTGAATTCATGAGGACCTGGATTTGAATGTCTGCACCCATGTAAAAGCTGGGCATGGGGACTCATGTACCTATACCTGAGGGGTGGAGACACGCAGATCTCTGAGGCTTGCTGATGAGCTAGTCTAGCTCAGATAAGGAGCTTAAGGTTCAGCAAGAGACCCTGTCCCCAAAAGTAAAGTGGAGGACACTGGAGAGATGGCTCAGCACTTAAGAACACTGGCTGCTGTTGCAGAGGACCCAGGTTCAATTCCCAGCACCAACTTTGCAGCTAACAACTGTCTGTAACTCCAGTTCCAGGGGATCTGATGCCCTCTTCTGAGCTCTGTAGGCATTGCATGACATGGTTGCACTTAGATGCACACAGGCAATATACTCATATACATAAAATAAAAATAATAAAGATTTAAAAGAGTAAAGTGGAGAGAAATGAAGTCAACCTCTGGCCTCCACACACACATTCATAGATGAGTGAATCTTCACACACATGTATCCACATGTACACATCACACACATATAAAACAAAGACCGTGGAGTATGTCTGGAATAAACTAAATGTTACAGTGATGTCTTTGTGAATCTGAAAAGAATGGGGACAGCATGCTGGGCTTGAACTTGGGCCTCTGCCCCACCAATGTGACTGGAGACTGTAAGCCACTGGAGAGAGGGGATGGGGCTCCGGCTGGCTTTGGTGCAAGCTGACCACTGCGGGGCCAGATTCACTGGGTGAGATGTAACACTGGGAACTGTGCTTGAAGATATTCAGGCCTTGGAGGCAGGTACCTCTGTCAGGGACTGGCGACTAGACTAGTTCTTTTTTTTTTTTTTTTTTTTTTTTTTTGGCAGGGTCTCTCTTTAGTCCCAGCTGGCCTGGAGCTTGTTCTGTAGACCAGGCTGGCCTTGAACTCACAGAGATCCTCTTGCCTCTACCTCCTGAGTGCTGGGATTAAAGGCATGTGCCACCATGCCTGGCTAGACTAATTCTTTTATACTATGTTGGAGTTTTATGATTTAACAAGTATTTGCTGGCTTGTCCTGTTCTTTCTTTTTAATTTTTTATTTATTTCTGTATGTGTACGAATGTACTGTCTGCATGCAAGTGTATGCACCCGTGTCGTGCAATGCCACGGAGGTCAGAAGAGGGTGTTGGATTCCCCTGGAACTGGAGTTCTCCTGGAATTGGAGTTTCAGACGGTTCTTAGCTGCCATGTGGGTGCTGGGGATTGAACCCGGGTCCTCTGTAAGAGCGGCTGGTGCTCTTAACTGCTAGGCCATCTCTCCAGCCCTTGTCCTGTTCTTTAAACAAGAGGCTGTGTCAGAAATAACTCAGGTCTGTCCTTGCCAGGAAGGTGTGGAACTTGGAGACCAGCAGAAGGTCACTTGGGCATGGGTTGGGGCACTAGGTTACTTGCTCTGCCACCTGTGTTACAAAGTAAAGCAAAGTTATGTGGTGAAAGGTTAGGAAATGGGAGAGTAGTTCCTACTTTCCAAGCTGTCTGCTTCCCTTCTCTTACTGAGGGCAGCCTATTGCCTCCCACGTGTAGAGTCTGCACTGTGAATTCTGTCCACATGTCCTCCGTTCCTACCAGGCCTGGACATAGAATGACCATCCTCTACCAACACCATCTTCAGGTCTGAGTAGACACAATCATAAACACCTTTTGGTGTCCTCTTTGAGGCCACAAGGTACCTGTGGTGTGTGGCTCTGCTCCAACTTTCACAGCTGTGTAGGATCTGCTGGTGTCTCTGCTCACTGTCACCAGGGTGGGAGGTTGGTTCCAGTCTCGGCTGCTATAAGCAGGCTCTGTAGCTTGTTAGGTCTCTGCTGGGGTGGGATTTCTGGGTGTTTGGCTTTCCTGGCTACCCCTGCTAAACACTGTATCAAGGCAGCTGCACATCATTCAAGAGCCAAGAGTTGAGTTTGTCACGGTGAGGGAAGCATCAACTTGAGGCAGTCTCTTGAACATAGCTATGGGGACTGCCTGGGCATGTTGTCACCTTTTCCTCACTGCGCCACCTGTGTAGCATCCACATATGTACAGCAGCTGTTATGTGGGCATGTGCTGGCTCCCTTATCCACCCTTGCCAGGAGGAACATAAGCATTTGATTTTAATGGAGACCATTTTGCCAGTTTCTCTCTGGTGAAGAGCACGTCTGGAGGTCACAAAGGGACCTTGGATCCATGATCCCTGTGGCAAGTCTGCACTTGGCAACCACTGATGACAAATAGCACTGTAAGTTGAGTCTCCCTGTCAGCCTCTGGGGGCTACCCATGGGGTCTCCTGTCCAGCCACCAGGGTGAGCTGGGCTCTCACAGCCTGGGGGCATCTGAGGATCTAAGTGAAACTGCCAGGCTCTACTGTTGGACAGAAAGGCGCTGAGCTGATGCCAGAGATGGACAATGGAACTGGAGAATGTGATGAGAGGGTGACACAGAGTGGATTTTTTGGTGATGCCGTGTGCCTTTGGTTTAGATGTCCTGGATTTTGGAGGAAGAGAGAGCAACAGTGGAGAACTGGTGGTCTGAAGGCAGGTAGGCCTCGCCAGAGCCAGGAGGGGGTGCTTGTGACACTAGCCCACCCCTGAGAACAGTACCTGGGTGCCCCCTTCCTACCTACTTCTGGAGTGTTCCATGGAAGCCCTGGAAGGAAGCATTGTGTGTTCTTGGTCCATCCTGAAGAGAGCTTTCCAGGGAAGGGTGTAGCCTAGGCTACCCATAGGTGTCAAAGCTGATGGTTATGGGTAAGGAATAAGTACAAATCCTGGTGACTACAGGTAGTTCCTTTCTGTTGGAAGAGACCAAGTATACCTAGGCCCCTGCACCTTTGGTAAGCCAAGCAGCCACAGATAGGGACCCATGTCAGGTATGCTGCTGCAGATGGGTTCGGAATTGCCCTATGTAAGCTAAGGTGTTGTACCATGTTGCCTCCTGGACTGCAACCATTTGGGAAGACAGCAGCATCCCTACCTGCACTGTACCACCAACCTCAGCAGTGCCTAGGTGTCTGGGCCTCAGTGTGGCCTTATCTACCCTGTGAGCAAGAGCAGACTCAAATCCTAAGGGTGAGTGAGGCTAGGGAGTGAGGTGTCTAGAGGCCCTGGCCTTTACATCTCGTTTCTTGATTTTTTGCTTTAAAAGCACTGCTGAGGGGCTAAGGAGATGTCTCATTTTCCAGTGCTTTACTAAGTCCCAGAACTCACATAAAAAACTGGGGACTACCCCACACCTGTAATCTCAGAGCTGGGAGACAGTTGGTGGAGACAGGCAGATCCCTGGAAGCTTTAAGGGCCAGGTAGTCTGGCCGGCATGTCCAAGTTCCAAGGCAAAGAGAGACCCTATCTCAAACAAAAGGTAGAAGGTAGCTAAGGGCCATGCTGGAGGTTGTTTTATGACCTCTACACATGCGCTGTTCATGTGCATACCCACCATTCATGTGCATAAACACAAATGTGTGCACACACACACAAAAAGAAAGAAAAACGATAAGTACCACAGAGCATGCTGTACGCCTCTCATAGCAGCTAGAAATTTAAAAATGCAATGCTCATTAGATAACGTGTTCTCAGAGCCTCCCTCAGTCCTTAACCTTGACATGCGTGGTCCCAGGTCAAGAAAAAACACATTTTCATAGGACGTTGGCATTCTGTGTGGAGCAATTATAAAGTGCAACCATGTGCCTTCCCATGACCTTCCCTCTGAAGTCAACAGAACACCCTTCATGCCTCCAGAACTGTCCCACAGCTCACCCCACTCATCATTCTCTTTTATTTTATTTTTTTGTATGTGTATGAATGTACTGTCTGCATGCAGGTCTGTGCATCCGTGTCGTGCAATGCCGCGGAGGTCAGAAGAGGGTCTCGGATTCCCCTGGAACAGGAGTTCTCCTGGAACTGGAGTTACAGACAGTTCTCAGCAGCCATGTGGGTGCTGGGGATTGAACCCGGGTCCTCTGCAAGAGCAGTCGGTGCTCTTAACTGCTAGGCTATCTCTCCAGCCCTCATCATTCTCTTTTAAATGAAAATTCGTGGTGATCCCAAAGCTCTGCACAGGGGGGTAACAGGTATCTTCTAGCTCTATCCAAGGGGGCTTATAAGACAGCCAAGCTCAGTGACCTCCCTCTGCACTCCCAACATATTTGAGTGTCTCCGACTGCCCCCTAGTGCCACAGGGTGCTGTCCCCAGTGTCCCCTGGGCTCTCCAGCTTGCGCATGTTATCCATAGCAATGGATCTTGCTGTGGGATCATTCAGTCACAGGAAGGGGGGGGTGAGACAGACATATTTGAAAAATGAACTGTAGCTGGGCCTGGCTGTACATGCCTGTAACCCCAGCACTTGGAGACAGGAGGATCACTAGAGTTCAGGGCTATCCTTGGCTACACATCAAAGTTCAAGGCCAACCTGAGCCAAGAGATCCTATCTCAAAAAAAGCAAACAAGAAGCCAAAAATGAGGGAGGGAAGGATTGAAAGAGAGGAGAGAAGGAGGAGATCTCCTGAGGCCAGTGGAAGGTACCGGGGCACGGGCTGAAGAGCCCCCCCCACCCGCCAACTGGGATTACGAAGGCATCTGAAGGAGGCAAGTAAAGCAAGCCTTCAACACAGTGAAGAGGCATTTAGGACTCACATTGGAATACAGGCAAGGAGAAGCCCATATGCCAGGATCACGAAGAAGAGACAATACTGGAAAGGGGCAGGATAATCCCGTGCCAAGCTCTACCAACCCTATGGAAGACTCCTGCAGTGGGATCCCTCTGGGGATGCCCCAGGACATAGATATCAGAAACACAATTGGGAACATATTTAAAGAACTACAAGATTATAAAGAACAAATCAAAGAACTAAGAAAAGAGAATGAAGAACCCAAGAAGGACCTAGAGAGAGAGAATGACAAGCTCTGGAAGACAGTAGAAACACTGAAAAGATCCCATGCTGAAAAAGATAAGGAAACCAACCAGCGAAGCAAAGAGCTACAAGAAAAGATTGAGAAGCTCCAAAAAGAAGTAGAAATACTAAAGAAATCAGAAGAGGAAATGAAAAAGGAAATCAAACACTCATCCAATCAAGAGGAAAGGAATGGAAAAAGCCTCAGAAGCAGAATGGAGGAATCAGAACAAAGAATATCAGACCTGGGCCAGGCGTGGTGGTTCACGCCTTTAATCCTAGCACTTGGGAGGCAGAGGCAGGCGGATCTCTGTGAGTTCAAGGCCAGCCTGGTCTACAGAGTGAGTTCAATATTACAGCTGGGCTAACAGGGAGACCCTGTCTCCAAAAAGACAAAAAAAAAAAAAAAAAGAATATCAGAACGGGTAAATAACAAATAAGCAAGGCATAAACAACCAAGAAGAGTAATGAAACATTTAAAAATAAAAAATTTGAAAACGCGAGGAACTGCAGGACCTATGAAAATATCAGACCTGGCGCATCAGAGGATAGAGGAAGATAAAATCCACAAGAGAATTTAAATATTGATCAGATCTTCAAGGGAATAATAATAGATGAAGGAACTCTTCCCCCAACTAAAAAGGACAAACCAATACAAATAACAAGAAGCACATAGACGTGCAACACAGAAAAATCAGTAAAGAATTCTCCCACTCCAAACATCTTGTGATAAAAAGTGCTAGAACACCCAAAACAAAGACAAAAAATACCTAAAGCCACAGAGAGAAAAGAGACAACAATAGACCGATAAAGAGGAACCTAGCGAAATATAGAGCAAAAACGACTTGCGCAAGGGCCGAACTATGAAGGCAAGAATAACCTGGAGCAAAACATTCCCAATGTTAAGGGACAAGGAGATGCACCAGGTTCCTATAAAAAAAAAAACACAGCAAAATAGTCATATTATAGTTTAAGGAGAGAGAAAAACCTTCCATCCCATAAACGGGTTGAAAGAAGAATACATTGCAAAAAAACCACCCGCGAAAATCGGAAAAATACTTGGAAGCAATTCAAAGGACAGAAGTGAGAAGCAACTATCCCCAGGCACCGAGGAAAGAGAAATCAATATAAGCATAACTGCAGATGTAGTAACCTAAACCCAAACCGCAATGGATAATAAGGCAAGAAGAAGCAACACAAGACCTATCAGTCATAACCTTTAAATATTAATGAACTAATTTCCCCAATCGAAAGAACCATCGCCATGGTAGAATGGAGTAGGAAAAGAATCCATCGATATGCACTGTCTACAAGAAACACGGATCTGAAATACCTATCAAGGCTAGGCAGAACCTTAAAGTGTCCAGGAATGAAGAAAAATTCCAATCCAATGTAACCAAAAGAGAAGCAGGTGTTGCACTTATTGTTTACGGTAGAGAGCAAAATCGACGTGGTCAAAGTTAAAGGAGAATCAGAAGAGAGACAAGAAGGGCGGCATTGACGTTTGTATGCAAAGGAAACGAATTCACCAGGAGAAGATGGTTCAAACGATTATGAATATAATAGGCCGAAGAAAGGGAAAGAAGAAGGGAAAAGGGGGGAGGAGGAA